>CM042857.1:2948138-3275638 GCA_023658055.1 Thaleichthys pacificus
TTGCCTAGGCCATGGGCCATTTTCGGTCTGTTTTTTACCCCCTCAAAAATTTGTAGCTTGTAAAGTTTCCCTTTAATTAACTCACTTGTTTGAAAAATTTGGAAAAAGTGTAATCTTATTAGGTTTAGGACTCAAATTTTGACCTTCGTTTTTCCCACCATTTCCCCCCCCCAAAGAGATAATTTTCAGGGTAACGAACTGTTGTGTTTGGTAAGGGAACCGTCACCTGACCCGTGTGGCCCCTTTCAGTTCCAACGGAATCCCCTTCGCTCCCATAGTCCCCCCCCCCTCCTATTGTTTCCTGTACATATGTGGGTGGGTCCCCCGGTATTGGAAAGCAGGAAGTGGGTTGACCTGCGAAAGCGTTCGTTATTTTGGGAACGTTATTTGCATTTCTGTGATATGGGTGTCCCCCCCCACACTCAATGTCGAGATTTAATTCTTATTACACAGTTTACCTTCCTTGAACCAGCCTAATGGCCTGATTTTTTTAATGTGCTGAACGTGGACATAAATTGTCCCTTTACGCAGCTCGAAATTGTTTTAGAATCTTAATCGATCTAGCCCATAAGCATTCCTATATTGACCACAAGTTTTTTAAGATGCCATTTCCAAGAATCTTTATTGCACGATTCTTAGCCTCCCTCCTCCGAGCTAGCTAGCTTCAACCAACCCGGTGACTCATCTGGCAATGGGTTTTTCAACATTTTTGTTTTCCCTTCTCCTTTCATTTCAGTCCCTCCTTAAAAAATACTCATAATCCAAAAAAAGAGGAACATCTACAAAAACCCCCGCCAATCCTACCCATCTTTTTTTGCATCACATCTCCTTTGCAAAATATCCTTACTTAGCAGAACAGCTCTTATTCCAGAAAGCGACTTACAATTAGCCAGGGAACAATTTCCCGGCCGAATGCAATAGGGGTGCAAGTGCCCTTGCCCAAAGAACCCAACGTAATTTTGGCACTCCTTCCCCCCTTACCCGGCCTCCAGCCACCTGAACTCCCAATCTTTTCTAAAATAGATTTTTTTTTTTTGTTTGCCCTCCCCCCGTGTATTTGTATGTGTACGTGCCCCGGCCCTAGCCGTGGCGAGGCCCCCCCCACTTCCCGTACCCTCCTTCCCCCCTCACATGCCTCCCTGCCTGCCTGCCCTTGCCACCTAATTGAGTTTTGTGGGAATCCGGACCTGTGTTTTTTGCTTCCTCCCCCCCTTGCTAAATGCAGCATCTCCTCGTTACAGAAACTCTAATTAATCGAATCAGGGAACTGTGGTGTTTGTTCTTTGGTTGTTTGGTTTATAAAGTTTCTTGTGGTTTCAAGCCCGTCTCGAAGTTTTCCCCCAAGCCCAGCCCTTGCCCTGAAATATGGGGGCTTATACAGGCCCCGGTCCGTGGGTGTTGGTGGGGTTTCCTGGTGTGTGGTTGCTTGGGAGCTTAATCTAAACTCCAGATGTGGGGGACGAGCAAAAACCTTGAATTGTTGTTGGTTCGGGCACCTCACAGCCAGATTCCCCTGTTATGGGCCGATAAGTCAAAGTCCGTCCCTGGCTTTATCAGAAGTTGTACCTGCTTCCCTGGGGTTGGTTTGTGGCTGCATAGTTCCTGTTACGGCGCCCTGACCAGTCCGTTGCCATTCCAAGTCTACCCTTTTAATCTTTCCCATTTCATTTCGTCCCCCTCCCCGTACCCCCTCCCATCCAGCCCATGGCCCTTCAATTCTGTCTGTGCCATTATACCACTTTTTAACTAAATGTACTTCTTTTGTCCCCCCCCATAATGGAAATGTACCCTACTCACCGTACTAAGCCAGCCTCGGTTTAAAGCCCTGGCTTTGAGTCCATGCCCTTTGACCACCATCCAGCATGGTGCTAAGTGTAATGAACTACTTTCCCCGTGTTCTTGTTTAATGTTAATTTTTTTTGAAGGTAA
The DNA here is from genome assembly GCA_023658055.1 of Thaleichthys pacificus. Taxonomy (NCBI): domain Eukaryota; kingdom Metazoa; phylum Chordata; class Actinopteri; order Osmeriformes; family Osmeridae; genus Thaleichthys; species Thaleichthys pacificus. The sequence continues at coordinate 2,950,068 of CM042857.1, forward strand.
AATGGGTGCGGAATTAGCACATTGCGAATCAAGTTTCCAACCAATTAGCCTGTTAGCCCCAGAGCCGCCTTCTCTGGTGTTTGGGGTGTTTTTGGAATAGGTTCCTCATTTTGCCGTTTCCTCCAATTTCCCTCATTTCTTTTTCCCATTTCTCATTCCTCACACATTCCTTGTTTCAGTTTGACCATCATGCCCCATGAAGCAACCGCGTGAGGGCAAGGTGTTACATGTAGAGTCATTATTTTGTTTCAATCCCGCAAAGAGGAAATCCCAACCAGATCGCACTGGGGTTTTTGTGGTTTGTGTCCCCGACATGGTTTTTTTGTTGTTGACAATATACATGAGTGGGCCCCTTTTTTCCAGAACTCGGGGTGTCCGGATTTTTGGAGTCTGGAGGTTTTTCCTGACAAAACTGTGGTTACCCCACATAACCAGTATAATCCGAGTTACCAGACTCAACTACAACTGTTTACAAACACCACTAACCACCACGCCACACACACACCACACACACACAACCCCACCACCATCTGTGTTTTTTTTTTCTCAGGTATTTAGGTTCCACTTATTGGGTAAAACATTTTTTGGAACCACAGAAAAACACTCAGTGTTGAATGGGTCCTGTGGTTTTGATCGATGCTATGTCAATTAAACTTTGCCGGCAGTACAAATCCTTGCCATGGCAATCTGCACTTGAATGATGAATTGATTTTTTCCTTGAACCACCATTACCCTGTTTACTATTCCTCCCCAGCTACGGGGCAGATAAATGGTCTGTCCCCGCGTTTTTTTGGATGGATATTTTCATTGTGGGCCCGCTAACATTAAAATTTTTTGAAAAAGGGCCCCCCTCAGGCATTGGGCGGTTTTTGAATTTCCCATGTGCCTTTGGATAAATGATCTTGTCTGTTGAAACATTCAACACTCTGTTCAACAGGCCCTCTCCCCCAAAGAAAAGGAAGAATAGAGGGGAAGAGCGAAGAGAAGTGGCCGAGAGAGGAAGAGCCCGAAACACAAGAGAGAAGAGAGAGAGAGGTAGGGACAAGGGCTGAGAAGTGAAGATGGTAATACATAGGTCCAGTTTCCCTTGGAATGGGTGGATTGAGAGCGAGGGAGAGTCCAGATGACTGTTCAGACCTGTGGGGAGAGAGTCAGAATATAGATATACTCCTTATAGTCTCTCTCCTCTTGATTCTAGTGAGGTGTGGGCCCTTTCATCTGGTTGGAAGCACTGTGTGTTTTGATCCTTGTCTGTTGGTGTGGGTTACGCTGGTTGATGAGCCCAGTCTTAGAGTAATCTGATATGAGCCCCCTTTCTTTTTCACCAGTTTGAAAAACACACCGTGACAGCGACAACCGGCTGTTTATCAAAATCATAATTGTGCTGGCCCTCCCCTCGTAGCGTGTTGGGGTCCCGCAAACTGACCTCAAAGGAGAAATTGTGGCCGTTTTTCTTTTGGTGGTGAAATCAATTTACCAGGGAAAAGACAAGATTTATCATATCCAGACATCCAAGGTGGGTCCCTCCTCAGTGCGACCTGGGCTGTGCAGGTGGAGGGCAGCCTCTTCCAGCAGACCCCTTCACCCCACGACTCACTACTCCTGTGAGAATGACACCACCGTCAAGCTCGGCTGCTCACAAGACGGGGGGGGGAGGACCACGAAGGAGGGGCCATGTCGAGACACGGTCGCCGAAGCAATAGATTGAGAAATTGGGGCGAGACGGGGGCTACAGGATCAGTGAGGAGCTGGTTCGGGTCTTATCCCAAGGATGGAGGGTGGTGTGGGTTAGGATCTGAGTGTGTCATCATCATCCCCAAACAAATCCAACAATCGCTCGCAAGGAGTGTGAGTGTGGGTTAGAACTGATTGTTTCCTCATGCACACGGAGTGTGAGGTCCATGGTGAGGCAGTCCCTGAGTCTGTTCATCTCAACAGTCGAGTGTCGCACGTACGGTGGATGTCGAGTCGAGCGTCTCTGAAGGCTGCTGCTAGCCTGACAGCAGTGCCATCACAGGTAGCTACTGAGAGACCCCATGCAGAGTCTGATATACACCACATCTTTGTCTTCTTTCACTAGTAACTACTTCCGGACTTACGATCAGAGTCAGAGATGACACGCACATCTTACGTTCTTCCGATCGACCTCAGCCTGGCGCCCGTCCCCAACACGTCTACGAGGAGGGCAGCCATTAATTTGCAGTACGAGCGGTGATCACCTTGGTGCGTTGTTCAGAGATGATCTGTGAAACGTGTTGCAGCGCATTCATCGCTCACCTAGTGTTCTGACTGGTCCTCAACTAGCTGTGACACACCCAGTGAAGCGATCTCAAAGCACGTTGTGATGGCGACTGGTGGGCTGCATGCAGATCTCAGTACCCGCTGCTACAGTAACCCCTTGACTGAGACTCACTAGAGTAGACCACTCTGTCATGTGTCCCTTGCTGGTCTGCTTGTCGTCTCTCCGTAGACTCTCGTCACTACGTGCGTTGATTCAGTCTCTGTGCTCTGCCCACCGATCTCAATCCACTCACTGGAGGACCATACACCTCCAACTCATCTGACCTCGTACACTCGCAGACTCGGTCAACAGTTTGTGTTTGGTCTCGCACACTCGCAACCTCCCTCCGCACATCTCGCAACCTCTCGCAACCTCTCGCACACTCCGGCTAACCTATTACACCACTCGCAACCTCGCAACACCCTCCCCGCAACGCTCTCGCACTAGCCTCGCGAGCAGCTCTATGCTGTCATCACATCGTGTCATAACTCAGTGATGTGCAACTGCTCACGCTTCTCGCTCCAACCGCTCTCTCGTCGCACTCTCGCGTGCGCTGAACCCTCTCTCGCAGCATCATCCTCGTCTCTCTCATCTCCCCTCTACCGTCCTTCATAGATAGTGGGTCGAGGCCTTAGCCATGCATCGAGCTCTACTCGTGTACACAGCCAGCTCATCTCTCGCACGGGTGGGGGGGGGGGGACATGACTCAATACCGCTGAACCTCGCGAGCCCATACTCATACTCATCACGAAATCCTCTCATCTTAGCGGCCACGATCTAGCTATGTGTCCAGAAATAATAACCAAGCTGCACACGTCGAAGTGCACCTCCTCGCACACTGCGTCTCACTGTGCTGATACTCAGTGCACAGGTCTCTGCGTGGATTCAGCGAAAATACTCGTGCCCCATCATACTTCTCCTCACCGTGCCAGATGCAGGCACGTTACATCTATCTGACGTGATCATATATCGACCATTACACAGTCTCGCCTCTCACCACCTGCTGTGCTCTACACCTCTAGATGTCCATTTCTCTGATCGGTAATACATCTCTCTCTACCACTCTACATGTGCTTTAGGTATCCCTGAGACACACACAGATCGCTGTTGTGTGCCTGTTTATGTGCTGTGTTGTGTGCGTGGTTAGCTGTCGTTGTCAACAGTGGGACGCTTAGCAGTTGGTAACTGTCATGTCCTGTACTCGATAGCTCAGTTTCCGTCAGTGCACAAACATCACTCCTAAAGCCCATCATCACTCTCTGCACACCTCTGTCGAGCAGATAGTGACCCTACATTACTCGTCTTCATACACTTACATACACTGCCCTCTGAGATCTCTCTAGCACGTGGTCTGGCTACTCCTACTTAGTGTCCGGATCTTCGATAACTATAGTAATGCGAGTTGCTCTATTTCAGTTTTAACCTGCCCTACGTTGGCGTTCATGCAGGCGGTTGTGCAACGGGGGAGGCGGCGTGGCAACTTGCTGCATATAGATGACGCCAATGGGGGTTATTGAGGAGAATTTGAGTGAAAGGTCGAATTGAGTGAGACTCTAGGCGGACAAGACTTTCTACCCCACTAGTACGAGAAGACGCTCGGTGGCCAGCTAAAGTCTGAGTGGTCTGTCGGGTGTGTTTCTTGAAGATGGGTGAGTGACGACGGGAGGATCCGTCGCAGGCTGTGTATATCCCTTCATCATTTAATCCCTTCAGTCGTACATGAAAGAGCATAACTGATGAAGCGTAGGTCATCACTGTGTACGCACTCAAAGACACTGACTGGACTGCCTGTCAGGCATTGCGCATCATGTCCACATAGGCATACTCCTTCACAGTCGATCTCAGTGACGAGCGGTACCTTGCACACATTATCTGGAGCCCTGAGATACCAGCTCCACACTTTCACGTACTAACTGTGCTCACTAATAGCACAGCCTACCAGCATATGCAGCCAATGATGCGTATGTATAGGCCCATCGGTGACCAATGCGGATAAGATAAACACTGGCTATACTAGAGTGACGCCGCATGGTCAGGGCGACAGATAGCTTTCTGCCCCTAACACTTTAGTGCGCATAGGGTAGGGAACTTCTGATGTAGTGGGCAGGTGTACGTCTCTCGATCCGCCACTGGCAGAAGGTATTTGGCTGGTATATTGTGTTACAGACCCAACATCAGGTATTAAATTCGCGTACAGAAAAGGCTGCACTTCTGAGCTCTCGTAGTGATACTACTCTTTAAGCACAAGGAACAACATGAACCAGTGCACGTAACCCAAGCTGCCGTGTCTCGATATCCAGTCATGTGTGTGGAGCAGCTGCTGCTCGACACGTGTCGATGCGTGCTGCCGCACTAAGCCATCTTATCTAACTTGAAACCTCAACGCCCATCACACCCAGTTCCTGCATTCGTCATTCACTCTGTAGTCTCTATGTGTTGAAGGAGTATGAACTGGGCATGCTAAGGTTAGGGAAATACACCGGTTCGCAGGATCCCCTACACAAACCACTTCTAGATTTAGGTTACAATCTGACATCGTGTGCGCAATATACGACGCTAGGGCGCATGTGGGGGGCGCGTCCGGAGGTCTAGACGGGAGTGGTGTGGTCTCGCATAATGTAGTGCGTTCCGCTGTTAGACGCTTATCTGTGAACAGTACCTATCGCTCCGGAAGGGCATGGCAATTAATTACACCATAGAAAATCTATTCTACGACGAGCCTGGGATGTCTTAGGTGGGTTTAGTCGTCGATAGCTGAGTCAGGCTAAGGCAGTGCTTCCACTTACTCGTTGTGTCTCCAGTGTGCTGTGGCGAGGTATAGCACTGATCACCCTGTCACTCCCTCATCCTGACTGCGATTCCCTGGTCCCTCCAGGAGCTGGACGTGTATGTAATCCCCAGCCTTCGGCAGCCTCTGTTGGAGACCTTCTGCTTAACCACATGTGACTGTGATTTCGTGTCAAGTACTCTCGAGCTGCATGCACAATAGTCTGTGTAGCCATTGTGGCTGGGTGTGCAGATACGCAGCCCTGAACGAGTTAAGATAACACCAAGATGTTCTTCACTGTGTTCGGGTTCGAGTATATTACTTTGTGTTAATAGTGGAGGAGGGATGATGCTTGCAAACAATCCACGACAGGAATCATTGTGAGAATGGACGCTCGTATCAGGATGCACATGGTGCATTGTATCGTCCGGCGCTTGCCTCTCGCTCAGAGTGCCTCAAGCACTCGCGTGTCATGCAGAACTGTGTGATGTTTGAAACACTTATGTGTGTCTCACAGTATCTAGACCTGACCTATGTGCTCTATACACGTACATCCGATCTCTTTCTGGTCACCCAATCTCAAGTATTCTTTCAGTATGCAGAGCGATTTGTTCCCTACGTGTGTATCATCTATACGAGAGATCAATAGCCATTGTAGCGTGTCCATTGGGTGTGAGTTAATCTATTGCTGCGCTTCGGATTAGCTTACACACTCCTCGTCTTCTCTTGCTCTCGATGCACACTATTATCGGCTGAGGCAGGGGTCCATCACATCTCAGAGTGGCTTCAGAGAATAATGACGCTGTATTCATGGTGCACGATGCATGTCCGTTCGCTGTTGCGCTGATAATGATCACAACCCTCAAGGTTTCCGCTGGGTTTTACTGATTCCCGGGGCCCCGGGTTCAAATGACGTTGTGGGTCCTTGGGGCGAAGGCACTTTTCACCCTAAAACTTGCCCCTCGGGGGAAATGTCCCCCCCTGTAACTTACTGTAAGTTCGCTTCCCTTGGGAATAATAGAGTCTGCTAAGTGACTCATTCTGTAAACTAAATGTTAGTTTTTGATTAAACTTCCCCAACCGCATGCATGTTTTAGCGGAGAGCCCCTCTTCTAGATTAGCGGGGATGGAGGGCCCAAACTAAACCAACCAATTTTTCCCCATCATCCTTTTTCATTCTTCACTGAACAGCACAGCCCAACCACATTAATGTTTTACTGTTTGGACAGTCTCGTTCTCTTCTGAAATCGTTCGGCATCATTTGACAGTTCCTAAAGTTCCCACCTTTTTAATCACTGTGCTAATGCATGAGAAGAACCGTGGTCAGTTTATATTCTAGACTCGTGGTCGGGTAGTCCATTTTAATTTCCAGTCTCTAGGCCGTTGTTCTGGCCCCCGTAGATGAAAAGGTCTGGTCAGTGACTGGGGGGAGAGAAACATGTTTACTCTGTCCTGCCTGTGTCAGCCCCACACACCCCTTACAATCACCACCGCTCTCCGCTCTCACCAAGCCAGCTGTCACAGCTGTGTGTGGTGTGTGTGAGAGAGAGAGAGAGAGAGAGAGAGAAGAGAGAGAGAGAGAGAGAGAAAGCTTGCCTATTTTTGAATCATATTTTGGCTGACTCTTTTTTTCTCTTAAAATGTATATATTTTCTGATATAAAGAGTGTTCCCGTGCCTTCACACACAATCCCCCCACTGCTAACACAGCTGTGTCCTTCCATCTGGAGTAAGTGTGTTTATGAATCCATAGGTTTGCCTCATATACCTCCAATCTAGTTTTCTAGGTCCATCTGTGTGTGTGTGTCGTGTTTCCGTTGAGGTGTGTGTGTCTTGTATTTCTGCTGAGGTGTGTGTGTGTAGCAACAGCAGGATATCTAACAAGGACGTATGGCCCAGAGTGCAGCCATCTCACCGCTCTGCTGGAGTTAAGATTTCACTCACGTCAGTCTTTTCCTCTCTCACAACTTTCTCTCTGTAACCAGCCTCTATCTATCACACACACACAAACGCATGAGTCCACGTCACGCACACCCACACCCACACAGTCTTTTTTCACATACAGGGCCCATCATTAGTGTGTTGCTGGTTACCAGTATGATGTTCATGTGGGTAGGGAAGGGTAGAGGTCAGAAGAAAAGAAATAATCTCTTCCCCTCTCAGTCTCTCTCACTCCACTCTTTCTCTCTCTTCTCCTAATCTCACTCACTCTCTCTCCTGCTCTCTCTCTCTCTCTCTCTCTCTCTCTCTCTCTCTCTCTCTCTCTCTCTCTCTCTCTCTCTCAATCTCTCTCCTCTCTCTCTCTCCTCTCTCTCTCTCTCTCTCTCTCTCATCTCCTCACTCTCTCTCTCTCTCTCTCACACACCACACGCACGCACACACACACACACACACACACACCACACACACACACACACACACACACACACCACACACACCCACCACACCACACACACACATGCACATCTGTTTCTCTCTGTCATTCTCTATTCTCCCTCCCTATCATTGTGCAATCGATTGAACAGAATGCAGAGCTGTGGTTCTGTCCTACGGGGACAGCTATTTGACAGTGTATAAATAGCCAGATTCAGTGTGTGTCAGTGTAAACCAGAAAACACAGTAGGAAGGGGGAGAAGGTAGATAGTCACTGACAGCAAACAAATACACCTGCGGGTCTTGACAGGATAAGATACCGGGGTCCTACATGCATTAAGCGTCAGATTGGTACCCAGATACAGCTCGTGGGCATCAACGGGTGAAGGAACACGGTAGATAGGCCAGATGTCTTAACAGTTGCTGTGAGAGGCATTCAAAGGACTGGATGTGGAATGGTCTTTTCTCAAGACTAGGACTCTTTTTGTCAAACCATTTGTCACATAAGGCTGAACCAAAGACCCTGATCTGTATCTCCCATAGGCAAGCCCTGGGCGACAGTGGAGAAGTCTGAATCTGCCAGGGAGATGTCACACCACACGATAGACAGTCCTGTTTTCCTCGCCCCCAAAACTGACTAAACAAAATGGCTAGACTAGCAATGTTTCATCCTAACACAGTTTAATCAAAATGGATCCGTCCCTTACTTTATGCAGTGAACTGCCTGTACCTGAATGGAGACTGAGGCTAAACTACACAAAGGCTGCCCTACTTTGCAGCGTGATGCAGTGCGAGTGGAGATGGATCAGAAAGGTGCCGTCTCACGCCTCTAATCCTCAACATTCTAGGAGTGAATCAGTTGAATGGAATCCTGGATTTGTCAAAAATCTAAGTCGGCCACCCATCAGAGGGGAATTGACAGTAGATGCCCATGTGTACGTTCTAGGCAAGGTATCGAAACTCCTAATGGTCTACGTAGCATGCAGCCGCTAGTTGAAGATAGATGCTGTGGCCTGTCGTTGTTATTAATGGCCTTTTCTTCTCCTAACCACTGGACCCAGTCCTTACTACACAAGTAACGCCCCACCACCACCAAAAGCCATTAGCTGGAGATCTCTAGCCAAGCCAAAAGTAAGTGCTCGCTATTTCACTCTGAGAGAGGCTTTTTACTCCCTTTATAGGGAATGTTCCTTTTTTCTGTCTTCTCTTTTTTTTTTTCTTCTCTTTGTAAAGATAAACACCAATGGCCTTTCCTTAATCTCAGCCGCTCCTGTCAGGCCCTGATACGGGCACCGATCCCTGTCAATATGGGTAGATAAGCTGTCCGTCTCTGCTTGTTCGTCTGTGGAGTGTTCGAGCTAGTGGTACTTAGGGCTGGACGTGTCATGTGACATGTCAGTGACAGGCAGACAGGTAGAGTAGAAGCTCCTTCTCCTCGCTCTTCATTTTATCGAGTTGAAGTATCCGTTATTGATTGATTAGACAAAAAAATGAAAATAGGACTTGAGAAGCCAGCGCCCGTTGAAACAACATGTCAGACTTACTTCTTTTCACGCTCTCCCACCCAAGTTCTTTCATTCCCACACTCAGAGTGTTCTCATCTGGTCATGTCCTCACGTGACGTCCCTCTGAAATAACATGAACGCTTCTGTTTGTATTCTCGCTGCTTGGTTAACACACGGACTGTTTGTCTGATTCCCGCGGCATTCGTAAGTGCTACCTGACCCGAGAACACCTGATAGGAGCCTCACAATCCTGTGTGAGTTCACTGAGGCCAGAAGAAACCTTTTGTATGTTTGAAAAGGAAAGCAAAACATAACAAGGAACTGTGTCATCCGGATTGCAAAAAACACAAGTCCTAGTTCGCAGAGACCTTGGTTAAATTGTCCGGAAAGAGCTGGACTGAGACGCTGTCGCTGTGAAAAGAATTGTCCTGGTTTTCTGTTGTAGAAATCAAGGAGTGTATTTTTTTGGCCTGTCCTAAGGGGATGGGGATAACCTCAATTGGGGAGGAAACTGTGGTGCCTATTTCTTCGGTACCCCAGATCAGAATGTGAAAACATTCATGGCTTTCCTTGTTTTTTGTCAACCAAAAACAGACTGTTTCCATACAGATTTGTTGACAGAAAAATGTCTTCCTAGGCTTCAGTATTGGGTCTGCAAGACAACTGCCAGTGGACTCAGCAGTTACCAGGGTGATTAATAATGCATGTTTGGTGTGACTTGTCTAAAAACATGTTCACGTGGGCACCGGTCACAACTCTGCCAATGGGAAGTCAAAGTCATTTCAGTATATTTTTGTTTGTGACCAGCATTAACTTAAAATCTGTTTATGGGATACTTGACTCGAACTTGGGTTTTGATCACGTAAAAACCATTACTGTCTCGTTTTCCTCTTCGACACCCAGTAGTGATGGAACAATACAGCACCATGTTCTCTGCTCTCAAGGAGTTAGCATAAACCATTAATCTGGTGGTTCCCCCAGGGTAATGTGGTCAGTCCAATGCGCTGCAGTCCTTTTGCATACCTCAAGGACATGTTTTCCCAGACTCTGGATTAGCGTTCAAAAAATGACTGTGTGGTGTTGCAAGTAGAAGGTGCTCTCTGTCGCTGTCTTGTGCTGCATTAAAATTGGGGTTTAAAGGGAGCTAGCAGCCATTTATCTGACACCTGCTCAGGCTTTAGGATGATTGATTTGGACGTTGTTATTGAAGTGAGATTGGATAGCATTGTCAGAGGATAATTGTAGCTCCTGTTCATCCTATCCCTCCTCAGCATGGCGTCTCTTGTCCTAGCTGAAATGAGGAAATGTTTGCAAAAAAAGCGTGTACGTGTAGCTCGTAGTTCAGCCACACTCAAAAGTTTCCTTCTCACAGTGTGTTGTGCCCTTAGCTTCTTGTTCAAAGTGTTCCACTCTGCTCCTGCAGAAGCTCTCTCTCTCTCTCTCTCTCTCTCTCTCTCTCTCTCTCTCTCTCTCTCTCTCTCTCTCTCTCTCTCTCTCTCTCTCTCTCTACTCTCTACTCTCTCTCTCTCCTCTCTCTCTCTCTCTCTCTTCTCTCTCTCTGGCTTTAGCATCGTGTTGGCAGCAGTAGATCAGGAAGTCCGTTCTGCAGATAAGCAGGCATGAGTCATGCACTCCGGTGGGAGGGGGGGGGGGGTGGAGGTGGGTGGGGGGTGTTTTGTGAGGGGCGAATACAGTACCCTGCCCAGAGGAAGCCCTGCCTGGGCGATCAGAGCCGGCTCGGATGGGCTGCCATGGTACTGGCAGTATTGAGAAGCTGTCCTGTAGCTTGGGCTGTGAGTATCGATGCTATGTGGATCAGTGCTGACCAGCGCGGTGGTGATAGCCCTGTTAGAGACCGGACGCCCATCTTATAAGGAGGGCCTCGAAGAGTCCCTGCCATCGTCGGGGTGACGAAGTGACTCCGAGACCAAGAATGTTCTGATGAACGAGACTGGGAGTGCAGTTTATATTGTGGGAAAACCCTGCTTAATTCTTTCAGTTCGTGACTGATGAATGCCGTGTGCAAATACTATATTATGTCTGCAACTTTGTTCTTTTTTGCTTGGGTAAGTCTGTGGTTCTGTTGATGCTCCTAGGGGAGAGACGGAGGTTGGAATCCCTCTCCTGTAACAATACTCAACCTGACCAAGCTCTATTTGCTCTAGCACACTGGTATTCAACCACTGGTCCTCAGGGCCCACTGTCCTGCATGTTCTAGATTGTTTCCCTGCTCTCACACACCTGATTCAAAATGAGTATGTGTGTGTGTGGAGATATTTGAGAAGAGGACACCTTTAATCTGCCTGGACTCCTGAGAGGAGGGCAGCGAAAGGACAGTTTCAATCAGGTGTAGGGTGAACCCTGATGGGAATTGGACTCCATAAATAGAGACCCCAAGGTCTCACATTTCTACTGCAGTGAGCCTGTCTGCATTGGTGACCCGTAGGAGTGCCCGCATCACAGAAATGAAACATGGACCTGGAGAGGGCTGCCAAATGGATCCAGAGATGCGCAGTGGCTAAATTTAGCCCCGGCTCTGGCCGACGCTGCGTTTTTAAGGATCGATGGGCGAGGGCAGCCAGGGGGGCGGAGCCAGGCCTGTCAATCACAGGCTAAGTGGAGGGAATCTATCAGGAGCACACAGCTCTGCGTGTGTGTGGGGGTGTGTGTGTGGCCGTGCGTGTGGGGCTGTGTGTGTGTGGGCTGTGTGTGTGTGTGGGCTGTGTGTGTGTGGTGGGCTGTTTGTGTGGGGCTGTATGTGAGGGACAGGTTGTGTGGTGTGTGTGAGAGATGTGTGTGTGGGGGGGGCTGTGTGTGTGTGTGTGGGGGGGGCTGTGTGTGTGTGGGAAGGGGGGTGCGGTGTGGCTGTGTGTGTGTGGTGGGTGGGCTGTGTGTGTGGGTGAATGGGGGGTGCGTGTGGCTGTGTGTGTGCGTGCTGTGTTGGGAGGACAGTTGTGTGTGTGTGTGTGTGAGAGATGTTGTTGTGGGGGGTGTTGTGTGTGGGGGGGGGCTGTGTGTGTGTGAGGGGGGGGGGGTGTGCGTGTGCTGTGTGAGAAATTGACTGATTTTCGTAAAGCACACAAAGGAATGAGTGAATTGTGAAAGCATGACTGCCTGACTTGGCTACAAGGAACTAGCTGTAACTACCCATGAGGTGTCAGTGCTGTTGACCGACACTCCACAGGATCTAGCAGCTGTTCTTCCCCCTCCACCACACAGAGAGAAAAAACTGTTTATGTTTCGTCTTGGTCGAATGTAAGACATATTTCTGATTTGTGAGAGTCTTGAAATTAGCTTAGAGGTCACATGATTTCTAGAGCTCACTGGGCTACCAAACCATGTGACCTGCATGAAACGGCCATTTACGGTTGGACAACAAACGTTGGTGTACTGTAGGTGAGTGGGGGGTGGGTGGGTGGGGGGTAATAATTACTGATCAGGAATACAATCGCAATTAAGAGGGGTAACTCTTAACTGTGAGCCAAGGCAGTTGATTTTAGCGGCCAAAAATCAAACAACACACCATATAATGACATCACAGTTGTTTTGTTTTAGATTTTTCTGCTTGCTTAAATAAATCGTGTGAGTCTGTAGGGAGTTAAGAGGGGTTGGACTTTGTTTAGTAATTGTGCATCGACCAGCATATCGATGCAGACTATGTTTGTGTGGTTCCACTTGCTGCGCCTCTCTAAGGGAATGATCATCTGTTTTACATTCTTACTGTCAGCAGAGAGAGCAGACTATTGAATATGAAATCCTGGGAGGGATTTGTATGTTTAAACGCAGCTCTCTGGTTTAAACATACATTTGAATGCATCTGGTGTTGTTTACCGCAGTAAAGACCATTTCCAACGAGGAGCGGTTGCTGTTTTAAGACCCGATCAGCCAGCCATTAATATCCATCACCCATCTGCTTGGTGAGTGAATACCCAATTAAGAATGTCCAGGTTTAACTTCTTAACAACCTCAAGCTAAGTGCGATTTTCCAGGACGTTAAACTCTCATTTGTTTTTCTCCATAAAAATGAGATCAAATGGAGGTACAAGTGGTTTGACTGGGCCCACCCTGGACCCAGTCAAACCACTTGTTTTACCAGTGTATCGAGAAGCATTTCACCGACATAATCAGGCGTTCTTCATGCAAGTTGTCTTTCACCCGTCAAGTTTCAGGACCAAATCCCCCCTGGCCGTGCCGGGCTCCGTGGTGAGAAATGACGCCCTTCTCACGATCCTTTACCAGCCAGGAAAGGAATCATGCTGCGGTTTACACAAGATGCACATCCGGTATTCCCCTTGATAGACTCACTGCTCATAAGTGATGAGCTCATCAGCCTGCGGGCTGGGCACCTAGGGGCAGTGGAGCGCATCGTGCCAAGGATGGTGCGAAATGTTGCCTAGCTGAGATGTCACAAACATGCGTTCCTTTGAGCTCCCATTAAACACTGACTGTAATTGCCGACGCCAGACCAGACCTATTAGCAAGTCCATTAGGACACCAAAGCTGTCACAAAAACACACCCTGCGTGTTCAACCCGTCACTCTCTGTTTTGATTTGGAGATGGAAGTCCCATCTGAGTGCAGAGTTTCCACCTTGTTGTAAGGAAAGCCGCCACTATTAAAACGTCAAGGTGACTCTTTATGTGTTAACGACTGACACCCACGATGCTTCCTGTTTCCAGGAAGTCCTTACTGGAGGTGACTAGTATGCAAAGCCCTGTTCTGGTGAGGGTGTGTGGCGTGTGAGAGGAATATGATGGGATGTTTGCTGGCACTTGAGCACAGAAACTGCACACTAGCGACTTCTCCCTTATGAATGCTGATGGATAATTACGAACACAATGCCTTGTGCTACTGCGTCTCTCTCTCTCTCTTTACTTCTCTCTCCATCCTCCCTCCCTCTCTCCCTCCTCCCTCTCCCTCTCCCTCTCCCTCTCCCTCTCCCTCTCCCTCTCCCTCCCTCTCTCTCTCTCTCTCTCTCTCTCATCTCTCCCTCCCTCCCTCCTCCTCTCCCTCTCTCTCTCTCCCTCTCTCTCTCTCCTCTCTCTCCCTCTCCCTCTCCCTCTCCCTCTCTCTCTCCTCTCTCCCTCTCCCTCTCCCTCTCCCTCTCCCTCTCTCTCTCTCTCTCCTCTCCCTCTCCTCTCCTCTCTCCTCTCTCCTCTCCCTCTCCTCTCTCTCTCTCCCTCTCTCTCCTCTCTCCCTCTCTCTCTCCCTCTGTGTGTCACACCTGTTTCTCACTCTGGTTCTAGCTTTGTGTCGTCTACAGTAACTCTGTGCTCTAGTTAGAGTTGTCTGCTCCTTGTGTTAGCTGCAGAGTGGCTCACAGTGTGTTTGTGTTGTGTTGACTTCCTGGTATATCTGGCAGGTCTTTTGAGGAACATAACGTTTTCCTCTGAGGCATCGGGAAAGGAACGACCTTCTAAAGGATCCGCTGCACATGATCACACAGTAGAGTCTACCAGATTAGACACTATGGGTTTACAGTCAGATATATGTATGAATTAAACATACGTCTAGTTGTGTGTTCCAAATTACGTCAGCGGTAGGTTAGGAGACTGCATGGGTGAGGACCTAAGGGAAGTCACATTCTTGCAGACTGTGCTGTCTGACTGGGCTCCTGGGTGGCATGGCGTTTTGAATACGTATTTAACAGTTGTTTGCACAGGCCCCCAGGTCCCCGAACAGACATGGTATGTCTGAACAGACATGGTATGTCTGTTCAGGGACCCAGACATACCCAGAGAACACAGATGGTGTTCGCTGTGAACAAAAATGTTTCCGATCAAGAGCGTGAATGCAGGTAATGTTTTTGTGCATTGAGGTCAGTTGTCATATTAGAACAACTTAGCTGTTGCCAAGGTGTTTACATTTCACGCAAGCCATAAAGAGCTAATGATTTGTGTGTTAAACCGTTAATAAATATTCTCATGAGTCATTGTTTGATTTTAAATCTAATTTCCTAATCCTCACCCTACTCTTCTGCATCTCGGACTTTCCTTTTGTTCATTTCCTCTTGGCCGAAGCGTTAAGCAGTCTGACAACAGGCAGTGGAGAGAGAGAGAGGGAGAGAGAGAGAGAGAGAGAGAGAGGGAGAGAGAGAGAGAGAGAGAGAGAGAGAGGGAGAGAGAGAGAGAGCTGCATGAGAGAGGGCCCCTCATGCATGAAATGAAAGGAAGCATTCTCTTTCTATAGGAGAGATGACACAGACTCATCTGTAGAGGTTGAAGCTTCCGTTCGCTCCAGACACGTCCTGCTGTGGGCTTGAAGCAGGCCTGCCTGTCAGAGACCCACCCTTCCACCCCGCAGGGCGCACCCCTCCGACACCACAGGACCCTGCACGCCGTCGACCAGCGTGGAAATAACAAGGCCTAACACTGCCTGGTCTGTCTGGCCGTTCACGCGGGCGTTCAGCTCTGCGTGCAGACTCGCCCTCCTCGTCACCACGGCAAGACGCCAATCACACGGCGACCGTAAACGACTGATCATGCCTTGTGGGACAGAGGGATGCTCTGTGGTGGGCCATGCATGAGCCACGTCATAGACACTGACCTTTGAATCGACACCTCTATATCCAGCTCTGGATCGCATGTGTGATACTGGAGCTGTATGTGCACCGTGCTAAGTGGAAACGTGGGCAGAAAAAGCACATTACAGTCTTCACCATCTGCTCAGACAGTGAACTGGGCTGGATACAAACAGACAGAGGACTCAATGGATATATCATTTGGTTTATGCGGTCCCTAAGTAAGTTGTCATTCCCAGTATTGTATGACGGGACCCTGGTGTCTAGCTTGGCAAGCCTTGTGTAATACCGTGTTGATAACATCAATTTAGGGTGTCAGAAGGAGGTGAGCTAATTTCTGGTCTCCGCATCCCTGCTGGCTTCAGGGTTTGTGATTAGATTGAAATCCCCCATCCTGGTGTGGTCCCTGCGTTTCTGTTTCTTGACGTTTTTTATTGAATGTGAGGGTTGTTTCTCTCTGTTATTCTCTCGTCTCCCAAGTAACTCTACTTCCCTTGTCTTACTTTCTTTGCCACACTCGTTCTCTCATGCTCTCTCTCTCTCTTTCTCTTGCTCGCTCTGTCACACGTTGTTTCTCAGTAGCGCTCTCTCTCTCTCTCTCTCCCTCTCCCTCTCCCTCTCTCTCTCTCTCTCTCTCTCCCTCTCTCTCTCTCTCTCTCTCTCTCTCTCTCTCTCCTCCTCTCTATCTCTCTCTCTCTCTCTCTCTCTCTACAGCTCTATCACGCTCTGGTTGCTCTCTTGTCATCTCTCCCTCTCATTGCCACTCTCCTTTTATTAACGCGGTTGGCGTAACGCACAAGTTGGAGGATTTCGGTACGAATTCTTCATACTGTTTGAGATGCTACAGGGCAAAACATGTTACTCGCAGGGATATTAAAGTGTGATTACAGCCAGTGGCGGTCCTAGCACACTTGGTGCCCCCCCCCCCCGGGGCACAAACCACAACACAGACATATGACGTGTCGTGGTTAGCGCCCTCTGCTGGTAGTGCGTTTGAATCTCAAGGATAGTGCGAGGGGTTAATTTATTTTTATGCACTTTGCCGCCCCCCTTTCATTCTGCCACGGGCGGCTGGCCGGTTCGCCCATGCCAAAAAAAGCTACTGATTGCAGCCATGACGACGGCTGCTGGGAAGTCGGGTCGGATTGGATCTGACGTTCCGAAATCGCTGTCGACCCCCGCAAGCACCCCTCTCTGTGTGAGAGCACAGCGGACTTATGAACTCAGCGCACAGTTAACTAATCTGTGCCATGCCAGAAAAAGACGCTGATTTCATTAGCTAAGGTGTTTTTACGATCTTGAGGATTATGCAGAGCTAGCAAAACCATGGCCTCATTGTATGATTGTGTGAAGCCTTTTTTCTCAGGATAACGAATCCAGTATTATAGTTTTTTGTGCATCGCAATGTAGGTCATAAAAATTCTTCATTAAACAGACATACTTCAAATGCTTTATAACAGAGCATAGTGCTGCCTTGGGGTATACAAGCAGCAGTAATTGTACGTAAGAATTGTGTTGTGTTTGTGGGACAGTTTCTCAGCTAGCTAGTAAAAGGCTGATGTGTTGTGGTCAGAATGTGCCTGGACAGCAGTATTGTCCGGTTCTGCATTGCTCAGTGACCCAGTGGACCCGACCTACTGCACCCCTCATAGACACTAGTGACTGTTCTTTGTCTTCCAAACCACAGGAGGGTCTATCTATCCTCAGTGTCCCACCTGCTGTTATCACTGTATCCCCCCCCTCTCTCTGTCTCCTCTCTCTCCCTCCCTCCCTCCCTCCCTCCCTCCCTCCCTCCCTCCCTCCCTCTCTCCCTCTCTCTCTCTCCCCCCCTCCCTCCCTCCCTCCCTCCCTCCCTCTCTCTCTCTCTCTCTCTCTCTCCCTCTCTCTCTCCCCCCCTCCCTCCCTCCCTCCCTCCCTCCCTCCCTCCCTCCCTCCCTCCCTCTCTCTCTCTCTCTCTCTCTCTCTCTCTCTCTCTCTCTCTCTCTCTCTCTCCCCCTCCCTCCCTCCCTCCCTCCCTCCCTCTCTCTCTCTCTCTCTCTCTCCCCCTCCCTCCCTCCCTCCCTCCCTCCCTCCCTCTCTCTCTCTCTCTCTCTCTCTCTCTCTCTCTCTCTCTCTCTCCCTCTCTCTCTCTCTCTCTCTCCCTCCTCCTCCCTCCCTCCCTCCTCTCCTCCCTCCTCTCCCTCCCTCCCTCCCTCCCTCCCTCCCTCCCTCTCTCCTAAACCAACTCACCTGCATGGCGTCCTGCCTCTATCTTCCTGTGTGTGTTCCTGTAGCCTCTCCCTACCACACAGTATCAACTAGAAATAAGCTCTCATTAGCTGTGCAAACAGTCCCGTCCTGATGGAGCCGAGCAGCACACCAAGCCGTGTTGCCCAGGGAGGCCGATTAAAGGTTTCTGTAGGGATTACCATATAGGGCGAGGCAGGGGGAACCTGAAGGGCATGATATCTGCACTTGAAGCCCACCCGGGGTTTCATTAAAGTATATTCCTACATGATTTCCTGATCTGTGCATAATGTCATCACAAGAGACTGGCTGATCCCACAGATGTGCAAGAAAGCTGATTAGCAATGCAGATAATCCTGAGAATTACATGACTTTTTCTGCAACATTTTCCTAGCGCTGTCTTTTTTATTTAATTGGGTTTAATTAAAGAAGGTAGCCTTTGTGAATGTCAAAGATATTATAGGTTACAGAGCCTCCCTAACCTGTCTCGTATTTCCTCTGCTCTGTGCCTCATCCTACGTCCTGTCCTCTCTCTCCCTCCCTCCCTCTCTCTCTCTCCCTCTCCATCTCCCTCTCCCTCTCCCTCTCCCTCTCTCTCTCTCTCTCTCTCTCTCTCTCTCTCTCTCTCTCTCTCTCTCTCTCCCTCTCCCTCTCTCCCTCCCTCCCTCTCTCTCTCTCTCTCTCTCTCTCTCTCTCCCTCTCCCTCTCCCTCTCCCTCTCCCTCTCTCTCCCTCTCTCTCTCCCTCTCCCTCTCCCTCTCCCTCTCTCTCTCCCTCTCCCTCTCTCTCTCTCTCTCTCTCTCTCTCTCTCTCTCTCTCTCTCTCTCACACTCACTCACACTCAGAGCCTCACTGGATATGGTTATAAAGGAAGAGAACCAGGAGAACTTTGATCTTAGCAAGGTTGTTAGATCCTCGTGGGGTAGAAGTTAGATCTGTGGGCCCGTCCTCCTCTTTCAGCAGGCAGCAGTGGCCACACAGAAGGCATCCGCCCCAAGAGTTTGGTTTGGATAGATTAGAAAAACACGGGATTTATGTATTTGACATATAAACGCTTTGCAGTGAAATAGCCTTTGTAAGCTTCTCTATAGCAGTCCGATCACATTGTAAAGTACCACGTAACTGCTCTCTCAAAGATCATTCTTCACACATTTGCTGAATAGGTTGCACACTGGAATCGCATTGAAGATTATCACCATATTATATCGAGGTTTTGAGACCCTCCACTTACACATTCTTACCTCAACAAGAGGGAGAGATGAAGGCCTCACATTACAAAAATTATTCCCCAAGGGTCGTTGAAAGGCCTTGTAGAAGAGATGACCTCCTCCTCTTCCTCCCACATCTCCTATTAAACTGACTGACTAACGTAGTCTTAATGTCGTTCTAGTGTGGCTAATTGGTCCATCTCATGAGGCGATGCTGGTGTGAGGCAGCTGGAACCAGGTGGTGAGACCAATCAAGAGCTTCTGATCCCAGAGAGCCTCTGGGCACTTCACAACCAACAACTTTCATCATTAGTCTTGTACACAGCCTGTTGCTTGAGAAGCCTCCCTTCTTTTGATGCTAGGTGGACTATGCCCTCTCTGCTTGTAGCGTCTACTTATGTCGTTTTAGATGATCATTACTGAATTATTATAACATTTACTTAGACTTTGGGCTTCATTGAATCAATGGATTGGGCTGGAGTGGACTGGACTTGGGTTTATCTGGACTGGACTGGGCTGTGTCATGGAGAGGAGAGTCCACCACACCTGGTGACCGTTTATGACATGGAAGAGCCGAGACAGGCACAGTCGAGGAACATGTATATGGGAGTCAGTTGGCTGAGCGGTGAGGGAGTCGGGCTAGTAATCTGAAGGTTGCCAGTTCGATTCCCAGCCGTGCCAAATGACGTTGTGTCCTTGGGCAAGGCACTTCACCCTACTTGCCTCGGGGGGAATGTCCCTGTACTTACTGTAAGTTGCTCTGGATAAGAGCGTCTGTTAAATGACTAAATATAAATGTATCAAACGAATCCCTGTGTTTTGATGCAATGCAGAAGAGGCCATGATAAAAGTATCTGATCGTGAAAAAGGTGTAACATTTCTATCTTGGTTACATCATTGCCCCACAATGCATAGGGGCACAAACCCAGTGTTTTTCCCCCCTCACAACGGAAGGTAAAGGGCTTCTCTGTAGCAGTAAGGCTCCATGACATCAGAGGCTGTCTCGACAACGCCTTCCCCCTTTGAATCCCTGCCTCAAACGCAGGGACAAGAGCTGTGAAATTAGACCATCTCATTTCCACTGTGAAATTGTTCAGACAGACCAATTTATATCATACTCGCCGCAGCCATGACGACGCTGGGGGAGGGATGGTCTACGTTAGCGTTCGCTCCTCTACAGTGATGGATGTACACCGTGATGCTGTCCGTGTACATAGCACCGCTTTGCTGCTCTGCAAAATGTTCCTCATCCCGGCACCCAGGGTGACCTGGTGTGTTTGGCTGTAATTGGCTGTTTCTCCGTACGATCACCCAGAGCCGGTCTTACGTGGCACCGTTACATCTGCCGGAAACACTCTCATCCAATCACAACGTTTGTGTCGATTGGCCTTAATCCCCGTGGCAGATGCCTTTTTAATGTTTTCAATTACGGGCTTTAAAAACAGAAGAGATCTCAGCTTATAAACCCCAGATTTGCTCTCATTTGAATGACAATGCCATGCAAATGCATGATCTTATTGTGGTGATAATCATGTCAGCTGCTAATGATATGCAAAGTGTTGATTAGGTGGGTTTGAAATTCACCTCCATGAATTCATCATCCGAAGCGAAACACTGCATATTAGATTTGTTACTCCTGTGCCAGAGAACATCGCTGTAACCAAGCAGGATACGTGATGCTGCTCTGTCACAGGCCGGAAGCTGACCTGGTGAGTCGCTGGCTGTGCAGCTGAGAGCTACGAGGGGTGGAGGGAGAGTAGCCTGGGTGTCAGATAGACAGGTGGGGTGGAGGAGAGAGAGGTTAGCCTGGGTGTCAGATAGACAGGTGGGGTGGAGGAGAGAGAGGTTAGCCTGGGTGTCAGATAGACAGGTGGGGTGGAGGAGAGAGAGGTTAGCCTGGGTGTCAGATAGACAGGTGGGGTGGAGGAGAGAGAGGTTAGCCTGGGTGTCAGATAGACAGGTTGGGTGGGGTGGAGGAGAGAGAGGTTAGCCTGGGTGTCAGATAGACAGCTAGGGCAGAGGTGGAGGAGAGAGAGGTTAGCTTGGGTGTCAGACAGACAGGTGGGGTGGAGGAGAGAGAGGTTAGCCTGGGTGTCAGATAGACAGGTTGGGTGGGGTGGAGGAGAGAGAGGTTAGCCTGGGTGTCAGACAGACAGCTAGGGCAGAGGTGGAGGAGAGAGAGGTTAGCTTGGGTGTCAGACAGACAGGTGGGGTGGAGGAGAGAGAGGTTAGCCTGGGTGTCAGATAGACAGGTTGGGTTGGGTGGAGGAGAGAGAGGTTAGCTTTGGTGTTAGACAGACAGCTAGGGCAGAGGTGGAGGAGAGAGAGGTTAGCTTGGGTGTCAGACAGACAGGTGGGGTGGAGGAGAGAGAGGTTAGCTTTGGTGTCAGACAGACAGGTGGGGTGGAGGAGAGAGAGGTTAGCTTTGGTGTCAGACAGACAGCCACAGATGACTGATGCTCCTTGTCCACTCCAGGGAGAACATTTAGGAGTCATTATTCTGTCATTATCATCCCTGCCAACGGCTGTGGAGCGCTCTGCTCTCTGCCCGACACAAGCCTGTCTGCTGCCTAATGGAGCACCCTGTCTAGAGGAAAACGGACAGGGCCTCTCATCCTCGATGGGCCGGGATGGAAGGAGCAGGGAGGAGGAGAGAGAGGGAGCCATGTCACCAGATGTGTGCTGTAGTTAAGGACACATCGTCTGCATGCGTCATTAAGCCTGGGAGTGCAGGAGAATGGTGTGGAACAGGGAAATGATTTACGACCGTGACACCAGCGTGTGGAGATGTTTTTGCCCTCCCTGTGTTTGTCTGAGCAGAGTGGTGTGTCGTTGGCGCTAAGCAGCCCTTTAGGAATACAGTTGACCTGCGGAGACACCCTCCATCTTCCATCATGTTGGGTAGTTGCCCAGGCCTGTTGATTCAGAGCGTGTTTGTATAGTCCTGTAAGGGAGTCAGAAGATACGTTTCACATTTGTAGCAAATTGTATTCCACTTTCAACCCTTTTTTGTTGCCTCTATACTTTTTTTCTGCTCCTCCTCTTCCTTCTCTTCCCCTCTCACGTCCTGCACCGCCTTAGATCCATCTTCATTCCACGTCCTTCATCATCTGCCTCCTCACCTGCCCCACCCCTCCTCACCTGCCCCACCCCACCCCTCCTCACCTGCCACACCCCACCCCTCCTCACCTGCCCCACCCCTCCTCACTTGCCCCACCCCTCCTCACTTGCCCCTCCCCACCCCTCCTCACCTGCCCCACCCCTCCTCACCTGCCCCACCCCTCCTCACCTGCCCCTCCTCTCCTTCTCCGTCCTGTCTCCATTCTGAAGCCCTGCCTATTCATCTTGTTCTTTCTCTTCATCTCTCTTCTTTACTTTCAAAAGTCCTTTAATTCCTCCTCGTTGAATTTGTCAAGACGAGGTTCTTCAAAGTTCTCGGAAGTGCATTTGCAGCTTTGTGCATCGTCATGAGTGGTATTTCATTACTTTATGCATGGTGGGCCATGAGCATAATTAGGTGATTATTTAAGAACACCTTGGGTGAACATTTAAGTACTGTTTCACTCAACTGTTTATGCTTCGATAAAAGACTGTAAAAGTGGCCTTTACTGAGAGAACTGTTAACTTGAATTCTAAAATAATCTTTTTGTCCTTGCCTGAAACAGGATTAGATATCTTTCCCCACATTGTATGTGATGGTACTATACAGTACCCAGGTTGTACAGATCATGTCTCTGGTCCAGATTTAGATATACACGTAGAGATTGCTGGTATGGATAACTCTCAAGGTCTGGACATTCTGGTCTCTTGCAGTCATGGATCCTTCCTTTGCACACTGGTGATCACAGGCGTGTTTGGTGACAGTCTTTGACTGATGTCTGTTAGTATTAAAAAAATTGTGATCTCACGATTTCTATCTCAAAGAAACTTGCTGTCAAAATGAAGTTTTGAAAACTAACACATGAAAACAAAATGCAAGCAAACACATCAGCTATGAAGTAGATCAGTCAGTTATCACCAAACAGCCCCTTCACTCATCGAGAAATAGGGCCTAGTCTCGCATGATGACCAAGCCCTCGTTCCTTGCAAAGAAAACAGTTGTTTATGATCAAATACTCTGGAGAATCAATCACCACGAAGCACTCCTAGGCTTTTTGGCATGAATCTATTTTGAATCAGCGTGAAAGTGTTTTTCGGCAAGGATTTAGCCTTACTCAAGTCATAAAAACATGCATGTATTCATTCATTAGTGAAGATCAAAGACCAAAATCTCATTTTGAGGATTCACATCCTATTAGAATCTCTCTCAATGCTCTGAACCAGCATGTTACCTCAAATTATGATATCTTATAGCATCTCATAATTTTACAATAAGATCTAACTCCAGTAGCTCATAGAGACTTGAACCATTCATAAGATATTTATTACCACTTATAATGGACAGCTTTTATACGTTTTTAAGACCGCATTAATATTTCAGTGTATTTTGGGGAACTTCTTGCACTTTAAAAACTCATGGTTAAGGTCTCCCCTAAATACAAATACACAGCCATGTAAACACACCCAGAAACAGGAAATACATGTAGTCATTTAGCAGATGCTCTTATCCAGAGCGACTTACAGTAAGTACAGGGACATTCCCCCGAGGCAAGTAGGGTGAAGTGCCTTGCCCCAAGGACACAACCTCCACAACGTCCACAACGTGCCGGGTCGATTCCAGCAACCTTCTGATTACTAGCCCGATTACTGATTACTAGCACGATTACTGATTACTAGCCCGATTCCCTAACCGACATTTTGTGGATATTCAAATCGACAAGAAAAAGTGTGTGTTTGTGTTTCTGTGCGACTAATCAAAATGACAGCATATTTTGATTGACAGTTTTGACAGTCAAAAGGATGGCTAGCCCAGGTTCCCCTGTCCCGCCCCCCTGCCCAGTGATGATCTGGTGTGGGTGTGATTGGGTTTCGTTTTCAGTTTGTCACCTTCGCTTTCCACAGTCTGTGGACACGCCCTCCTGCTGTTCTCTCCATGCACCTGACACCAGTTCCTAATCAGCGCACCCGGTATCCATCAGCTCATCAAACACCTACAAAGAACAGCCTGACCTTCCTCTCCCTGCCGGATTGTTAGTTTGCAACCAATGCCAGCCCCAGTCCGCTACAGACACTGAACCTTGCACTCTAACCATTGACCTTCAGTTTTTCAATAAAGCAGGTTATTCTTATTCCAGTTTCTGAGCCTGAGTTTACATTTAGTCATTTAGCAGACTGCTTGTCTCAGTGCTGTCTCAGAACCTCTCTGTGAGGACTGACTGCTTGTCTCAGTGCTGTCTCAGAACCTCTCTGTGAGGACTGAAAACATTGTGTGAATAACTCTGCCTTTATCTGTTGTTGGGGACATAAGTATATCTCACCACGTTCTCCCTCTCTTCCCATTCCTCCCTCTCCTCCCTTCTTCCTCTTCTCCCCTCCCTCTCGACTCCTCCTCCTCCCACTGTCCTTCCTCCTCCCCCCTCCCTCCCCTCCCCCCCCCCCCGCAGCTTGTGAGTTGATGAACCAAGGCATCCTAGCGCTCGTCACCTCGACGGGCTGCGCCGCGGCCAACGCCCTCCAGTCGCTGACGGACGCCATGCACATCCCCCACCTGTTCATCCAGAGGGCGGGGGAGGGCACACCGCGCACCGCCTGCCTGCTCAACCCCAGCCCAGACGGAGAGAGCTACACCCTGGCCGCCCGGCCTCCGGTCCGCCTCAACGACGTCATGCTCACTCTGGTCACCGAGCTGCACTGGCAGAAGTTCATCGTCTTCTACGACAGCGACTACGGTGGGTTTGGAGAGGCGGGGGGGTTCAAGGCCGCTGTCTTTGTCAGCTGAAACGCGGCGAGTCGATTATCCCTGGAACGGAGGTGTTGAGTGGCGCACGGGACTGAAACCCACCGGCGCTGGCAGAGAAAGGTCTCACTGTAATCAAATCAATTCCCTTCCTGAAGAGACGGTCCTAATTAGGTACCCTTGAGAGAGTGAGAACAGAGAGAAGGGAGGGAGAGGGGGAGAACAGACAGAGAAGGAGGGGGAGAGAGGGGGAGAGGAGACAGAGAAGGAGGGGGAAAGAGGGGGAAAGAGGGGGAGAGAGGGGGAGAGAGGGGAGAGAGGGAGAGAGGGGGAGAGAGACAGAGAAGGAGGGGGAGAGAGGGGGAGGAGAGGGGGAGAGAGACAGAGAAAGAGGGGGAGAGAGACAGAGAAGGAGGGGGAGAGAGGGTGATCAAGACAGAGAAGGAGGGGGAGAGAGGGGGAGAGAGACAGAGAAGGAGGGAGAGAGAGGGGGAGAGAACAGAGAGAGAAGGAGGGGGAGAGAATGTGTGAAAGAAAGTGACACTGGGTGTTGAGGGCGCGGCAGGGGGGTTGGGGGGGGCAGTGTATGATCTCAGTTTTTATTTCACCCATGACAACCAGAACCCCCTGTGGACTGGACCTTTACCAATCCACACAGCACAAGGCGTGAGTCTGCCTGTTAGAACAGTACAGCCTAGAGTCGAAAACAACTCTTTATGTGCAACGAATGCTGTCAAGTCGGCATTACAGAAGTCTTCCCATGGACGCTGTGTGGGTGTGAACGTCCTGACCGACGGTACAACCATAAAACAAGTTCCCAAAGAGGTGAGATTCCTGAATAAACATCCTCAAGCCTGCAGCAGGCAGATCAAGCGTCCGCAGATCCCCCCCTCCCCCAGGCTCAGGTCATGAGCAGCTTCCTCTGCAGGACACAGGGATCCTTGGATGGGGACAGGCCCTCAGCCTTCCCTCATTTCAAACCCTGAGAAGTGAGGGAAGAAGTTTCAGTTTAAGAAGTCAACATTTAGACATTAGACATCTTATCCAGAGCGACTTACAGTAAGTACAGGGACATTCCCCCCGAGGCAAGTAGGGTGAAGTGCCTTGCCCAAGGACACAACGTCATTTTGACACGGCCGGGAATCGAACTGGCAACCTTCAGATTACTAGCCCGACTCCCTCACCGCTCAGCCATCTGACTCCCTAGAGCAACACTAGAGCACTCGTGCGGCCGGGTGCCGTTGCCATGGGTTGGGGGTCATTAGGCCTGACACGCTGCAGTGCCACTGGTAATGGCTTGTGTCCTGCAGAGAAAGGTTTTCATTGTATTTGACTCTAGTTAAGAGGGGAGAAAGAGAGAAATCGACCTGTAAACTTGTCTTTTTGATTGACGTATCTAGTTACCGTGGCGACCATAATGCCATTTTTATCATCTGTGACGATATCAGGATAGAATGAAGCGTGCTACTGGAGAGGGAGCCTCTATATGATCTTTAGTAACACGGCACTATTAGTGTGAAATAATAATGATTAGGATATCCAGTCCTGCAGAGGCAAGCTATTTCAGGCCTGCTAAATGAGGCTCAATGAAGAAAGCAACGTTGACATTTGCACTGCTGTTAACAGTGTTTAACTCACTACTACTTTAATTAAATGAATGTAGAAGCTAATTAGGCTCCTCCTCACAGAAACAGGAGCCCGGTTCCTTAAATCCCTCCCTGGCTGTGTGGCTCCGCGGTAGGCTAGCTAGCTCCCTGGTTCACACGCGCGCACAGGAGCGGCTAGCTGTGTAGCGGATAGCATCTGAACAGCAGGGCTGTAGGAACATAGGGCTGTGGGGACATAGGGCTGTGGGGACATAGGGCTGTAGGAACATAGGGCTGTAGGAACATAGGGCTGTAGGAACATAGGGCTGTAGGAACATAGGGCTGTGGGAACATAGGGCTGTAGGAACATAGGGCTGTAGGAACATAGGGCTGTGGGGACATAGGGCTGTAGGGACATAGGGCTGTAGGAACATAGGGCTGTGGGGACATAGGGCTGTGGGAACATAGGGCTGTAGGAACATAGGGCTGACCCCCATTTGGAAGGGTGAGATGGCATAAGGGCAACTTGTGTTGGTAAGGCAACAGTGATCCTATAACCTTTCCATACAGCACGTAGGAATGAGACCAGCACTGAAAGTCGACATTTCCAGATTGGTTTTAGCAATGTCATTCTCCGTTTACAACATCTAATTATTTAATGTGGGTGAAAATCAAAACATACAGCTCTGGGAAAAAATTGAGAGACCACTTTATCTTTTTCTTTCATTAAAAAAAAAAGTTGAGAAGGACAATTTTGAGGGAGTGACAGAACGGTCAAATTTAAGGTTCCTCAAAATTACTAAAAAATTGTCCTTCTGAACGTAAAAAAACATTTTTTTAATTATTTTTTTCCAGTGTTGTACAAGTGAGACCGTAGAGGTTTAAAGTGGCGTCTGTATTAGTGTGGAATATGTTTTCTTGGAAAAATCACATCGAAGCTCAAGTTTTGACAGTCAGAAAAGGATAGTAGTAGTAGTGTTCTGTGTCCTTTCTCCCACAGCATCGATTTGATAGGAAAGATTAGCTATAGCCTTACGGATTACTTTAACACAGGGATTAGTTATTAAAGTTGTACAATAAAGTAGGACTATAGGCCTATTACAATCCCAAATGTGGAATACAAAACACAAAAAAACTTTAAACTGAAGGCTATGTCTTGAACAAATATGGATTACACTTCTTTGTGAAAGTCGATAAAAGAAAAGAAAAATAGAAAAAGCCTGCTTTTGTATGTGAGATATTACATATATAGCATTCTAATTGTATGCATCCATCACCTTACATTCACATTTTAATGGTTTCTTGTCATGTTGTCAAATAGAACAAAATTGAATATGCTATATCTGCTACATATTATAAACAAATGTAAGTTGTAACTCGCTTAGTAGTTTTGACGTACAGTTCTCTTCAGACAGACGTAGCAAAATAGCACACAGAACTAATGATTGATCACAGAGATGTTGGGCTCTTAGAGCAGTGCCAGGCAAGCCTTGTAGAAACAGATACAAAAGGACAGAACCATGTTTCGAATGCAGAAACTACAGATCCCATTAGGAATGACAGAGGGTGGATTTGTCTGGTGTGAGTGGGGGTGACCATGGAGACAGCAAGGCCTTTTGTGACTCCTCTGATTGGCCACGTCCTCACAGTCCACTACTTTACCACCTTCACATGGTATCACAGGACACTGGGGACAGATTCTGCTTATTGGAGATTAGAGGTTTTCCAAGTTTCCTGTGGACGTTTTTTTTTCTTCTCCAATTTGTAAATGTAATTTCTGTAGTTTTCTTTTAAATTTACTGTTACCGACAGAGTATACAGGAAGTACAGGAACAACAACGGCGCAGCAGTAAACAAACAGTGATCTGTTTAGAGACGTCAGTGAGTTCAGGTTGAGTTAGCAGTAAGTTAGTCTGTTTTGTGTGTTGTATTACACAATCTGCTTTGTCCACAACTCAACTCATAGTGTCTGCTCTCGTTACAGACAGATGTAGCCAACATGCAGTTTTTCATCCCATGGTCCAGGCATCTGTTGGCACACACAAACACTGCACGTCTAACAGTATTAACTAATTACCCATCCAAATCATGCAACTATTACAAATGTAGACTTCACATCTGGAGTGTTGTTGTGTTATTGCCAGTAATGACGATGGTGAGCTTTGTCTGGAGAAGTCCTACACACATGTAAACACACACCTTACTTTTGGCTGGACTTGGACATGGCAGTTTGTTGAAAGCTGTCGTTTCCAGGATTGCTTAGATGCTGTGAGAGCGGGCATAGGGAAGAGGATCGGGCTGCATCCTGGGGTTGGGTCTGCTGTGAAAGTGTGGTTTGTCACGGCTAATGTTGTGATGCAGAAAGTTCCTTCGCTTTTGCTGTTATCAAAGCTTAAGCAGCTGGTTGTTTGCCCTCGGGGTCACTGCCAGACAGGGTTTAATGAAGTGTGCCAGGAATGGCCATTTACTCGCATCACAACAAATGTATCACTGGCCGTCAACCATCTCCCTCTGCTTATCTACTTCAATTTGTCATTTGACGGTTTCAAGTCATTATTTGAATTTACGCCTCGCGCATTCTGAACTTCTTTGTTGTACCACACACTTTGTCTGCCAAGAGCTTAAGGGAAGCTGCTGAATTATCATTTGAACATATTAAAATTGAAAATATAACTTTCGATGCCTTTGGGTGTGAAGAAGGTAATGAAATGCTAATCCTATTTTACACTTTAAGGCAGCACATAATAATTACCGACTGACCGCAGTTGGTTCAGCGTGTTCTGGAGAATATTTGTGCATCCTCCTCACATGGAACCACAAGGGCACTTTCTTCATTTCCAATTCAAGGGCAAAATTACACTTCTCACCTACGTTCTTAGTTGAAGTCGGTGAGCTCAGGATCCTCGTGTATTTGTATAGCTGAAAACTGAAAGCTGAAAGACGGAGAAGGAATGTGGTTAGTCTTGTGAACTGCAAACAAAGATTTCCCTTTACTGACCCCCCTAAAGATGCTCCAGAGAGGACGAGACGATCTTTTGAAAACAAACTGAATCCTTAAACAATAAGCCCTCTCCCCTGACACTCCTCGTTCTGAACCTGCTGTAAGATGACATTGACAAGCAGAAAGTCAAGGGCTGACTTCACGTGGAGAATTGAATAACGTGTTTACATTTTCCATTTGACCGTGACCTGGCCCGGTGAGATCCCAGCATCTGTCTCACAAGGCTGTCCAGCGTATCGACAGGACGAGTGCACAAGAATAACACCGAATCAAATGAAGACAATCAAGGCCGTGTTTATCTTACGCAGCAGACGCAGCGTCCCTAAACCATTTAGCCGGGCTTCCAAAACGTGTCCGATAATTGGCTGTAAGGATTTCGCCTATGGTGCGTTTGCGCATTGTTGTGGTTTCGATTTCAGCTTCAGCCTAACACCTTCGAGAAGTCCAACCGGGTTGATGTGCGGAAACGTCCCACCCCTCATGGGGTTCTGGTGAGCTTACCTGGGCTTAGGAAGGAGCGTGGAGGTGGTACATCCGTCTCTGACCTGCTCGCAGCTGGATCAGCTGGGGGGGAATTAGACTGGTATTAGGAAAGAGATTGATTTAGCTGCCTCAGAAAACGAGAGGTGGTTTCTAACAAAGTCCTTTAGAAAAGGAGGAGCTGAACACATGCAAACAGAAGAATATGCCAGAGACCTGTGTAATGAGAACGGTAGCAATCCAAAGGCAGAGAGATGAGGGTAAGAGAGAGATAGTGTACAGGAAGTTAGAAAGAGAGAGAGACAGATTGGATAAAGCACAAGAAAAGATTGTGAAACCTTGAACTTTAACTGTGAAAAAAAAAAGAAGAGAATATGATTTATTTGGTGGCAGCAGACGTTCTGTTAGTGTATGTTTAGGACAAAGGTAGTTTCAAGGCTGGTTCTGTGTCTGTTCTCTGGCTGTAATCTTTTTGAACTACATGCAATCCTTCAGAATCCTTACACACTTCCTGTATGAGTTTTGCTTGTTAGGTCATTCATAACATGAAAAAACATATGACCCTAACTAATTGGCTTCTGAGAAATACTGAGGAATAAGGAAAATTACTAATCCTTAGTACTCTGTGCTGACATGCACTCTGACGACAGGTCAGTCAGAGAGCTGTAACTGCCCCGTCATCACTTACAATGTGTTTATGTTATATCAATATTATCTAAACTAAGATTCTGCTCTTCTCATATGAAAGCTCTCACCTGCGTTTGCTGTTTGTAAGGAAATAACCCTTTGGGGTTACTTTTATCTGTAAAAGTGCAAGAAATAACCTGCAATGTTGAAATATTATTGGAGCAAGGCATCAGCTGTGTAATTCCAGTCCATTAAAGTGACGCACCTCCTAGCTACTGCTACTCTCTCTTCACCTCCACATGTTTCAGGGTTCCAATCTATCTCATTTACTGCTACGGATGAGAAGCCTTTCTTCTTGTACAAAACAATGCCGTCGTCATCAATACCTTTGATTAAGCTCAAACCGCATCGATCCAGAGTCTCTTCCACACTTTTATGAAGAGCTAGTTGTATACCAGGGATGCAATCAGTGTCATTGACACCGGACTACTATGTGCGGTGTCAATGACAAGGTAATAGGATGGACAGGTCAGTATTTCTAAGGAAGCCAATCGAATTTTTGTTTTTAATTCCTATGTAATGCTGTGATACCATGAAATTAGCACTCATTTTAGTCCTAATATAGCAGAAGAATTTCTTAAAAAATAATACAACACATCACAGACACACACATCACTTACACATATCACATTCACATTCACACACACACAAAAAGCACTGATTGCCAAAGCAGCTGATATGAGAGAGAAGCTAGTTAAGGACTAAGAGTAATCTACATTGACTGCATTAACCCGGAGTCAGGTGGCTGAGCGGTGAGGGAGTCGGGCTAGTAATCTGAAGGTTGCCAGTTCGATTCCCGGCCGTGCCAAATGACGTTGTGTCCTTGGGCAAGGCACTTCACCCTACTTGCTTCGGGGGGGAATGTCCCTGTACTTACTGTAAGTCGCTCTGGATAAGAGCGTCTGCTAAATGACTAAATGTAAATGTAAATTAACCCAGGGAAAGGTCGATATCGAGACGGACAGCAGTGACTGAAAGGAACAGTCTGATTGGAGACTTAGAGTAGAGCAGTTCTTTGTCAATGTCTCTTTCATCATTATGCTACTGTTTGACAGGTGTGGAGTTAGTCTTCGCTTATGATTAAACGTTTCTTTGTAATCATATTTTAATGCTTAAAATAGCGTGATAATTGCCATGACCTCCCCCTGTAGCTGCACTCTCTTTGAATTGAGATGCTGAACTTAACCTTCTTTTTTTTCTTGTCTTATTATTCCTTACCTTTTTTCTTCCACCTCTTCAGCTGCAGTCATTGTGAAAGGATGCCTTTGGTTCAGCCCATTAACGCTGTCTGAGGCATCATATTAGTCAAGATCATCACCATGAAATTCCATAAACATTGTGGTGTGTTGGTACAGTAGCACATTTGGCACCAGAAAAAGGGGGTAAATACAATTAGCAGCTTTTTCTTAAATGTTTGCTCTGAAATGAACCAAGCAAATCAATCGATTTAGTACAAAAACAACCTTGTAAATTTGGATGTTAAACTTACTGATACATCAACACAATGGGAGAAATAACAGACATTAGTACAAGGCCGTAACCATGGAGTCAACATTGGGGGGGACGATTTTTATTTATTTATTATAATTTCAGACAGCGTGCGTGTTTGCCTGTCGTAGCGTAGCACATTTATATTTTTATATCAATATATTGGGGGGGACTTTTTGACCAGATTTGAATATTGGGGGGGGATGTGTCCCCCCCAATATGTATTATGATTACGGCCTTGCATTAGTAGAGCACTCAGTGGGACATTCAATACAACCTCCCTTTAATTTCTGTTAGAGCAGCACACACTATGAATACCCAATCGCAGAATTGCGATTGGGTATTCTAATCTCGCTTGTCACCGCAGAAAAGCAAATATGCTGGACAAGTGGGGAAAATATGTTTCTAGCTGGTAGCAGTGAGGGACAGTTGGGAAAGAGCTATAATTAAGTTTTCTATTGTTCTGTTTGCTTGAGGACAGGTGGGGATTTCCGTCCGGTTCTGCTGTTAGACAAAACATACATTATAACACTATCCAGGGTAATCATAAAATGCTTCTCTTTCTAGAAACAATCAGAAAAGTAATGTGTTCTCACAGCTATCGTCCCCTGAGAGACTGACTGTGTCGGCCAGGGTAGATTCTAAAGTGAGCAACTTTCTACAGCTTCAGCATGATGAATGTTTTTAATTCCCGGGGCCTGTTAATGGTTTGATTTAGAGAAGAGTCAGCTTGGTAAACCGAACAGATTAATATATATGTGGAAAAATGCATTAGGAATATCCACGCTTTCCTGCAAACTTTGTGTGTTTGGGGAAGAAATTGTGTATCTTTTCTAATATGTGATCCCTGTGTGTGTGTGGGTGTGTTGCTTTGAGAGGGTAGATGTGTGTGCGTGTGTGTATGTGTGTAAGGACTATTTGTTCCAATGTATGTTGTAAGGATAGGTCCTTGATGACTCAGAAAGCCCCCAGAGGTGCAACAAGAAGTTGAGAAAGAACAAGAAAAGAACAAAAAGGACACTCACAAAAACACACGCACACACACACACACACACACACGAGGCACACACACACACACACAGGAGGCACACACACACACACACGAGGCACACACACACACAAGGCACACACACACACACACACGAGGCACACACACACACAAGGCACACACACACACACAAGGCACACACACACACACACACACACAGGAGGCACACACACACACACAGGAGGCACACACACACACACACAGGAGGCACACACACACACACACACAGGGGGCACACTCAAAACACAACAGTGAAGTTTGCCACAACTCCTGCTGTGGATAAGGAGGCACGACTCTTCCTCAGAGGTGAACCGGCTCAGTTCACCTCTCCAGAACAACGCAGCCTGACGTTTGACACAACTGCTGCTGTGGCTGTCTCTGCAGGGACCGGAGGGGAAGGCTTCTCCCTGGGAAGAGCCCCTCTCCCCAGCCCTTCTCCAAAGCTCTCCATCCCCTTTGATTTGCTCTGAGTGCTCCAGCTCCACTTCTCAAACAACGCCACATGGGGGAAGGCACCCCTGCCTTCCTGCTGAAGCTAAAACCCTGAGACACTGAGCTGTGGCTGTACTCTGTAAGTGAAGCTCTGCTCATGAAGAGTAATACACGCGCTGTGTAAACCTTGCAAGCCTCTGGAAACCTTCAAAGCCACTGTTTAGCTTTGGAAGAGTTCGTTGTTGCTCTCGGCAACGGCGACGTGCTGAGTTCCAGGCTCGCTAAATATTGCCTGAATGCAGGTCTTACCTGACAGACAGTCGCCTGAGGCACAGTGTCATCTGAGGAGGTCTTTAATTGTCCCTGAGATCTCCCACTCTCCCACCCTGCTAACTCCCATTCAATATTTTATGTTCCAGTATCTCACTCACACTCTCTCTCTCTCTCTCTGTCTCTCTCTCTTTCTCTCTCTCTCTCTCTCTCTTCGCTCTCTCTTCTCTCTCTCTCTCTCTCTCTCTCTCTCTCTCTCTCTCTCTCTCTCTCTCTCTCTCCTCTCAGATATCCGCGGGCTGCAGACGTTCCTGGACCAGGCGTCTCGTCAGGGCCTGGACGTGTCTCTGCAGAGGGTGGACCGCAACGTCAGCCGGGTCTTCAGCGACCTCTTCAGCAGCATGCGCACTGAGGAGCTCAACCGCTACCGGGACACGCTGAGGAGGGCCGTCCTGCTCATGAGCCCCCGCGGGGCGCAGGTCTTCATCCACCAGGTGAGACGCGCACGCCACACGCCACCCGTCACCCGTCACCTGTCACGGTAAAGCCGGTAAAGTCCCAAACTGACGTGCTGATGAATTCCCTTACGTTTGTCTCATCGTGATTGGACTGTCGTTCGAAAGGGGTGTGGATAAGTGGATGTGGAGGAAGACAGCGTGATTTGATGATTTTTTTGTTGGACGAAGTGTGGGTTTGTATTGGAAAAGCAGGCTGAATGAATTTTGTTTGAATTACCAAACACAATCAGCAACGATTTTTGGGGGAGTCTAACAGTAAATATTCCTTTGATTACGAGTAAAACTCTATTGCTAACCCATACTCAATTCCTACAAGGCCCAGTCCTGGATTGATCTTTCACTAACAAAGAATCTGACTGGGTTTTTAACTATAGTGCAAAGACAGAATTTAAAACAACATTTATGCCTAGCTATTATATTTAAAAATTAAGTATTCATAGACTAATAAATCAATACGCTGGTGGTGAATACACCAAGTCTTTCAAGTTTTATTAACGAACCTGGGCTTTGATCTTGCTCTATGTGAATGATATTGCTTTTTCACTCACACATTCACACACACACACACACATTCACACACACACACACACACACATTCACACACACCCACACACACACACACACACACACACACACACACACACACACACACACACACACACACACACACACACACACACACACACACACACACACACACACACACACACACAAGACAGGCGATTATGCTGTGTATGCTCTCCTTTTGCCAATTAACACGAGGCTCAGAATGAGCCAGGCTCAGGCACTCTCAGCATAGCGCCCACACATCCTTCAGTCATCTACTGTAGCAAGAATTATGCTAATGTATTAAAAGTAGTGAAATGTGTTAATGCACCAGAGATTTCATTAAACACCATCAATATCATCATCAAAGGGGAGCTAATCTCAGTTTGAAGACCACAGGGAGCGGAAGAGGAAGCTAACATGCGCTGCTACGTACGAGCAGAGAGAGGGCGATCCTGCTGCTCGAGACACCAGGAACCCTTTCAGCTCTGGGCCACTCCCGTTACCATGGAGATCAGGTCCCGCTAGCATGGAGATCAGGTCCCGCTACCATGGAGATCAGGTCCCGCTAGCATGGAGATCAGGTCCCGCTAACATGGAGATCAGGTCCCGCTACCATGGAGATCAGGTCCCGCTAACATGGAGATCAGGTCCCGCTACCATAGAGATCAGGTCCCGCTAGCATGGAGATCAGGTCCCGCTACCATGAAGATCAGGTCCCGCTACCATGGAGATCAGGTCCACCATCAACAAAACTGTTTCTCTGCCCTCGGTAATGCAAGGAAACATGTTCATTAAGAAGTTATAATGTAGTAGAATCCGTATGTGTCCGATGCAGGATAGGTTTCCTGTCATCCGCCGTCAAACCAGCAGAACACAGGGCCTTGCTGTGAATCAAATCAGTATTTCAAATCAGTGTGAGCCAATCGAATGGAAGTTGAAAGGAAACCTTCCGGAAAACATCCCAGTAATGGGCTTTTCACAATCCACACTCAAGAACAGGACTGTGAGTTCAGTTAGGTACAACCTTTACTTCAAATGTAGTTTGGTTTGTGAGGACTTTTGCTTGGAGAGGATGTACAGGAGTCAAATCCCACCAGCTCAACTCTTCTCCTACTTCTCTCCTGCCCTTTGCCCTGGTCCTCTTAGATCTCAGCTGAATCAGACTTTCACAGGCAGTTACACAAAACTTTAGGTTGGTCGTTGTACTGGGGCACCTTCCCCTTAACTAAACAGAGCTTATACAGTACATTCCCCTCTCCTGTGCCCCTCTCCTGTGCCCCTCTCTCCTGTGCCCCTCTCCTGTGCCCCTCTCTCCTGTGCCCCTCTCCTGTGCCCCTCTCCTGTGCCCCTCTCTCCTGTGCCCCTCTCCTGTGCCCCTCTCCTGTGCCCCTCTCTCCTGTGCCCCTCTCCTGTGCCCCTCTCCTGTGCCCCTCTCTCCTGTGCCCCTCTCCTGTGCCCCTCTCTCCTGTGGCCCTCTCTCCTGTGCCCCTCTCCTGTGCCCCTCTCCTGTGCCCCTCTCCTGTGCCCCTCTCCTGTGCCCCTCTCTGGCTCTCAGGATTACTGCTGCCTCCCCCCCCTCCTCCCCCCCATACACCACCCCTCAGGGCTTGTTGCCGGGGGAGACAGATTGAGTGGTGTCTGTCGTTTTGCCAGCTCTGCAGGACAGTGATGGATGGCCCTGGTGCCTGGGTGAGGGAGTGCCAGGGAGAGTGAAAGCCCCTGAGTTTGGCCCGCACAAGGGAAGAGAGAGGAGGAATAAAGGGGAGATGGAGTGATGGACGTCCTGGGGGAAAATGTTACACGAAGGAGGGGAATTTGCCATGGGGGGGGGGGAGAGATAGACCGGGGAAAAGCTGGAAGGTGGGCCGACTGAATGAGCTTTCTTTAAGAGAGGTTCTAAAGATTTGGTTATGAGCAAAGGGCTTTTTGCATCTTCAAACCCACACACAGGAAAAACTGTATTTCCTAACGGCAAATATAGTCAGCTTCTTACAAAGAGATGTTCTTATCGATCACTTCTTCATCATTACGGTGACCTATAACGAGCTCCTTCCACCCCAGACTCAACCACTTTTCTTTTCTCTTCCATTTAGTTTAAACCCAATTTGGTTTCTGATGCTATTATGGGTAGGATCAATACCCTCTCCTACTCAAGACTGTAAAAGTCAAATCATGACATTTTAGAGCTGGATGATATGCAATCGCTCATAACTGTTTGCCAGTTCACAGAGAAAGTCTCTAGAAAGCCCTTTACAACCCTTTACAATATAACTGGTGTTCTGTTGTACACAAGGATTATGTTTGAATGTACTATATCTTTTAATATGAAAGAACTCAAAAATCCTTTATTTAGGTTTAGCTGTAATCGGAAGTGGTGCATTTAAAACAATATGTACAAAATAATATTATCAGAACTGCAAACATTTTGACATGAATTAAAAACTGAAAAGCAGATATAAAACTGTGTGTCCGGGTGCTGAGTGTGTCAGTCAATTGGCACCTGGGGGCCTGTAAAAAGTCTGGAGTCTACACCCATGGACGGGATAAATGATGTCTTATCTGAATGACCTTGACAGGCCTCTCGGTCAGATTACTGCTGAGGGACTTGGGTACTTTCCTCATGCCCCTGTGATGAATTGCAGTCGGCGCTTTCAACATCATGCTTTCTTCGGATGGACGCGTCGTAAATAACCGTGGTATTGTGGAAGAAGCCTCGTTGCCGAGGGAACATTCGTCTCATTCGTTACTGTAACGTTCACAAGATTGTGTCACTTTTCTCCGTCGCTCGGAAAAGAAACGTTGAACCCGAATGACGCTCAGGCGAGATGGATATCAGCTGAGAAAACATAGTGTGACGCTTCTCATAGTTTCCGATTTGACACAGCCATTATCAGGACAGCGTTGCTGGTGGACCTGGGCTGGACTGAGAAGACATGCTGTAGGCAGTGTCTGAGACACTTGGCCGGGTAACTCTGGCCCTTTCAAGGCTTTCACAAAGAATCCGGCAAACTCATTTGACAGAGGCATGATGACTGCTGCGATTGGAAACAGATTCACTTGTCAAAAAAGGAGAAGCAATATAAGCCGCTGATTAAAAACACAGGCATCCTGATGTTCGGTGTGCGAGGTATCATAAACAAGTGTGTCCTTGCCCGGAATGGTGTTTTGATGCCAAGGACTCCGCCGTCTGCCTGACTGAAGTGGATCTGCGGATTGTGTGATTTAAAAGTGATCGCTCTGACGTGCCATTATGTGGCGCTTTGGACAGACAGCAGCGATGACATGTCAGGCGAGGAGAGTCATTGCCACGACAAGCGCGGGCTGCTGCGTCCTCCTCTTGAACAAGAACGCGAAGGATTCTGTCAGCAACGCTCACTCTGGAATATTGGTGTCCTTGACATGTAACTTTACGTCAAAGTTAGTGAACTCCTGATGACAAATAGAGCAAGTCTTGTTTACGGCGGCTCTTTTTCTTTCTATCTCTTTTTTTCTGTTCCCCCCCCTTTTCTTTTTTCACTCGGTTTATTCTACACGGCCTCTCTCCCGATGACCAGCTCAGCTTTATGTAAACTGCACCTGGACTGTCCGGTCATTTGAAGGGGAAACAAGGTCACATTCAACTCAGGGGCTGTAGAACAAAGAACACACCCACCTTACAGCAGGGACATTACATGACATTTACATTTAGTCATTTAGCAGACGCTCTTATCCAGAGCGACTTACAGTAAGTACAGGGACATTCCCCCCGAGGCAAGTAGGGTGAAGTGCCTTGCCCAAGGACACAGCGTCATTTGGCACGGCCGGGGAATCGAACTGGCAACCTTCAGATTACTAGCCCGACTCCCTCACCGCTCAGCCACCTGACTCCCTAGGGACAAGAGGCACCACCAGTTGGCACAACTCTCTTCCTCTCAGCCCAATCCCGGGTTCCCCCTGATCCATCATTGTCAACTCTCCCCCCTTCCCCCCTCACAACTAATAAGAGGGGCCAGGTATAATTGGGCAGGTCCAATTGTGCTTTCAGCAAGCATGGAATGAGAAAAGGGCTCTAGTGCAATTAGACAGGTGCAGAGTGATAATGAGGGTCTCTGGTGTTGATTGCATAAGTGCTGTCATTTGGAGACGCTTCATACTTCAGGCCCCTGATGTAGAACTTTCCTGTTGGCTTGTGTATCCTGCAGTAACACATGTGTTAGTGGAGGACAGGAGGATTCTAGCAATGCTGCCATTTTGTCACAATAATGACAACATCATAGTAAATACTAAAGGGCACCACAAATAAATAGTGATTTAGATTTCCCCTCACAATTGAAATTGTCTTGTGTTTATGTCATCTACATTTGGTAATTTAACTAGGTAAACATTAACATTTAAAAAGTTTTGGAATAGATTTATTCATTTTCAGATGATGACAAGATATTGACCCTATCAAGTTCCTGTACAGAATAATCCTAGAGTTGGGATCTAAAGGGAGTCAACAGCAGTCTAGGGTCAAGATGTTCCTTAACCTTTGTGTTATCTTCGGGTCATTCTGACACATCAGTCATTGTGACCCACCGTCGTATTGCGACAACTTTACCGCATACAAAAACAAAATGATCAATTTTGTTTTTGT
This sequence comes from Thaleichthys pacificus, assembly GCA_023658055.1. Classification (NCBI taxonomy): domain Eukaryota; kingdom Metazoa; phylum Chordata; class Actinopteri; order Osmeriformes; family Osmeridae; genus Thaleichthys; species Thaleichthys pacificus. The sequence goes on from CM042857.1 coordinate 2,989,455, forward strand.
GTGCGGTAATGTTGCGAAGGTTAAAATAAAATTATTTGTATTTGTTTTTGTATTGGGTAAAACTGGGTAAACACAACGATGGTTCGTTATGAACCTTTGGGTCATGTGACCCGAAGGCAGCACAAGGGTTAAGACCAGCAGTGATCAGCTGGCTTCCACTGACCTTCCAGTCATGGGAGGAACGTTCCAACCAAAAGGTGCCAGGTCTGTTTCTGGGGCTTTAAGCCCAAGCATAAATATATAATCACAAGAATGTCTTTTCACCACTGAGTCCATGTCTGGTGCTACAGGTTGAATCCTCCAGGGACCTTATCTCGGTTACTGTCCACTGGTATCACTCCCTTCTGGCTTAAGAGAAGCCTCCCCTGCCCCTGTCCTCTCTTTTTGACCCACCTATGTAACTCTTCAATTCCATTTTCCTCACTATAACATCATGACAAATTGAACCTGTCAGACAGTGATCTATCATCGTCCTGTATCGCTTCTTCTTTTGCCCTCTGCTCTCTCCTTCGTACACAATTCCCCTCTATTTCGCTCCCCACACTCTCCTCTTCCCCAATGGTTTCTCTTCTTGTGTGTTTTTGCTTTTCTTTTTCCTCTTTCTTTTTGGCTCTATCTATCTTTCTCTCTCTCTTTCATTCTCTCTTTTACACACAAACGTTCTTCATCTATTTCTCATTTCCTCTGTGTACCATATCTGTATTCCTCGACTGGTCTCTATAAGGACATTATGATACACTGTCACATTCTATGCCACTAAACCATCTATTGTATTCCACCCACATTCTGTAATAAAAAAACATGGCTGACTTCAGAGAGACAGAAGCACACTCAATTTACACATGCTGAAGTATATTGAGTTATTTTGAATACAAAGTCTCAGCAATACAAAGGCAGATTTACAGTAACAAAAACGGATTTCGGAGGGGAGCTTCGAAGCTGCAATGTCTATATGTCAGGTATACTGTACACGCAACATGCCAAAGCTGCTTGACCAAAATGCGACAGCACGTCCTCGCCCTTAATCTGTCTACGAGTAATACAGTTGGCTGGAAATGGCAATTCAGTTACTTGACAGGGACATGTCAAGTTGTGTTGTTGCTGTTTAAATTTGTATCTTTTAACGTAAATTGTTTGTTCACATGAAGGGGTCTGAAGCACATCAACAATTCATTTCTGCTAGGATGTTTCAGCGCATAATTCGCATTTTAATAGAATGGGTGGAAGTCATGGAAAGTTTGTTTATGCAGAAGTAATAGAGACTGGGCAAAACACTTTTGTCAGGGCACCCTGCTCTAAAAATATATATGTGATTGGAACACCTCTTGAGGTGTATAATTCACAACAGAAAGGAATAATCATGAAAAATAGCTTCAAATTAAATTTCTGTTATTAAAATGGAAACGTATGAAGTTGGCAAGGTATTTTCTTGATGGATTGTTATTACTCATGGTAGTATGAATCATCTAAGGAAGTTTAAGGGCTTTTCATAAATAATTTACCTTTTCATAAGAAATCTTGCAGAATTAATTTTAAAATTAAAATTAAAAGTACTGTATTCTTCATTTCTATACTATATTTCTTCTATATTTGCAAGGGTGGTAGTCTAGAGTATGACCTTCAGAGGACAGAGTAACTATTCACCGGTCAGATGATGATGATGATGAGGAGGATGATGTAGGTGATTATCGTGATGATGAAGATGATAAACGACAGACAATATAACAGTAGCCAGTCGTTTCCATCATATGTAAGACCCAACCCTACAACTTCAACATCACCTTTAGCTCTCCAAAAAATACATTTGCAAATAAGATTTCTTTGGAACGACCACATTTCCATAACCAATGGGTCCTATTGTCTTGCCTTGCAATGCTAATGGTTACATTTGGTCTTTCAAAAAAAAGAAATGAGCAATTAAAGAGCTAAAGGTGACGTTGCAATTCTGCAACAAGGGGTCTTACAGGGATATGGAAGACTTTCTGTCTTTAATTGAGTACCCCGATACTGAATGTGCTGTGGCCACACACTATGTACCCCACAACCAAACACACCTGAGCCACAGTCTCATAAATGTTACTACCACAAAATCTATAAATGTGTTTCTGGGACAAAATGTCTCATTTATTTGATCACTTACAGCACTGCTCAACACAAAGAGGAAATGCTTTTAACTCGCGTCCTGTGAATTTCATTTGTGTTTTTCCATTGCATTCCCCAAAAGGTATTCATGACCTGACGGAGGGTGATAAACTTTGATGGATGTTTGTGATTCTCAGATATCCTTAGTGTTATTGAAACCGTAAACCTCTTGGGCGCCTTTTATTTCTTTTAGCCACCGTGGAGCGGGTGACTAAATGGTTAAACCATAAAAGGCGTGTAATCAAGTCCATCTCCTTTATCTTCTGACCTCTAAACTTGTCCATAAGTGTCACGTGTGCAGAGCCATGACCCACGATGTTCTGCATTTCACCTCCGTGATTTATACGGTCTTTACCATACGACAATATCACTCCTCTGTCTGTTGATGTCAACAGAAACAGCAGAAATCCTTCTTGTCGTGTCATAAAAATGCTGTGTGTTGTGTGCGAATAGCACACTTACATTTAGCAGACGCTCTTATCCAGAGCGACTTACAGTAAGTACAGGGACATTCCCCCCGAAGCAAGTAGGGTGAAGTGTCTTGCCCAAGGACACAATGTCATTTTTTTGGCACGGCCGGGAATCGAACTGGCAACCTTCAGATTACTAGCCCGACTCCCTCACCGCTCAGCCATCTGACTCCCTTACTCCGTTGGTTGATAATACCTGATGCAACCACACACGTGCATACACATACTACATCCTCTTTCTGTAACCGTTCATCCGTGTTGTTTATAGGTTGAGTAACACTCATGTTCTGAATAGTGACGCTTTTTCATTTAGTCAGAAGTAGGCGGCAGCCGCAATGGAAACTTGATCATCCAATCTGTGACGTAATTTAACAGAATATCTTCTGCAACTCTAGGATTATTATTTGTGTTGGATGTTCTAAACTTTTAAGTTTCGCCTAGAAGTTCAGAAATATTTTAGCAGGTGAATTATTGCACTGTTCTCAAGGGAGGAACACCAAATAGGAATTTGTTGGATAATTGCAAAGCCAACCATTTGGAAAACAGGTACTTGTTCCCAATACACATCGCATCACACACTCTGCAAGTTCTGTGGAGAAAAAATTTAAACCACTTTGGGCCACCTTAGTTTCAAAATGTAAAGCTACAGGCAATACAATCACTTTGAAATTCCTTATATCAACTACGGTTAGATAAACTGATCTTCTATGTGGACACGCTATGTAAAGCATTATGTTCGGTAATCGGCATGCATATCTGCTACATTATCGCTGTACGGCTAAACACATCTGCAGGTATCAATTTTGAGATTATTATAATTCTTTGATTTCACTTCTAGCCAACGATGGACCCAGAAACACGTATTTGTATACACACACACGCACACACACACACACACACAGGCACAGAGATGGTATATAATGACATGTATCTATGCTGTGTTCGGTGGTAGCCTCAGTTCAGAGCAGAAGAATATAATAACCGTATCTAATCTAGCGTCTACAAATTGTAGGGGGTTGACGAGATCGTCTGTTGTCATAAATGTGAGTAACATCTGGGTGACGTCCAAGTCCCACACCCCTCCCACACCATCAGGGGTAAAACATGGGGAAGCTGTTGGTGTGAAGGGGTCTACGTGTTCACTCCCTCAGCACTGCACAGCTTCTGAAAATGCATTCAGTTAAGGAGGCATTTTTCACTCACTTTCATTAACTCCCACATTCAGATACTCATTGAGTCAATTATTCATCTGAACCTAATCTCATCTGTATTTCCCTTGGACTCATTATTGATTTGCAATTAACTTTACCCAATGATTGCGGACAGAATTCATGAAGGGTTTTTATAATTCTTGATATGCTTCATCACAATGGCCTTTGTCTTATATAGCCAACACTTGAGATCAAGTACTTAATATTAGAGCAGTTGCAGTGCATTTCTGACAACCCCACAGAGTGTGACTTAAAACATTTGACTTTGTAGGGTTTAATGATCATAAGATCAACCTTAAGCTAAATTGAAATGCAGTATCCAATAGCAGAGTTCTGTAGAGTACAGCATTTACAATATTCATCATGGAGTCCTGGACTACAGATATACAGCATGTCATTGTTGTTGCTGTTGATGCTTGTCCATGTCTGTTTGTTGGTTCATGTTCTGACTGAGGCCAGTCTGCTAGGGGTGATCTAGTTGTGGGGCCTGGTGGTTGTGTGGGGGGGGGTTGGCCGAGCCGAAGGCTGGCTGTGGTCAGAGAGATGGATGAAGAGGAGGGATCGTGCTGTCCAAGATGCCCTGTAGAATCTCCTCCAGATCCCTCTCTCAAACAGGCCTTTTCGGAGTCCCTATTCAGAAAGCAGTAATTGCATCATTTTTCAAGGCCCTTGGCTCTGTCTGACGACTAGGCCAGGCCCATTAATCAAGTTAACGGAGAAGTAAGTGATTTCAAAATATAGAAATTATATTATAAAATATAGGCTTTGATCATGTCCCCCCCCCCCGCCCTCTCCCACACACCCTCTTCCATTACCTCCAGCTTGCACAGTGTATAATGCCTGTCGTTATGCATATGTGAGAGTCGGATAATTTTGTTGTTGTTGTTGCTTTGTGCAACTTTATAGGGGTCTTTTTAGCATCCATATGATTGCTTGCCTCTCCACCACCCATTTCTTTTCTCCCTTACAAGTTATTACATACCCTAGTCACCGCCAAATAGCTGGTCCCCTTAGAAGGCCTGCGCTCTATGAAAGAGCTCAGTGAGTCCCCTGAGCTCACAGTTGAGACATTTATTGTATCTTGATGTGAAAGATTGAATTGAAGTTCTCAGGTGTATTGAAAAGCTTTAGCTGGCTTTGAAACTGTGCAGTCATTACTTGCAGTCAATACAAGAAAACACTGGAAATTAGATTCCGTCCACACTGGAAACAGACCACTTCTCAGTTACCCTCAAGTCTTCCTTATTTGTCTCTCTCTCACACACTCACGCAGACTATTTTTACAGTAAAATATGTGTTTTATATATTTGTATGTTAACGCATTTATGTTCTGAAACTAGCACTTTATTTCCAAGATTTATATTATGAGCCTTCAAGCAAAGGTTGTCTAAAAAGCACATCTCCAAATGTGAAAACAGGTCGACATTTGGGATGAAACAGGTGTTAAAGTGTCCCAAGGCATAAAAAACAAATGACCTTCTTTGCAAGAGTCATGAAAGTTTAGAATACACTATCTACAGTCCATATACTTTTGCACTTGGAAACTTTAAAAGCACAGCACAGCATTCCACCTCCCACTTCAAAGCCAACATGAAGCACCAAGTGAAATGCCAGGCACAGCTATGGGCCATATCTCCTGACTTTCTTAGTCATTCGGGCAGGCAGTATGCCAACACTTGTTCCTACTTCATACCTACCTACCTGTCAGCTCTGCTCATAGCACACAACTGTTATGAACTGTACTGTACTCCAACCCTCCTACGCCACCTCCGATGCTCTTTAATGTAATTATTAGTATACATTTAAAGTTAGTCTCTGGGCCTATACAGGAGCCTCTCCCCTCCCTTATCCCAGAGCTGTGAGGTGATCACCACACTCGTCCAGGCCCAGACAGGACCAGCTGACCTCTGTGCATAAGAGACTAACAAAACAAGCGCAGAAGCAACATGGTCCCATTACAGATTCATGGAACTGGATCTTTCTTCAATTTTTTTCAGGTCTTCATTTTGTTCCTGTGTCTAATTTCTGAATTATCTAAGTGCTGTGTTTTGTTTATTTGTTAGTTGGTTTTTAGCTGAATGTCCCTGTTTGTTACCTTATCGTACGTTAAGACTCCAATAGAGTCCTATTTTGAAGTTAATGGAATGAGTGGGTTTCTGTAAATCATCGGTTTGATTTCTGCATTATTCAAATGCATATTTCATGATGTCTACCATATTTTTCTTTAGAAACGAGTCAGATGCAGAGTATCAATAGTCAATCTCAGCTTCAGAAAATCTCTTTGTAGGTTACATCTTAACTGTGACCAGCTTTACCATCAATATGTGAGTGAGCAAAGGTGCTACAGTGGCAGTGATACACTCGAGTGGCACAGGAATTGTGTTAACCTTTAGGCTGCAAGTGAGGAGAAGAGGAGATAGGAGTTGACTTTGTTCTTGACGCCTGTCTGACAGTTCGACTCATCAAATCCTGGCAAGCTGTCACATCTTAATACCCCTTTACCACTTTCAGGGGCATTCGTGTTTTCCAGCTCCTCTCTCCTGACACCTCCCTGTTGGGATCCAGTCCCTGGCAGTCTCTCCTCTGGGAGTGTGGGAGCCGTAGCCTAAAGCACAGATAAGAGCTCTGGGTGTGTGTGTCTGTCTCTGGGTGTGTGTCTGGGTGTGTGTGTTGGTCTGGCTCTCTCTGTGTGTGTGTCTATGTCTGTGTATGTCTGGGTGTGTGCGTGTCTGTGTGTCTATGTCTGTGTGTATCTGGGTGTGTGCGTGACTGTGTGTCTATGTCTGTGTGTCTCTGGGTGTGTGCGTGTCTGTGTGTCTGTGTATCTGGGTGTGTGTCTGTGTGTGTGTCTGTATCTGTGTGTGTGTGCTTGCCACTACCTGGTGGGTAGTGTTGTTGTCTCAGAGGCAAAGTGGAAAGAGGCCTCTGGTGCATGATGGGACTGATAAGCTTGAACAGCCTTGAGTGTTGCACAAGGCTGGAGCATGGTGGAGCGGGGGGGGGGGGGGGGGTGGAGGTTGGGTGTCTGAGATAGAGAACAAGTCATCGCCATCAGACGTGTGCCCCCATGCTGCCTCTCTTGATGCACAAGCACAGTCTCACAATGTAGGAAGCGACTTTGACAGCTAGCTTCAACTGTGGCGAAGTCAGAGATAAATTGGTTTCTTTCTGAGCCATCCATTGACATCTGAATACTACCTACCTGCTCTTCCTGCAGAGCAAACGCCTTAGCTAAGACGCTAATCTTTACTTCGTTGTTCTTCACTGCACACCTTTAGTAGAAGTTTCAATTAGCTTTCCACGTCTCTACAGGATTCTGAATAACTGTTTATTCTTTAATACAATTTCCTAAGAGGCTTCTAAGCTATATTATGCAACCTGCCTTGAAGGTACGAGTGTCTGAAGTGGTATCTCTATTATTCATGTGTTATCCAAATAACAATGACTTTTAAAATGTCTCTAAGATGTGTATTCCAGGTTGGAAGGTTCAAAGCAAACTCTGAATTCTGTGATCCATTATTCTAGGCTAATGGCCTTGAAACAGAGTGCTGCTGAAAACAACTAACCATGGGTATTTTAAGCACTCTAGTGCTATAACTCCAAATACTAACACTTGTGTTGATTGTGACCAAACATGTACCTTTTCATGTTATGTCTTTAATGATAGATTTTCTTTTTTTTATGAATGGATGTATTGCTACTAAAGAGCCTCAAATGATACATGGTGCACTGCAAATGGGCTATTAAATTATTGCAAATCTGGACGCAATACAGTCACCTTGCATGTGGATACAGTATGTTGTGAAGCAAGTTTCTGGTCTGACAACTTTTTTCTTTCTTTCTAAAGTCAATTACATGGGTTATTACATCCATCAATTAGGCAATAAACATTCGTCTGAGGTAGCATCATTGTGGCCAGATCCACAACATAAATCGCTGGCAGGTGCAGATGCAATGTTAGTGTACCGGCAGTATATAAAAGGCACCTTGTAGATATGTAAAGTAATGTGTCTTTTTTCTCTGTGCCAAAGACACTTAGCCGATTAGGCAAGGTGTGTTCCCTAAGGCACCTTGTTAAAATGCAAAGTTGCTTCAATACCTCGGCAGCCATACACACCAGCAAGTTCCTTCAGCCTTAAGATGTCAATGTTCAGCACTGCACTCTTCGCCCCATTAAGTGTGCTTTACTTGCTCCGCAGGTGATCCATATCCTGCTGTAGGGCCCGGGTATGCGCCTGTATCCGACTATCGGCTCTGTTGTGCTTAAGGTTGTGTTAGTTGCACCAACAGCTCTGCATCGGAACTAGACTATTCCGAAAAAACTCAAATTTCCAAACTCCTTCTTTACTTCCTTTGCTATTCATATGTTTGCTTGAATAGTTCCTACATATGTATGAGAGCTATCCATATTTGATTTTGGTCCCGATTATTATGCTTAGGAATTGAAATGACACCATTACAGCTGACTGCATGGGTATGAATATTCAGAAGGTCGGTCAGGAAGAGGGGAAACAAACTAGCATTTAGCAAGTCACATTCAGTCTAGATTTTGGTAGATTCAGATTTTGGTTTTACTGACACAGTCGTACGCAGACAGGGTTTAACTAGCTACACTATCTCAGGCTCACAGCGGTTGCTCAGTCCGATTTTTCCTTGGCTCTCTACAAGTCCTCATTTATAGGCAGTGCATGTACATTTTATGTGTGCGTCTGACCAGCGAACGGTACAAGCTCGTCGTCGCTGCATTGAGAGAGGTACATTAGCGATTCTGCTCAGGGCTGTGGCTAGCTGTAGGAGGCTAGCCCCTAGCTGTGAGCGAGCAGCGGCATTGCAGTGACAGATGGGAGCTGTGATTCTGTTTAATGTCACACGCGGGCTTGTCTTCCAGGGAGGGCTGGCCTGGTCTGGAATGCTGACAAGAAAGGACGGAATATCATCAGATGTGAGATATCGCTAGATGGGATGTTAACTCTTCCCTGTATGGACGATATCTTCCCACTTCGTCTGGGTTTAGCTGCGCTGAGACACTTCAGAAGCTTAAACCGTGCAGTTTTTCCTGTTAGCTTTCTCGGTACCCAGACTCGACCTTAATAGTGAGCAGGTACGGTCGGACAGACAGTCACCATTTACGGCTTTCCTACCTTGTTAGTTGGCATTAACTTGGACTAAATGTTACTTACTAATAACATATTGATAGTATGTGAGTGCGCGTATGTGTCAACAGGTGAGATTTTTAGGCCCAACTACACCTTTGTCAACATCCCGGATGAATAGGTCTGGGCTGGAAGTTGTTTCCACAGCAACAGAACACAGTAGGGAGTACAAGGCACAATGGCCCTTTCCGTAGTGAATATTTCATGAAGGTTCTCATTACAGGTGGGTTAGCTTTGTGATGCTGAGAACCTCAGGGTGTGATGCTTCAGAAAGACCCTTCATGGTCTGTCCTTTCCACATTTCACATTCACATCCCTTTCACCATTCAGAGAAGCTTTTGAGGCCCGTTGTTACCGCCAGGAACTTAGTCTAGATGCTACATGTGTACTGGGTGATTAGCTCTACCTGAGCTGTAAAAAGAAATGTTGTATTCACATGTTGTCACTATCACCTCCTGCCTATAAGAGAAGTATAATACTAACATGTTATTTTGTTAAGCAAAGCAAACCCATGAGGCCGTCCTCATTCAAACCTTATCCACAAAACACTTGAAATAAACAGTAGTACATCTACCCTCCTCTGAAAGCTTCTCCACTTATTTTGAAATAGTATCTAAAAGCAATGGGTAAACAACGTAACCTTAGCAACACGTTCTGGCAAGGCAATACTGGAGATCAGCGATACCTGGGGACCGCATCCGCGAGAAAGCAAACTGTTCGGCTGGAATGGCTGCTGTAGAGATGACACGAATAGGACAGTGTGTGTGTGTGTGTGCGTGTGTGCGTGCGTGTGTCATATTAAGAGGAGGTGACAGTCACCAACAAATGACTACCTCTAGTGTGTTTATACACCTGTGGTTGGTAAATACTTGAGCGACAAAATGCATACATGTCTCTCTAAGCCACACTCCATCTTGCTGTTCATTTTCTAATCAATTGAGTGCACATGAGTGGACAGGGAAAAGCGCACAAGCCATTACTGTAACAGCTAACAAGATGGATGCCGTCACATTACCCTAAATTGACATTCAGTTCAACTACATAACGTGTCCAGTATGAACTGCAATAGGACATTTGTCATCAGGGATGGGACAACAGAGACAAACTCAAGCACTGACTGTAAAGAGAATGTACAACGGTCGTAGAAATTCAAACTCATGAATTTGTATTAATTTCATTATGTAGTATCACATCAGTGAACCCCTCTCCACTGTGTGAGGACTGCAACATAAAACTTTGTGTGCCGTTAGTAATTCGTCTTATCAAGTACAATAGCGATATTGGACTTTAAATGACTGACAGGGAACAGAAAGCTGTTGTCTAGTTCCAAGGGCAACCGTGTAAAAAAGATAGTCGTATTGCAGTTTTTTTTTAACAAACTGCGATTCTGTTACAACAAATGACTAAATCACGAAGGCCAGGCTGATCTGCCAGCTGAAAAACATGTATTTATACAGGCGATGAGACAACAGAGATGCAAGCGGTTTAGTGTCAGTTCAAGACCAAACATGAGCTGAGTAGTCTGCAGACAGCTGCATCAGCCTCTTAATACATCATCGTGTCATCTAGGAACCAGGCAACACACAGTGACGAGTAGTTTTTGAATAACATGGTTCCACAGTTCATCTTCCATGTTTTCAGTTATAATACTAGCGTATTCATTCAGTAGATTTATCCAAAGTGACGTACAGTACAGGAGGAGGTCAAATGCTCTATTTTTTTTATAGAAATTAACCTTTATTTAACCAGGAAAATTCCTTGATAATTAGATATAGTTCATAAATAATATGCATGCTTTCAGCATCACTGGGCCCTTCTCCTGCATGCTTTGACGGAACCTGTATGTTTAAGTCTTCCGTTGTCCATAGGCCCAATCAGTCATTTTGTCTCTGTTTTGTATTTTGGTGAGAGAGTGCAAAACGTAATCATGCCTACAAATGACAATTGATCTCTGCCTCACATGCCTGAGAGGAGACTTGGGAACAGTTAATTGCTAGTCGATGATTCTGGAGATCCACAACTTGTTTCTCCATCTCTCACCTGTGCTGTTTACACATAAGTTATTTATTTCTTGAAACAATATGCAATATGTTTATCATTAACCCTAATGAAGGTTAGTTGTGAATCTTGCTGGCAAAGATCAATGATTCGACTACACACAAGATGTACTTGATATTAAATTGTAACAGTTGTTATTTTCTGCCAATTATTTATTGTTGTGAAATAGCTGTAATACACAGTGTGGTCATGCATGCCTTGACAATTCTTTGCTACTCTCTAATTAAGTCTCCCCCAGCTTTCATTGACAGAAACCATCTAATTACTTTGTTATAAATAAATTACATTGTAGGTCTACAAATCTCTTATTGCCATTGCTATTTTCTAATTCCTTGTGGTTGATTATTCTGTACTATATTACCGTAGCTAGTTAGAGTACATGTGTAATTGGAATAAATTGTACCTGTGTTCACACTGTCATAGAGAACAGGCTATAAAGGCTATATTAAAAGTGAAGTTATATTATATAAGTTAAATTATGGTGTCAGGAGTTATAAGTCACTATAATTGTCTTTTGTTTTGCACTGTGTCATATAACGAGTACAAAGTAATGACCTGGGATCATCTCTCTGTGCTAAACGCTGTTGTCTACATCTGTGTGCAGGATCACTTGGCGTCAGACCTGGTCTAGAGGATAAGAACCACTTCTCATTGTTGAATAAATCTGCATCGGGTCACTAAGTACAGCATCTGTTTGGTTCATTTCTGCGTTTCTGTCAATAACGGACGACTATCTGTTTGAGTGCAGTTTGAAGGCATATGGTCCCCTTTCCTTCCAGTGTGAGTAAGATATGAAGCATTTCAACCGTGGAGGTAAATATTACTCTTGTGTTCAGGGGCCTAGGCGATCTGATGAGACCAGGCTGGAAATGAGGGGGCATTAAAATCAAATCATGACTCTTCCAAGGTTAGACGATCGATCTCCGGTGTCCGGTCCGTGCCATCTACTGTTATTGATGAGCAGGCTGTAGTTAGGTAGAAATACTGAGGCCTTTGCTCTTATGCGTAAGGATAATATAGAGCTATCTGTCTCCATTGCAGATTGTAATAAACGCCCATTTGGAAACTAATGACGGCAATTTAGAGGAGAGCTCAAATGTAGAGATGGTAAGTTTGAAATATGTCACGCTTGAATGGTCAAGTGACGAATGTGACAGCAAAATACCTCTTTTGTACATCCGGCTATTAGTTACAGAAAAGGGTTTTCAATTATGGACAACCAGCCTGCACAATGAAAACTGTGGCAGACTGGTGACCATTGTGGCTTAGGGTATCACAGGGAATGATTCATACCTGCTGTATGGTTTCTATGGTAATGGAAGGTTGTCATGCACTGTCCCCATGTTTAATGTTTCCCTATTTTTGCTTCTATCGCTCTCTCTTTTTCTCTTTGTCTTTCTCTCTTTCTTTCTTTCTTTCTTTCTCTCTCTCTCTTTCTCTCTCTCTCTCTTTCTCTCTCTCTCTCTCTCTCTCTCCTCTCTCTCTCTCTCTCTCTCTCTCTCTCTCTCTCTCTCTCTCTCTCTCTCTCTCTCTCTCTCTCTCTGCAGGCGGTGGAGACTAACTTGGCCTCCAAGGACAGCCACTGGGTATATGCCAACGAGGTAAGACCTAAATCTTCTGCATTCAGATTTCCTCCCCAACATATCAGCTGTAGAGGTAGCTCTCCATGTACATCAAGGAGCACAACACAACCAATAACAGTCCGATCTGTCCTCTCTTGTGTACTGTCCTTTACTGCTCTGCTTACAAGGCAAGGTGTTCATTCTCTGTCTCTTTCTCTCTCTCTCTCTCTCTCTCTCTCTCTCTCTCTCTCTCTCTCTCTCTCTCTCTCTCTCTCCTCTCTCTCTCTCTCTCTCTCTCTCTCCCTCTCTCTCTCTCTGTCTCTCTCTCTCTCTCCTGGTGTCTCAGTCTCTCTCTCTCTCCTGGTGTCTCAGTCTCTCTTTCTCTCTCTCCCTCTCTCTCTCTCTCTCTCTCTCTCTCTCTCTCTCTCTCTCTCTCTCCTGGTGTCTCAGTCTCTCTTCTCTCTCTCCCTCTCTCTCTCTCTCTCTCTCTCTCTCTCTCTCTCTCTCTCTCTCTCTCTCCTGGTGTCTCAGTCTCTCTTTCTCTCTCTCTCTCTCTCTCTCTCTCTCTCTCTCTCTCTCTCTCTCTCTCTCTCTCTCTCTCTCTCTCTCCTGGTGTCTCTCTCTCTCTTTCTCCACCCGTTCTTTGTGGTTCTGACATTGGTCCTCCAAAGTGGCTTTAACAGCACTAAATGCGAGGCACTTTGGGAATAGCACACAGCGCGCCCTCTCTCCCCCAGCTTTAACGCAGGCCGCGTTTGCATTGATTTAAGATTATTTGAAGATAAGGAGCGTAAGTCATCTGATGTCCTCATACTAAAAGCATTGAACAAAAACATGCTTCTTCTTGGCTCTCAGCACCTTCCTCTGCTCTGCGTTCGCTCTCGCTTGATGTGGGCTGAATGAGCTAAACACCGACACACCCTCCAAGGGAGTCAGGTGGCTGAGCGGTTAGGGAGTCGGGCTATTAATCAGAAGGTTGTTGGTTCGATTCCTGGCCGTGCAAATTGACGTTGTGTCCTTGGGCAAGGGCACTTCACCCTACTTGCCTCGGGGGGAATGTCCCTGTACTTACTGTAAGTCGCTCTGGATAAGAGCGTCTGCTAAATGTAAAAATGTAAGTTCTACAAGCAAACTCACAGTTACTATGCTTCAAGGTTGTATACTCGGATTACATGAATACATGAATGACTTGTAGGAGGCATTGATCTGTTATGAACCCAACGTCTCTGATCAATTCCTGCACCGGAGTACAAGCAGCATACTACTGCTCTGATTAGAGCAAGTCATTTAAAATAAATGTAGTGTTTCAATTGTTGCATACAAACACATCCTTCTTAAGTCAATTACCAAGGAGTTCCAGCAAGTCATTAGCTTTAATAGCATCAAGCTGCTAATAGTTTGAGCTAATGACATGTTAATTTCTTGCCACCTATCTTAATGGTTGACACGGTCTGGCACATTGTGGAATATAATTTCTGTTCCACTACAGTATGTTAATGACTGAGACATGACATCACCAGCTTCAGTCTTTCCAGATCTGCACCCAAGTCAAAGCTTTCATGTTGATGTTCGACAGTCACAACAACAGAGAACAATAAGCAGTAATCTGTGCTAGACTGTATCTTTACCAATTTCACACTCGATTGAATACTTATAAAGAGTGAGATGGCAGTGATGACAGAAAATCCAGGCCTTTTTTTTTTATTTGTTATTATTTGATCAATTATACTGGATTGGCTGCTTACACAACTAACCTAATTAATGCAGAAAGTGGTGTCTCCTGTATCCATGGGAACGTGGGTTCCTGTGTGGACTGTTTCTTCATGTCTCCGAGGTCCAGAGGTGGACACGGGGGCAAACTGCAGAGGGATGTCTACAGATTGTGACAGCCAGAAGGCGATCATTTTACCCAGGTAATCTGCAGGGCCCAGGGGTCTCGCCAATGAGGTCCCCTTGGTCCCTGCCATGCCTGGGAGCCTGGCATCAGGAGAGGAGGGGCAGGTTTCTCCTGCTCTCGTCCCCCTCGGGTCTCAGCTCGCTAACTAGGACATGGAGGCGCAAGGGAGGGCTCCGACTTATTCAACAGTTCAGAAAAGCCGCCGTGCTAATCTGCTGTAGGGAGATGGGTAGCATGTGGCTCCATGAAGAATTTAAACCTTCAGTAAGGGAGGCAGTGAGTCAGGGGGGATGAACGGGTATGTAGAGGAAGGGAGGGAGGGAGGGAGGGAGGGAGGGAGGGAGGGAGGGAGGGAGGGAGGGAGGGGAGGGGAGGGGAGGGGAGGGGAGGGAGGGGAGGGGAGGGAGGGAGGGAGGGAGGGAGGGAGGGAGGGAGGGAGGGAGGAGGGAGGGAAGGAAGGAAGGAAGGAGGGAAGGAAGGAGGGAGGGAAGGAGGGAGGGAGGGAGGGAGGTGAGGAAGAATGAAAGGAACGAAGGAAAAAACAAATGTCGGAAGCAATGGGGGGAAAGAACAGAAAAACTGTCCACAAAGGACAATGACTATCCAATAGTTGATCCCTCTTCCACATTTAGAATTCAAGCTGGATCGGTCAGCAGTCACTGATGTGTGTTTGCTGGGAATCTAAGCAGACATCCCTCTCCCTAAATCATCCTCCAGAGCAGGGTGATGTTGGCACAGAGGAGGGTGACTGACACTGTCTGTTGGAGGTTCAGGATGGATGATGCATCGAGGGACGATTTGTTGTGTTTTTTTCCCTGAAAAGAGGGAGGTGACACTAGAGCGTGTGTGATGGATGAGGCTGGAGGCGCGAGTGACGCTGTGACGGGCAGCGAGGAGGAGGACAGCCGTGATATGACGGATGTCCAGGAGAAGTGTCTGGACGTAGATGGAAACAGAGTAGATGGAAACAGATAGCACCAATACTGTCTCGGACGAGCCACTCCTAGGAGAGATGAGGACCGCTCAGGTGTCGATCAGTCGTGTGCGGTTTCATTGACGTTTTCTAGACAAAGAGCAGCAGAAATCAAGTGAAACCTGAACACAAGCACGTTCATTTTAATGTAGATTATATTCCAGCTGTTACTCTTATCACAAACAAATAAAATAAGATTTTCCTTTTAGTGAACTGGATCCACAAGGGACTGTGGTACAGTATTCAGCAGTTACAGCCTTACACGCTGTGTCACGGTGAGGTCAAGATTCTGCAGATGAACGATCTGGTGTTTGCGAGATAATATCAGCCTTGGACAGCCTCCAAGTGCAGCATGATATATGAGAAGCTCCACTCTTCAGAATAGATACCCTTGTAATGACATGGTAAACACCGCACAGTACACACACCACCCAACACGCCCAACAGATGCCACGTGCCTCTGATAATTGACGAGTGAACTCCAGGTGTAGGGCTCTGGGCAGCTCGAGCACATCACACTCTGACTTCTTCCCACCAATCCTTTCCTGTCTCCAGGTCCCTTAGCTTCTCAGTACACAGGCCTCAAGCTTAAGAAAGCGCCTTAACTCCTAATTAAATCTCCAATGTGATTATGGAGGATTTTTTTAATTTATTTTTTCTCGTGAAAGATTAATAACATTGACTGAGAGGCACGCTGACGATAATTTGTCTGTCAGGCAGGCTTGATTTGATTAATGAATTTGGAGTGTTGTCTATCATTGAAACATTGCTGAGTTGTAGTCGCTGTTTCCGGAAATAAGTGGGTCGTCCGAGGACAGTGTCGCGAGTCCTGCTGGTGTTGTCCAGCGTCGCGTATCCACGACGACGGCAGAGACCTTTGTTCGCTCACCTGATCATGAGCATGCGGAGCCATGTCACGATTCTGCATCCTAAATCCAGCAAATCAATCCTGCATAATCTGATTAACAACAATAAACTGTAACGAGTTTTACTGTATGATCATATAAAAAGGGTTAATTGCGCAAGCGGATTATGACATTTAAGATGGCTCATTAGGTGGATTCAATGTCAACAATAGTTGATGTTCTGCCAAACCAATGCTAGACTATGGTCACTCTTCTTCCAATGGTGTCTTCTACCCCAGGAGTCTACAACGTTAGTCACAGTTTCCTGTATCAGCCGTGTGAGTGGCCGCTCTGACAGGGTGAGTTAAGGTATGACCTCAGGACATGAGGTCACACCTCTATAAACCCTGTGGGGAATGCCATCTAAATAACATGCTGCAGTGACTAATAAAAAGGTCCTTGTTACCATCTGACACAAAGGGGCAAAACAGTATGTGAAGACTCAGAACTTAAAGGTACACACACACCAACCATACTGGTGTTTTTGGGGGGATACCTTAAACAACAAGAAATGTTGTTTATAACAAAAATGTATTTGCTGAGACTGGGTCGTATTAGAGGGAGAGAGGGAGGGGGGCTGGAGGGAGAAAGTTGTGGCAATGGGGAGGAAAAGAAGGATAAAGTTAGAGAAAAACAGGATGAAGGGAATGAGACAGAATATTTGAAGGGGGCAAGGGGCAAGGCAAAGAGGACATATTTGGAAAAGATAAAGGGACTTAGGCAGGTGTGGAGAGAGGTAGGCCAAGGATAATGGATAATACAGGGAGAGATAAGAAAAAAAGGAGAGAATGAAAAAAAAGAAAGTTGGCTGGAGTGAGGGGATATTGACGAGAGTGAGAGTTGACCTGTGACCCTGTCTTTGTAGTGTCATCCCACGACTGCAGAGGCTGGAGCCCGGATGCTCATCACTATTGATCTGCCCATGCCCAGGTCTCACCTCGGGTGGCCTTCCACTCAACCTCTCTCTCTCAACCTCTCTCTCTCTCTCTCTCAACCTCTCTCTCTCTCTCTCTCTCTCAACCTCTTTCTCAACCTCTCTCTCTCAACCTCTCTCTCTCTCTCTCTCTCTCTCTCTCAACCTCTCTCTCTCTCTCTCTCAACCTCTTTCTCAACCTCTCTCTCTCTCTCTTTCAACCTCTCTCTCTCTATCTCTCAACCTCTCTCTCTCTCTCTCAACCTCTTTCTCAACCTCTCTGTCTCAACCTCTTTCTCAGTCTCTCTCTCTGTCTCTTTTTCTCTCTCTCTCTCTTTGTCTCTCTCTCTCAACCTCTCTCTCTCAACCTCTTTCTCAACCTCTTTCTCAGTCTCTTTCTCTCTCAACCTCTCTCTCTCTCAACCTCTTTCTCAACCTCTCTCTCTGTCTCTCTCTCTCTGTCCATTATATCTTATCCAGGGAGAGAGGGAGAGCAGAGGTGGTGTGCAAAAGCACACACACTCTTCACTCTTTTACTTCAGTGCTGCTGAAATCCCCACCTCCAGCAATGAATGTCTCAATACTTCTTTATTTGTTGTGTGAAGACAAAATTGTTTACGATCTTTTCACGTTTTTTTGGGTGTGTGTGTAGGAGGTGAGCGACACAGAGATCCTGGAGATGGTCCACAGCGCTCTGGGCAGGATGACCGTGATCCGCCAGATCTTCCCCATGTGGAAGGACACCAACGTGCGCTGCGTGAGGAACAACCACCGCATCTCCTCCCTGCTGTGCGACCCCCAGGAGGGCTACCTGCAGTCTCTGGAGGTCGGTGGGACAGAGGGGAGCGTTACCTAAGCAACCACACACAAACACACACCGAGGTGAAATACGGGAAGAGAACTCGACAATTTCCTCAATTCTGATCCAGAATGCGAGAGTGGGCAGGAGGTAGGAAAGGGACAAATGTTTTCTTGGCTAAATTATAAGCACAGCTTGATAGGATATCAGGTACTATCAAACACAGGACGGCTTCAACCATCAGTGCTCTCGCCACCTGTTCCTCGGCGCAAACACTCAATCTGTCTCCGCCAACTCCCGCAGAAACGTTGTCATTCACCCTACACCGCCTCACAGAATGTCACAACGACAATAACTTGTCTGAAGGTCGGGGAGAGTGGCGTACCCCTGGGGTCTGTCACAACACCCTGTCGTCACCTCAGCCCTGCGCCCGTCCTCACGCCCGTGCTGCTGATAGCCAGCATGTCCTGCTCTCCCCTGTCACAGTGATCGCCCCAGACTCCTGAAGAGTCATGCTTCATGCCGCGGCCTTGTCTCGGGAAATGTTCCAAATATGTATCCAGTGGGCAATGACCGTGATTAGAAGGCTTCTGTATTCTCATTAGGGCAGATGGTTAGACCATTTGGTGGTTGTGTATGAAGTTCGTTTTTACATAATTTATTTCATGGAGGGTTGAGTGCTGGCTGATGTTCAACCGTTTAGCAGCAAAGATTATAGGCGCGTCTTTTTCAGATGGAACATTTTGTTATTTTGTAGGAGGGGTACTTGCACTTGTGTCTAGTATAGTTTATGTCTACCGACCACTCGCTATTAATAGAATATCTAATCCATATTAGACGTTATGAGGATAAAAGCATAAAGCAATTAAAATTGCTGACAGGCTAGAAAAGTGTGGAATAGAGGAATTGGCAGAGAGAGAGGCTTGAAAGCAATCTGAGAGGAAAGTTGGCCTACTGTTTGGTGTTGTCTCCCTCCCATACAGGTAAGATTGAATCCTTTCGTCATTTTATCCTCCAATTCATGTCTACCGATGTCTATGTAATAAACAACAGACATCCAAAGGGAACATCCAGAAAATATCCAGTCATTTGCGCATCCAATCAGAAGATGTAAGAAAATGTTTCATACTGTGAGCCATCTACAAATCCAACCTGACTTCCATCCAAAGTTTGAATTGAAAGGGATATTCTTAGAGATCAACTGCCCTAAATGCATCCATTTAAGCATGTCCTTTTCTAATGTATCGACCTGAGGACCAATGGGAAACCAAGCTCCTGATTGTAAAGTGCTGTGGTATTGTAAGGTCTCTGTGGTAAGTGCTGGTTTGACAGCGCCTGACTTGGTGTTGTGGAGTGCTCTCCAGAAGGTCAGGGAGTTGAACGTCTGTCTGTCTGTCTGAGCAGAACCTCTCACACTGAGAACTTCAATCCCTCTCTTTCACATCTCCGTTGTCATGACAGGGTTACGGTTATCTCTCCAAGCCGGGACATGTCCATACTCCTGGCAGAGAGGCTCTTGATGTTCTGGGTTTTGTTTTTGTTTTGCACCCCAGGTGTCAAACCTGTACTTGTACGATAGCGTGCTGATGCTGGCCAACGCCTTCTACAGGAAGCTGGAGGACAGGAAGTGGCACAGCATGGCCAGTCTCAACTGCATGAGGAAGTCCACCAAGCCCTGGAACGGGGGATGGTCCATGCTGGACACCATCCAGAAGGTACCAGAACCCTCAGTGTTGCCTAGGGACTGAATAAACACTTCTTGAGGTTACATAGCGGATGATTGAGGATGAATGTTACTGTTAATGGTCCATGAACGCTGTCGTCCACCACACTGTTTCTGATCGTCCTCTGCTGTTCTCTTCACTATCACCCCCTCCCCCCGCTGCTGTTCTCTTCACTATCACCCCCTCCCCCCGCTGCTGTTCTCCTCACTATCACCCCCTCCCCCCGCTGCTGTTCTCCTCACTATCACCCCCTCCCCCCGCTGCTGTTCTCCTCACTATCACCCCCTCCCCCCGCTGCTGTTCTCTTCACTATCACCCCCCTCCCCCGCTGCTGTTCTCTTCACTATCACCCCCTCCCCCCGCTGCTGTTCTCCTCACCATCAGCCCCCCCCCCCTCTGCTGTTCTCTTCACTATCACCCCCTCCCCCCGCTGCTGTTCTCCTCACCATCAGCCCCCCCTCCTCTCTCTCCACCTTGGTAATGGCTCAGGTGCTACTGTACTGAAGGTTATCTAGACTCTCGAATGCAAACCACATACACCAATCATCAAGCTGTATGGTTTACCGTTAAATGTTCTTTTTATCATTGGCTTACACTGTCTTTGATTATAGAGAGTATTTCTCCATTTCTAATTTATTCATGTTTAAATTATGTAATGTCCTCGTTTTTTTGTGTTTAAACAGACAGCGTTTCTCAACTGAGTCACAGTGGGATTTCAGTGTTGGGAAATAAGAATATACCATACATTTATTTTAAAATCCTCACATTATCATCCTATATTCCCTGGTATCTAAGCTAAATTAATCAGTTCATTGTGTTTCTGACAGACTGTGCACTGGGTAATTCACATAAAACAAAATATGATTCAGCACCTATCGTTTGTAGTGTGGGCACAAGCACTTAAAGCTGTGAATCACATGTGACTAATGAACAGAAAACATTTTCAGAAAATGTTCATATGAGGGGGAAAATAAAAGAGAGAGAGAGAGAGCGAGAGGACTAGAGAGAACTAGAGAAAGGACAAAAACACAATTCAATCCATTGTGTTTATTGATCTTATTTGACATCACATGTTTTTTAATTCTGTAGGTCATTTACGTGAATCATGACATCATTTCAGTCAGCACAAAAGGTGCGACCATGTTTTGAGTTAGAATACACTAACACCGCCCACATAGTTATTCAACTTATTCCACAGGAGATTTATGTTGATTAAACTATATTGATTGAGACTGATGTCGGATCTGCGAGAAAGTGGTATTCCAGCCTAAATTATAGGTTGTGTCTAAGTAAAGCTCTTCCTAATGACAGTGCACTCTCACTCGCTCTCTCTTCTCTCTCTCTCTCTCTCTCTCTCTCTCTCCCGCTTTCCATCTACTCTGACTCCCTTCTTTCTTGCTGTTGCCATAGGGACGCATCACGGGCCTCACTGGTATGATGGACTTCCGAGCTGAAGGTTCTAATTCTCATGTCCAGTTTGAGATTCTGGGAACCAGCTACAGCGAGACTTTCGGGAAGGACGTCAAGCGGGTCAGTGCGTTTATCTTCTTCACGTGCATTTCTCATAAGTCCCACTTTGTTCATCATGGTAACAAAGTGTAATCAAGTAGCCAGGAGGAAGGCAGCCCCCTGCTGGTGGTCCTGTAGTACCTCAGGCTGTTCTCCTCAGCAAATACATGCTAGTTCATATGTAACATGGGTGGCAAACAGTAAACCTACAGGTGCATTGTACCGCTGTAGTGGCAAGTTGTCCACTATAGATTCCTAGTATTAAGAACTGTGAGTAGAATAGAAGTGAGTCTGCGCGTGTGTGTTCGTGTATAGATGCATGTGTGTGTTTTTACATTGCTGCGTATGTGTGTTACTGTATAAAAATGGGGTGAACGTTTGTGTAAGTGTATCCTTGTGTACCTAGATATACTGCGTGAAGGATCGGGTGTTTGTGTTCAGAGGTGACTCTGTTGTGTTTTCTGCCCTGGTTCCGTCAGGGTGTTCCAGCGGAATTAAGAGAAATTGAGTTTTCTAGGTATTTATCTGGAGCAGAGAAAAACCATAGGAACAGTAATGAAGATTTAATCACTACCCAGACTAACTGGAATTATGAAGACGATGCATCATAATACGGCCATTAGCATTAGCTGAGAACACATAGGCACACACACACACACACACAGACAGACCAACCACTCAAATGCAGGCATGTACGTATTGACTGTCACATGTTACCGCTGTCCACTCTGAAAACAAGCATCGGTAGGATCACCAGGACAAAACAGGCACTGATGAGGTCAGAGAGACAAGCAAAGCCCTCATGCTGTTGTTCGTTGGAATCGTAAGTGCCACGGCAAAACCAGCTGGAACACCACATAATGCGTTTATTGTTGTCGTTCATTAATGGGCCTTCGCCAGTCTGCCTACTTCAGGTGTGGCTATTTAAAGGTGAAAAATAGACAGTAGTAGCAGAAGCACCTCTCTCCTCTGCAGCTCTTCCTAATGGGTTGTTCAAATGTTGCAGGGGATTGTGGGATTGATGTCGTTATCCGGCATGTGGGCTATCACAAAGGCTGTGGGTCTCGCTGCTTCAGGGGACATCATCATGTCACTGCGCTGGCATGTCACACCCCTGGGCCCCTCCTCCCCTCCCCTCCTCCATCCTCCATCCTCCACTTTTCAGTTTTTCTTTCTTTCTTTCATCTCCTCTCCCCCTCTCTCCCTCCATCATCGTTTATCTGCATTCTCTCCATTTTCTCCCAGACCTGACGGCTTTCAGATGAAGTGTCTGCTTGGTTAAAGACTAAATGAAGACTGAAATACGGTTTCCTGCTAGTCGCTACAGCTAGTTTGCTCCACCACACATCCTGCTCAAGTGACATATCTTCTTCTTGTTTTTAGTTTTTTTTTCCTCCATGTGTCAAGTCTGTCTCACTAGAAGATCCAGATGCATTCACATGATCTACATAAAGAGCCAACTTATGTCAATCTTATCATCTCATTATGTGGAAGCAGTTCCAGTACCTCCTTTAGGGGTTGTAGAGAAAACCTACGTGAGACAGAAACAATTTAGTCTCAAAACCACACAAATGATATCGTTTTTGGAGGAGGATTGCACCACAGGAACAAGTAGTTCTCAGATCTGAGAGTGTAGGAGGTCTAACCAAACTCCACAGACACATGACTGCCTGCACCTTCGACTCTTCAGCTCCAACAGGAGAGGACGCTGTCTTTACCGCTCGTTTGAAGTTCTTCTAAATAGTTCATTGAACAGATTGTTTGGCAGAGCAACCTGCTGTGAGTGGGAGGCAACCATCTCTTGGTGGTATTGTAGGAGCAGGATACTCACTTTAATAAATTAAACGTTAAAAAGATAGAGGTGTAAGTATTTCTAGGTGTTGTAACTGAGAACTTCCAATCTCAACGCCCCACATGATCTCTGGGATTGAATCATCACAGGGAGATCATCTCCCTCTGTTTCTATGTGTTCCTCATCCCCACCATTATCTCTCCCTCATCCCCTCCTTCACCCCCCGCCCTCATCCTCCCCTCATTCCCCTTTCCATCTGACAGGGAGACCAAAATGAAACACAGTTGCACTGGTCTGTCTGCCTGCCTGTCTCTCTGTCTCCATCTGTGTTCTAGTAGATGCGATAAGACCCCAGCAGCCAGGAGCTGGCTTTTGTGTCTCAATCCTAATGGTGAGCTTATTTATCGTTGTGCTCCAGAGTGCACAGATTAGATCTATGGCTCAGAACCATCATGTCCTTAAGAAGAATGCAGGATGGATGGTTACGGAGGAGAATCAGGCTCAACAAATCTCCTGACATGTACACATCCTCGCAGACACACACACACACACACAGCCATGAATACACACAAACATCTTTGTGCACGTAGACGTTTGTGAGATACAGTGTTCTGGTTGGTAAGGAGATTGGAAAGACGATGGGCTTGTCTGCGTGTGCACATCAGACTGCTGATGACGTCTCTGTAAATTGCGGAGAAAAATTGCTTTCAATCATATAGGAATTTTGGAAAGGGAACTTGAACATAACACTTGAGATCCATATGCATATTTCGTCCTTCACGTTTGTGCAGTTTATGTTGTAAGAAAGCTACTGCAGTGTTTCATCTCAGACTCATGAATGTACTGAAGCTGTATAACTGAATGCTTTAACGATGCATTTTTTTGTTGGGTTTGTGACGCATACTGTTACTAAATGTATCCTGCTTCCTAAAAGGTCCCGGCTTGCGTCCCAGTGTGCCAGCGAGCTTTGTGCAATAGATGACTGTCTTTAGTGTCCCAGAGAAGGCTCAGTTTGCCCCCATGAGGAATAGGCCACTCATGGGGACAAAAGCCCCTGTGAAGCAGGGGGCTAGTGGTGGCATTTATACCCCCCCCCCCCCCACACACACACACACACACACCAAAAACACTCACGCACAAACAGTACCGTACACACAGGAGGGCACACTCTCGCGAGCTCGCCAATGAACACAGGGAGTCAGGTGGCTGAGCGGTGAGGGAGTCGGGCTAGTAATCAGAAGGTCGCTGGTTCGATTCGCGGCCGTGTCAAATGACGTTGTGTCCTTGGGCAAGGCACTTCACCCTACTTGCCTCAGGGGGAATGTCCCTGTACTTACTGTAAGTCGCTCTGGATAAGAGCGTCTGCTAAATGACTAAATGTGTGGAAGAAAGTCGTCTGTCTCCTCTAGAAAGGTGTGATTAGCTCCTGTGTTTATGAGTATTAGACAACCAGCTGATTGGAGAGAGTTTAACAAATATTTCAAATGACCAGTTCAGACATAGAGCAGTACTAGCAAAGTCTCTCAGGCATGAAGGTCAGAGGACAGAATTTATTGTCGAAAGGGAAAACCAGCGATAACATGGAGACAGCTGGTGTTTGTTTTTCAATCCGGTGGATACAACATCATAGATCATTGCCTGTTATTATAACATAATACACGTTACAGCAGAAACACATATACATGAATGAATAAGTCAGAATAGATGAACATATATTAAATGAATGACAATCTACTGATTGTTATTAACATAATCGCTAAAGCAATCCCAGATTTCTCCCACAGAGGCCAACAAACAGACATGTTCTCTCTCTTTTAAACTAGTGTAACTAACATACACATTTGATTTACTTTTTGTGGAAAGTGGGTCATTGATCATTATGATCTTAACATGATGGGAGCCTGGAACAGGGGAGTCAGGTGGCTGAGCGGTTAGGGAATCGGTCTAGTAATCAGAAGGTTGTCGGATCGATTCCCGGCTGTGCTAAATGACGTTGTGTCCTTGGGCAAGACACTTCACCCTACTTGCTTCGGGGGGAATGTCCCTGTACTTACTGTAAGTCGCTCTGGATAAGAGCGTCTGCTAAATGCATAAATGTAAATGTAAATGTAATAATGAAGATATGATTAGAACTCCTCAGGGCTTTGGCAGATAGTAATAAACATCAAGTCAAACAACTCATCCATAATAGTATGATCGTTCATTGGTTAAATGATTAACATCCCTGATTATTAGTCAGTTTAAAGATTTAATTTCATGTTGTTTTCTTTAGACCTACTCTTTGTTGTACTGTATGTTTGCTGTTTGCAACGGTATGTTATACGATATCTTAAGAACTGTTAATTCCGCAATTTCTTTTTGCACAACGGAATTATATTTTTTCTCCATGATAACCTTGAGCGCTGGTACACATGCAGCAAGCAGATCCTTGCTTTTACAGTCCAAGTACAAGGACGGAGTGCAGTATTCTCTGTTCTCCTCTTTCCTGCTCGTACTTTTTTCCAATAGCAAACCCCAACAAAGCTCAATTCAAGGGAGGGGGGGGGGGTGGGAGGGAGGGAGGGAGGGAGGGAGGGAGGGAGGGAGGGAGGGAGGGAGGGAGGGAGGGAGGGAGGGAGGGAGGGAGGGAGGGAGGGAGGGAGGGAGGGAGGGAGAGAGAGAGCTTTCAATATTTCATAAAGCTATCAGCCTTCAAAGTTCAGCACAGGCCTGTGATGAAATCATCAAGTCTTAAAATAACTCTTGAAACTTTGGTTCAGGCATTTGATCTCCAATCCCTCTTTCTTGATCACCTGCCTTTAAAGTCACAAGTCTATCATTGTGTCCATCATTGAACATAGACAGCCATGGACTTCAGATCAGACCTCGAGATTTCAACTCCCTTGAAAGACGCCATGGTTCTTGCATTGCTCGAGCATGGCGTTCACTAGTTGTCTCTGGTCCACGATGCATAAATATTAAATACTAATATTATAGTCTGTCTCTGGGGGGGAGGTACCCAGGTAGATGGTCTGTCTCTGGGGGAGTGATACCTAGGTAGAGGGTCTGTCTCTGGGGGTGCTGCTCTGTAACCTGAGTCGTCTGCTGCCCAGCCCCAGGCTAGTCCTCTCATCCTGTCAGCCTGCTCTCCAGCCTGCGCACAAAGACTTGTCACTTATTGGATATTCGTTGTCCTGCTAGAAGCTGTGATTAAGAATTTAACACACTGGAGAGGGAGAGAGAAAAAGACATGTTCACTTCACAAGTCATGCCGGATGGAGGGAGGATGTGCAGACGATTTTGATGATGTTTGACATGATGGGTTTCATTAAGGTGCTTCAAAATGTCCTTGTATATATCTAACTCTGCCTAGCAAGTCAGTAACCCTTAGGTTAGTTGGAAGGTTAGGCCTGTGTCTGTGGGAGAGCCACTGTCTCTCATGGGAAGTGAAGGTGCATCAGGTATTAAGACGGTGTTTTGTCTATGAAGTTTCCATCTCTGTCTCTCACGTGTGTTTCGCAGCATGGTTTCATGCTGTCGTCTTTACAGGAGCGTCTTCAATGTTACTTCACTGTCAACGTCTACATCTGGGTCATCAGCATCACTGCCAACACCGCCCTTATCCACCTCATCTCCTCCTCCTCCACCTTCATCCTCCTCCTCGTCATCATCCTCCTCCCCATCATCGTTAGCGGTCACCAACGTCAAGGTAGCAGGTTTTTTGCTAGAGTACAGGAGAGCAGGCATTTCGCTGGTCAGTGTTCGCTAGACATTTTCCTTGTGAAGTCAAGAGGAGTGACAAAGAGGATTAAGAAGGGGCTTAGCAGAGAAAATGCCTCTGCTCATGTCAGGTTTGAACCCTCACAGAGGGGAGGCAAGCAGGGAATGGTAACGACATGCCATGTTTCTACACATTTACAATCTTTCGTGTGTGAGATGACACTGCACAGAAAGAGAGAGAGGGGATTGGCTGAAAGACCCTAGCTCTGATCTGCAGGGCAGCACTTGTTGCCTTGGCGACAAGCTCATAGGTTTGTTCGGACAGTGTCGCTATCTGTGCCAGAAACACTGATTAGATTAGTCAAGCCCTTTATGTCTCCACTGAATATAATTGATTGTTTAATTGCATCGTCGTTATGTGTCGACGAGCTATGTGCCCTGTCCATGTTGCTAACCCTTTTTCTCTCTGTCTCTCTCTCTCTTCCTCTTGCCATTGCTCTCCATCTCTCTCGCCATCTCTCTCTCTTTTGCCATCTCTCTCTCTGTCTCTTACCCTTTCTCTCTCTCTCTCTCTCTCTCTCTCTCTCTCTCTCTCTCTCTCTCTCTCTCTCTCTCTCTCTCTCTCTCTCTCTCTCTCTCTCTCTGTCTCTCAGCTAGCAACTTGGAATTCCAGTCGTGGTCTGAATGGGAGTCTGAAGGAGAGCCGAATAGAGAGTGGGATGCAGGGAGTGACATTAAAGGTGGTGACATTACTGGTAAGCTGAGCACACACTCCTTCCAGCAGAAGTCCCACTAACCTGCCATCCTCGCCATGTCACCTGACGACTTCAAATCAACTCATCAGCCTCAAAGCAGTTCAGGTTTAACATTTGATTATTCGTAGCTAGCTTAGCCAACTCTGCACTTAAGGTCCTTGTCAGTCCAGAAAGGCTTCTTTTTATATATATTTCTGGCACTGTAGTCTGATAGTCATTATTAGTTAAACAAATGTTAGCAAATGTCACAGTGGTCTCCCCTTCCGGAGCAGTGTGCTACATCCCTTCATGCCCAGTGACCGCATGCTTGGTGTCAGTCCGTACTCCTTTTAATAGGTAGATAATACGCTCTCCAGAGGCAGCTGGGATTGCTGGGCAGCAGTGAGTGGATGGGGCCTGATGAATGGAGATAAACCACAGGGTGACAATCACCTTCTGGGGAATCTAGGCCTGCTAATCCAGCAGCCTTTGCCTGGTTACTGTGGCTCGTTTTGTTCTAGAACATCATTACTCAGGTCCACATCTCACTCTGCGAATCTTCAACAACCGGTAGACTTTACAGGAAATCCAAGCTTATATTTCAACTCTTTCTTGACTGCTGGTCCAGAAGCTTCCATTCTGCTCTCCCCTCTTCACACAAGATTTACCTGCGCCATATTTATTCACATAAGTTCTGCCTGGCTCCTCTTTTGGCAGCGCCATTTCATCAAGTCATTTTTTCCCCCCCCGACCAACCCTGCAGCCTCCCATTCAACTCTTTTCTTTCCCTTCCCATTCAATTCTGTCTTGACACTTCGTACCCATAAAGAAGAGCCATGGTTTGCTGCAGTAAATTTAGAGGGGTAATTTCTAGCTGATGAAGTGTCATGGCAGCCCGTGTTACAGGTCAACAGCCAGTCTGAAAACTCTTTATGAAGATGAAGTTTGACTTCTACACTGCAGCTGCTCTTCATAAAGATGTCACCTAAGTTCTAAACATGACTGAATGCCTGCCTGGAAGTGTCAGTTGGATTGCAACTGGATCACAAAGCTCTGTGACGAATGATTCGTGATTAGATTCTAGGTTAGATCTTCTCCCATTACAGGCCCGTTTCCCTGATGCAGAATAAACATAGTCCCTGGGGTTTGTATTATAAATCATATCAAAGATAGCTCAACTACTTCAACAGTTTGTTTGGAACAGAGCTGCAGTGCACCGTCTGCAAGTCTTGGTAATTATAAATATTTTGTTTACAAAGCTGAACACGTGGACCCACAGGAGTTGTTATTTTGCATGTTTTTCAGGAGGAGCCCTTCGTCATGGTAGCAGAAAACATCCTCGGACAGCCCAAGAGATACAAAGGCTTTTCCATCGATGTCCTGGACGCTCTTGCCAAGATTCTGGGCTTCAAGTACGACATCTACCAAGTAGCCGACTCCAAGTACGGGACTCCTCTCCCTAACGGCTCCTGGAACGGGATGATAGGAGAGCTCATCAGCAAGGTACGTCCGTTACGCACCTTGTACCCCTCACAGCGTGGGCCATTGGCCATAATAACATCAAAGCAGAGCTCTTTTTGTCAGGCCACCTGACGAGTGTCAGGTGGCCTGTTGTGATTTGTAGGGGTTTGGACAGGCTGATGCTAACTCTTGGAATTACGTAAAAGGTTTTGATTGGCGTTGATTAGCTAGTTGTATGGGAGGACCTTCAACTTTGTACTTGTTCGTTCCTGTAGTTTACAATATGGGAGCTGGCTGTGAGGAACATCAGCTAACACCATGAGATCTAATTGTAACTACGCTTCATCCCAGAGGGGGTGCCACTTGACACAATTACTCCACATCCTTGATGAGGGCATTTTGCAAGAGTGTAGGTTAGCTCACCATTGTGTCTTAAGTTCTCTCCAGCATTAGGTAGTTCAATATATCTCAGATCTAATTTATACTGATTTGGTTTAGTGGTCTCCCTGCTTCAGCAGAAATGATCAGCTACTTGAGCATTTAGTCATTCTTTACCTCTTCAAGTTTGAGGAAAATAACTGAAGCAACAGTTGAAGTTTCAAAGGGAGGCGGGATATCGTCTGTAGGGGGTAGATAGTTCAGTTCAGGGGGAATGTGACTGACACTATGCACCAGTGCTCCCCACTGCCAACATTTGATTTCAGTCTTGCCTGTACACTAATGAGTCAGGGAGACACCAGGGAGTTTGTGAAACGGTTTCTTATCACAACCATATAGGAATACTGCTTAACTGTAAATGATACTCAAATCCCCAGTTACGTAGTGTTTCTTTACAGACCTGATTAAACCCAACGTCTGTCTGAATGTCCGTGTCTTCACAGAGGGCAGACTTGGCCCTGTCTGCCATCACCATCACCCCAGAGAGGGAGAAGGTGGTGGACTTCAGCAAGCGCTACCTGGACTACTCAGTGGGGATCCTCATGAGGAAGTCGGAGGAGAAGATCAACATCTTCTCGCTCCTGGCGCCGTTCGACCTGGCCGTGTGGGCGTGCATCGCCGCGGCCATCCCCGTGGTCGGCGTCATGATCTTCCTGCTCCGACGAATCCAGTCCGTTCGTTCCCAGAATCCTCCAGGAGCTCATCAGGTCCCCTCTGCCGCCACGTCACTCCAGAGCGCCATCTGGATTGTGTACGGCGCGTTCGTGCAGCAAGGTGAGATCCTGGAGAGTCGGGAGAGGGGCCACGCCTGCTGGAGCTGCCCACAAGCTCGTCTGGTTCAAGGAAACGACTGGGAGATATAAGGAGAAAAATGGAGTCCATCATTATATGGGTCTATTATATGTTGGACAGGGGGGAAGGACACAAGCTCTTAGATAAACTCACACTTGTCAAAAATGTCATCAATCAAAATGGAAAGTTGACAGTTAAATGTGACCTTTGTTACAGTGTACTTTCTTGCGGTGGTGCAGCTAGCCCCAGGTGGCTGTATCGCACTGCAGTACTGCATCCAGATGGATAGATACTGTACTATGATAGATGGGAGGACAGAGCGGCTGTAATAGAGAAGCATGTCTCTGATGTCCCTGTGAATGTTCCACTCGGCGGCCTGGTGATTTCATCTCATGCACAGAACCCGGTGAGGCCGTTTTTAAAGGTGCCTTTGACTGAGCAAAATATGAAGTCTTTTGAGTTTGGTGAAGATCCAGGTCTCTCAGATGTGGATAAATGACTACTTCAGTAGTCTCAACCTTCAGTAGCATCTATCAAAGTTTGGCACGCTGCCCACTAGCCTTTTTAAGCTCAACACTGTATTTCAGGAAGGGTTTTTTCTCCCTTGTTTCAGATGTTGCCATGGTTTTCTCAAGGGCAGTCAGTGTATGTTATCATCAGTTTGGTACATGGATATGTGATTTGGTACATTGGTACTCTTTTCAGAGAGTTCACAAACTCACCCTCTCCCTCTAATTGAAACCTTAATTGAAACCCCCTTCACTCAAACATCTTACTTGTGTTCATGTCCCCAGCCATGTATGACTAAATCTCTCTTATGAGGCCTCCAGCCAGGTTGTGCAAATCTCTCTCAATGAGGGGAAAAGGGTTGATGTGCTTCCAGCCTCTTTCTAGAGTTGTTTGTATGTTCTATATTTATACATAGATAAGGGGGGGAAACCATGTTAAACAATATGTTAATCATAGCACAGCGTTTTTACACACTTAAAATAATGACTCTAGGAGAACTTGAAGTTCAGTGCAATCAGGCACTGATTCAGTCCAGGGAGACCGGATTAGTTGAAGGCTTTGGCCAATCAGGGGCATTTACTTCTTTAGGACTTCCTGGAATAGAGTAGAACCAGCAGCATGGTTGACCTCCTTGACGTGGAGTCACGCTCCCATGCAGCCTGAGGTACTTCCTCCCTCACATCGATCGACTGAAGCCTGTGTGTGGAAAAACAACCGAGGCCCCCTCCATTGTTTTTAGTTCCAGCTGGCTGTCTCCTAGGCATAGATATATATAAACACTAGATGTCTTGTCCGCGTTGCCGGACAACGGAGTCGAACGTCCGCATATGGCGGCCATCTTGCTACAGGCAACTCGCTCACCCATAACATTGTGTTGATGCTACATGTACTTTTTAAATGACCATAACTTGCTCAATTTTCAACCGATTTTGAAACGGTTTGGTTTGTCATCAACGTCAGAGATGTCGGTATGCCACTGCATACTTCTATTCTGTTAAAATAACATAATTATTCATAAGTATGCAGTGGCATACCGACAGCGAGTTGCCTGTAGCAAGATGGCCGCCATGTGCGGACGTTCTAGACTCCGCCGTAAGACATCTAGTGTTTATATATATCTATGGTCCTAGGGGGCAGCATCGATCCTGACCCTCGGACACGGACACGTGTTTCATCTTTCATTTCACGCTCCGTCTCCGATTACACTGACCACCTTAAACTATTTTCAAACGTAAAATCTTTATTGACGTCTCTCCTAATCTTGTGTCTCCTTGGGTTGCATGTACGGGTAGGAAAAGAACCTGCTCTGCTGTAGATATTGTTGTCAGCATGTCTTAGTGAGCGCGTGGGTGTGTGTTTGTGTGTATGTTATTTGACAACGTGTGTGAGTGTGTGTGTGTGTGTCAGTGTGTAGTTGTGAGTGTGTTATCTGATGACCTGTGTGTGTGTGTGTGTGTTCGGTTGTGAGTGTGTGGTTGTGAGTGTGTTATCTGACGACCTGTGTGTGTGTGTGTGTGTGTGTGTGTGTGTGTGTGTGTGTGTGTGTGTGAGTGTGTGTGGTTGTGAGTGTGTTATCTGACGACCTGTGTTTGTCCTCCTAGGTGGTGACTCCATCTTGGGCTCGGTGGCGTTGCGGATCGTCATGGGCAGTTGGTGGCTCTTCACTCTGATAGTGTGTTCCTCCTACACAGCCAACCTGGCAGCCTACCTCACTGTCTCCCGCATGGACAACACCGTACGGTACGGCTCACAGTCCCTCAGCACGTGTTCCTCTTCATCAGGCATAGTGCCCGCTGGGTACAGTGAACTGAGGGGGGGGACAGTATATTGGTGCGACACACACACACATCACACACTTGCGCACACATCACACGCGCACACAGGCACGAATTGTGTGGTTCCTGACCCAGTCCTTAACAAGATGGCTCCTCTCAGTCCAAATGTTATTTGTCTGTAAATCCAATTTGGCACTCTCTCCCCCTGAAGGGCGTGCGAAGGGGTTTTTGATTGCATTGGGCCTCACTGACGTTGAGCAAATAGCGCATGTGGACTCGTGGCTGATAGGAGAGAATTCTAACCAGCACCTGGAATCGGTACCTTCTGCTGGTTCAGAAAGTTCAACTTCTCTGGCAAAAAAGAATCCCGAGAAAATGATCCCTTTCTAAAATGTAGACATCACGAGAAAAGCTGTCAAGAGAAAATTCTCAACAATTTGTCTTTAAGTACCTCATGCTTGAGGGCATCGTACATTCGAAATAGTTTGTGCTGTGTGTGCGCACGCGTGTGTGTATGTATGTGGTTGAGGTGTGTGGGAAAGAGGGTTTGAGGATGTGCAGAACATGTTTGAAGTATAAACAGTCGTCTGACTATGTTAAACATGCTTAATCTCTGTTCTATTAGGGTGCAGCTTAATGGTCCATCTGGTAAAGAGGTCGGATGACATGACTGGGATTCAGATTCCAACATCAGACTTCCCTCTTTCAAAAAAGCAATCTGGGAGTCCTCACGTTCAAATACTAATTAACCATGTGTGGAATTGGCCATCACTGTGCGTGTGTGTGTGTGTGTGTGTGTTTGTGTGTGTGTGTGTGTCGATAGTAAGATGAACAACATCAATGGTGACTATAGTTCTAAACTGTTGCCTTCTCCTCTGAATGTACACAGTCACCTTCATGCTGATGTACTGCAGCCTCTGCTGTGTGGATGGATATCACATCTATAGAAGCACACACACTGCACACAGGAACCACACTTTACTTACACTCCGGAGGCTAAATTAAATAGAAATAGACCAGAAAGGCAGGCAGCTTGAATGACTTCCCAATAGATCTGTCTGAGGAGGAGGAGAGGAGAGGAGACAAACCTACCTCCATTTTCTGACGGCCTCAAGATAGGATGCTAATTAAATGGATGGATTATCCTAATGTTATCTCAAGATGCGCCATTTTGATTCTCAGACTTTTAGGTAATTGGAGGGAGACACAATTTGATATCCTTATCGGAGCTAACACGATTGAACGTTTCAGTGTTTTGTTATGGTATAGCAGTTTGAAAATGCAAAACGTGTTATTCAAATGACCTCATCTTATTTCAGCAAATGCAAATGGAAAGCTAAGCGAAATCACTGGAGCATACATTTATTACAGAATATTTCCTGAACGAAAGGTGAAAGAAATATATAACAATATATATTATTAAGGGGAATTGTAATGCTAGTAAGGACACACCATACAACCACAGTTAATCGGCGGTTACATTTTAGTGTCTTGTGGGTTCAGTAGGTTATAACCTGTAGCCTTTCACCAGGTGTTCATTAGCAGTGTTGATGGGGCCTGACATAAGTGGCCTTAGGGTCGGTCAATACTCCGCAAGGTTCTTGAATGTTCTGTGTCTGTGATTGGAAGGAAAGAATTTATTACTATGCAATACCTGACAGTTGAAAGAGGCGAATGGAAGAGGCAAACGTTGCCTCTTCCATTTCA
This sequence comes from Thaleichthys pacificus, assembly GCA_023658055.1. Lineage (NCBI taxonomy): Eukaryota > Metazoa > Chordata > Actinopteri > Osmeriformes > Osmeridae > Thaleichthys > Thaleichthys pacificus. The sequence goes on from CM042857.1 coordinate 3,023,679, forward strand.
GGAAGATCAATACTCTTAATAAGGTGCTGTGGGCATCATTTATACTACACAACTGAATTCCAATCTCTGCAAACGTCTATCAAAACGTCCATTTTAACCCAACCCAGTACATAATACCCACACAAGACATGAAGGCAGCAATGTCATTTTATCAGTTGTTAATTTACAACGAAAAGAAAAAGATATAGCTTCTCTCTATCGCCCTGTCTTTGTCTACCTCTCTGTGTCCACCTGTCTCTATCCCCCCCCCCCTCTCTCTCTTTCTCTCGGTCTCTCTCATCCATCGCTTGTCTCCACCCCCAGGTCGTTCCAGGACCTGTCCAAGCAGATGGATCTGGTGTACGGGACGGTGCGAGACTCGGCCGTGTACGAGTTCTTCCGAGCTAAAGGCACCAACCCCCTGGAGCAGGACAGCACGTTCGCAGAACTCTGGAGAACCATCAACAAGAACCACGGCCACGAGCACTCGGTCTCCAGCCCCTCAGAGGGCATCCAGAAGGTGAGGGAGGTCACCCAGGGCCACCAACAGTGTGTTAGCCCAGTAAGCTAAAGCCAAGGCATCGTCAGTCAGGGTAGAACACTGTTTACGGTGGTGGTCTCGAGGGAATGGAAGTGCTCCTGATATCCTCGGATGGTAGCTTCTTGAAAATGAACTCATTTAAATAGGTGAACGTTTACTAATTCCATCTTTTTACAATAAATAAAATTGTCCAGAGAACACAGAGTCCAGCCAGAAGCAATTACTTATCCTGAATTTCCTCCACCAACGTGGTGGAGGAAATTAAATTGTTAATCTATGGAACTGTGTTGTTTTAAGTGTGCTTGATTACTAGAACCTCAATGTGCCTCTGAAATGAATATTTTATACACACACGGTCTGATAGCTCTCCCAATAATTAAACTATTAGAGACAGCAGAGTCTTGATGCACACACATCATTAAACCTGAGGGATATTTGACTGCATTTAGAATGAATATTGTGCGGATACTGGATCTGTATTTAAATGTAATATAGTCATTGTTAGTAGTAGTGAATACGAGACCTGATTCAAGTCTCAAGTGTCGACCCGTGTGTTTGCAGATGATAGAAAGCGAAAATAAATGATTCAGTATAACATAACCCCTTCACCCTGGCTGAAGAGACCTTTTCCATGTTTACGTTAAGAGACAAAGCAACATGAACATCAAGGCCTTGTGCAGTTAGGTACTTGGCTTTTCAGCTTTTCACTGTGACAACTTTGCAGGAATATCACCAACTGCCAATGTCACGTTGAAATAGCTGGGTCCTCAGAATAGTGGCGGGATCAGACCGCACGGTCTGTCAGCAGGCTGTGCTTGTGAAAGACAATTCCATCAGAAAACAAGTCTTTCAGAACGACCATTTTGATCGCAGCCGAGTCTAAATGCACCTTTCGCCAAGCTGATTTCTCAACCGTTTCTCTGGTTAACACAACTCCTATCCAATCCCCTTTTTTCCAAATTGTTACTCTCAACCAAACCCATAGATTGGTACCACTCCCTATCCTCATCCCTGTGTCTTCTGTTCCCTGGTGTGCTCAGACGAAGAGGGGTTCCTATGCCTTCCTGTGGGACATGGCTGTGGTGGAGTATGCTGCCCTGACGGACGACGACTGCACTCTGACCGTGACGGGCAACAGCATGAGCAGCAGGGGCTACGGCATCGCCCTGCAGCACGGCAGCCCCTACAGAGACCTCTTCTCCCAGAAGTGAGTGTGGAAGAGGACTGCGGGACCTTCTCGTCTCCTACCCTGGAGCACACAGCGCTAGACCCACGATCTGCTGTGTGTGTGTGTGTGTGTGTGTGTGGTCTTGTTTAACTACCCGTGTGGGGACCAGAAGCTATTTCGAGGGGGGGGTTTGGTGAAATGTGAAATGTCGGTCTTCACTAGGATTGTAAAACAAACCTCTGTGTGCGCATTTGTTTAGTGTCATGTGTCGGAGCTCATTCAGAGAACCACTCTCCCCTTCCATTCTCAATCTCTCCGTCTCTCTCTCCGTCTCTCTCTCTCTCTCTTCTTCTCTTTTCAGAATCCTGGAGCTGCAGGAGAAAGGCGACCTGGACATCCTCAAACAAAAGTGGTGGCCCAGAAAGGGCCGCTGTGACCTGGACAGCCATGCGGAGGCCCAGCCAGAGGGAAGGGCCCTGAGGCTGCACAGCTTTGCGGGAGTCTTCTGCATCCTGGCCGCGGGCCTGCTCCTGGCCTGCCTGGTAGCCGCCCTGGAGACTTGGTGGAACAGCAACCGCTGCCGGCGAGAACAGCCCAAAGAGGTGACCGAGAGCGCAGGGCCAACCCAGGCCCAGCCCCAGCCCCGAGCTCTGGCCTCGGTTCCTCCACGGCCCCTGCCCAGACCCAGACCCCCGGGGCCCCCGGTCCTGCCCAGAGATGCCACACTCTACTTTATGGATCCAGGCTCTGACGCCAGCCCTGATTTAGTAGAGCTGCAGTACACCCAGTTATAGGTGTGCCCCCTGACCGGTCTAAACACCTCATGTGATCTCTTTCATTTCTTCTCATTTCTTGGAAGAGGAGTTGTGTTGTGTTGTAGTGGAGTTTTACAAGAGGCATTTCTTCTAACTGGATAGTTTGTGTTTGAACAGCAGATTTGTTAGAAATTGCATCGAAGCAATGCAATTAAATGTTGCTTGTTTTTTTGGGTGGAGGAGAAAGCAAGAATTATCATTATCGTTACTGATGATAACAATGAGAACGACAGCACCAATGATGACAGCAATCATTGTAGCCAGACTGATAATCCAAGAAAAAATTGCACTTCTGAGCAAATGTTTGCCTCAGTTGCGCAATAGGCTCTCTTAAGCTCAATCCATTCAAGTCTTAATGCTTGAGAGCACAGACTCCATCCGGGTGCTGGGAGCCCCGTGTGCATGTGACGCCCAGAGATCTAAGTCTTGACATGGATCCCTAAACTAAAGTGTGAGCACAGCAGATGCTAGTCTTGACCCGTCCACCGCTGACTATATAGGTGGAACCTGCAATAAGAGTGTTGCCTGGGGGACTGAAGGTAACTGGAGATTCACACATGCAGCTCAAAAAGGCATAGACTTGTCAACACAGTTTATGTGTAACTGAGTTGCGTGTGTGGATTCGATGTGAGGATTTAGCGCTTATTTTTTAAGTAGCTCTCTCGCAGTAATGGCCACATAACTTAGTGTCATATTACTGATTATGTATTTGATTGTGTGGAGTGTTCCCTCTTAACACCCTATAAAATGACATGCTCGGTCGTAAATGTTTGGCTGATTGTCGTAAACTGCCGTGACCTTCTATGTTTCCTCAGCTTTACGATAGCCACAGTCTCAAAGTGTGTCGGCATGACGACGGCCACTTCCAAGTCGAGTCTTATCTATCCCATAACCCCTTGGCAGTTCCACCGAGTGACGTCTTATTGCAATTATATGTCAATGTCCGGATGCACACGGCCGTGTTGGTTACGTGTGATTCTCTGTGATCTCATGCAGGTCACTAAGGATTACAATCTGGAGAGAGTTTCTGGTCCATTGACATATAATGAGATAACAAGTGCTTCACCAGAAGGCAGGCGGGACTTATGGACAGACAGACAGAGACACTGGGAGGAGACAGAGGCTTTTGATACAGGTCAGGAGAGACCTGAGACCCTGGATGGGGATTGGCTGGTAGAAGGGGGCGGGGCATGAGTTTGTTTGGGGGGGATGGGGGGAAGGGGGGAGTAGATAGTGGTTGCTCATCTCATCTTATGGTCTCTCCTCTTGTTTCGCTTTTGTCTGTTTAATATGATTTCCAAAGTCATTGATGCATGAGTGAGTGTGTGTGTGTGTGTGGAGGGGGGGGGGGAGACAAGACAAGGAACAGTCGAGAGGCTAATGATGCTTCAATGAACCACAGGGAGCCGTGTAATTGATCGCCACACATCTATAGTAAACAATCATTGAGATTTTTCTTTCTTTTCTTGCCTGTTCCTTCTCTTCCTGTACATGTGGGCCCATGAAAACACCAGTTTTCGATGAGAGATCTGAGAATATTGGATTTGTTTTAATGAACCGATATGATATGAACCTTTCGGGGTCGTTAATGACAGAGACCTCAAGAGCAGCAGTTCTCCATGCCTTCTTCCTCCCAACGATTTCTCCATTGTTGTGTTTTGCCTTTGTTGTTCCTTCATAGCTTGCATCGTCTCATGAAGTGTCACGTCAACACTGTGTGCACGTCTGAAACGCAGGTTCTCTGTGCACGTCTGAAACGCAGGTTCTTCATGCAGTAGACAGTGGTAGCAGCAGCTGATGTAGATGTACAATCTGGACTATGTACAGAAATGCCGTTGGGCACTTTCTACTGAATGAAGAAACGTTGTACTTGTGTCATGGTTCTTTTCAGAGGCATTGTTTCTGGTAAATCTTATGTTTTCAGACAGTGTTTCAGAATTGTCATGTTTCCATTTGTATTTGGGCTTTGTTGTTTAATCAGAAAACACTGAGTGACACTGTTAAGTGACACTGAACAGTGTTTATTACCGCCGTGGTGGATTTTCCATTGATCCAGCTGAAACACATCGCTAAGTGGACTGCTTTGCATGATCTCAAACTCTACAGTGCAATTATTGCTCAATACATTACAAACAAATTATCTTTCTTTGTCTATTTCTGTCTGTCTCTCTTTCTCTCTTTAACTCTTTAACTCTTTGGTCGTCTTTCTTTCTCTTCTCTATTTCTATGAATTCTTTCTGCCACCTCCCTACTCTTCCCTGTTTCGCACTTTTATTATTCTCTCTCGCTCTCTCACTCTGTATCTTTCTCTCTCCTTCTCTCACTCTATATCTTTCTCTCTCCTTCTCTCACTCTATATCTTTCTCTCCTTCTCTCACTCTATATCTTTCTCTCCTTCTCTCACTCTATATCTTTCTCTCCTTCTCTCACTCTATATCTTTCTCTCCTTCTCTCTCTCTGTATCTTTCTCTCCTTCTCTCACTCTGTATCTTTCTCTCTCCTTCTCTCACTCTATATCTTTCTCTCCTTCTCTCTCTCTGTATCTTTCTCTCCTTCTCTCACTCTATATCTTTCTCTCCTTCTCTCACTCTATATCTTTCTCTCTCCTTCTCTCACTCTATATCTTTCTCTCCTTCTCTCACTCTATATCTTTCTCTCTCCTTCTCTCACTCTGTATCTTTCTCTCTCCTTCTCTCACTCTGTATCTTTCTCTCTCGCTGTCTCTCGTTCCTCTCTCTCCCTTTTCCCAGGACAAAGAGGTGAATCTGGAGCAGGTCCACCAGCGTTTGAACAGCCTGCTGGACGAGGACCTGGCTCACAAGCAGCTGCCAGGCCAGTCTATCGAGATCTCTGCCCTGGACATCGGCAACATCCAGCCCAGCCAGTCCCTGGAAGGCCTGTCTGTGCGGGACTACCCCGGCCACAGGGGGGCGCCGCTCTCTGTGACCACCTTCCTCCAGGAGGGTCGTGGGGCAGGAAGGACTCTCGGCGCAACCGGTGGCAGGACCCTCCCCCTGCCCCTCAGCAGTGCCACCATGCCCTCTATCCGCTGCAAACACCGAGCCCCCAACGGGGGGCTCTTCCGCCAGAGCCCCCTCAAGACCCCCATGCCACTGTCCTACCACTCAGTGTCAGGAGGACACATCACAGAAGCCATTGAGCCGAGTCATGGGACGTCCATCTGAGGGGGGGGCGTGGGGGGGCGTGAGGGGGGGGGGGTCACAGACACTACAGCTGCCCGGGGGGGGCGCTGCACCGGGGGGGCGCTGCACCGGGGGGGCGCTGCACCGGTGGGGCGCTGCACCGGGGGGGCGCTGCACCGGTGGGGCGCTGCACCGAGGGGGGCGCTACACCGGGGGGGCGCTGCACCGAGGGGCGCTGCACCGGGGGGGCGCTGCACCGGTGGGGCGCTGCACCGGGGGGCCGCTGCACCGGGGGGGCGGGGGAGGATATCCTGAGTGACAAGAGGATACTTTTTAATACTGCACCTGTGTGAACTACAGAGAGAATACGAGAAGTGAAAGAAAGACTTTTGTGTACATATTTGTAAGTATTGAGAGACACAAGTAAGGTAAAAAAAACAAAAAACAAAGAAGTGTATTTTGAATATTCTCACAAGTTGAGTTTAAGAAAATCCTGATTTAAAAAAATGACTGTTTGAATGGCTTTGTAAATTTTGTTCTAAATGAATAAAGGTGACGATTCCCTGTGGTTGTTTTCTAAGTGCCAAGTTCAAAGATGTTTTCTTTCAAATGAACAATATATGAAATGAATGTACTCAGTGAAGTCATGGAGGGTACACTTCACACTTCAAAGACTGAAAGAATCGATCTGTTTCATATGAAAAAAAACTAATAAAATGGATGATAAAAATGTATACAGCGTTGTACTTGAAACTGTGTTCCAGCATCTCTTTCATTACGTTGTTAACCTGTTTTCCACTCATAACAATTATTAAATTGATGTGAGGGCAGTGGAGGTGTACAAATAATACACCACAGCCCAGTGAATATTAAATAAAACATATAGGCAATAATCCTTATAATTGTAACTTTTTTTAATCAAGTTAGATTTCAAGTTACTTAAATCCATAGTCTAACGTAACCTTCAACAGAAAGCATGAAATACAATATGCCTTTATCAGTCATTGAATTACATTTTGAAGTACAAGTCCCCCTAAATACAGAATATATGTACACAATCACACAACATGGTAAAATACAGAAAGATGCATTAATAAAGAGATGACTATTACAAGTGTGTGTGTGTGTGTGTTGAGGCTGACTTGCCCTATCTCTCCCTCAGGTCCTTCATGTCAATCCAAAGTGTTCATGTCCACAACGTTTCATTGCCTCTGCCCTCAGGCTGTAGCGACCTTGTGATGATGGGTAGGATGTTCCCTGTCAAGACTTCTTGTCTGCTCAACAAACAAGTGCTTCCACTCCACCTCCACCTTAATGTCAGGAACCATTTATGACATGACCTCTTCCCTTTCTAAAGTAGCTAGCAGGATGCCATCACCACAGCCACTGTCCAACACACTGGGGAACTGTGAAATATAGCGTGACTTTTAAAAAACTTTTTAAAAGTCACTCGGGGAAAAAAATACATCCTATACACAAAATACCTCACTAGATTCACATTTTGTCCTAACCAGAGTACCTTGGGCTTGACCAGGCATCATAAGTAGGATATATTTGTCCCGTAATTATTCAGCCCTGCTATCCGCCACTGGCATGGCTGATGTATATCATTTGCTTGTGTGGGCAGCGTGCTCCGCAATCTCAGTGTACATTATAGTCATCTGGTGTACAGTAGTCATCATTAGGAGTGAGTCAGATGGCTGAGCGGTTAGGGAATCGGGCTAGTAATCTGAAGGTTGCCAGTTCGATTCTCGGCCGTGCCAAAATGACGTTGTGTCCTTGTGCAAGGCACTTCACCCTACTTGCCTCGGGGGGAATGTCCCTGTACTTACTGTAAGTCGCTCTGGATAAGAGCGTCTGCTAAATGTAAAAATGTAAATTATAGGAGGATCACCTGCCTTTTGTCCATCCAACCTTCTTGTCCATATGACCTTCTCGTCATCCCTCCTCCTGCCCCCATCTAACCCTTTAACGCTGCCATCAACCCATGACATCCCCTGGGGTAACCAGGGGATACCAGGGATCACTGTGGAAACCAAGACTGGAGAGAGATAGTCTCTAACGTCAAGTCTGACTAAATAAAGACTGTTTCGGAGTTACTAAAAAGTGAATTGAATAGATTCAGTAGTCACTACTCTGCACGAGGGGAAATGAGGCTGATTTGCACATATCTCTGGAGGGAGGCTTGCTTGTGTCTGTTGTACGGTACATTGGCATCTTTATGTAGCATTCTGTCCACCTGTGTCAACTCTCACAGTCTCCTCTGAGCCATTATCGCAGGCAGTACACACTTTCCTTTCCGGCGAGTGTTATTGCTCGGTAAAAATACAACGTGATCAATCTCAATAAGCTTCTTGGATATGGAGGGCTGGCGAGCAGGGCGGTAAATGTAGCCGCTGAAGGAGAACTCTGCACATCTACCAGAGGTTTCCTGGGAACTATGGTATTTATAACCATACAACCTGGGAAGGCTGTGTGGCTGTTGTGATTGGCTCTACTTTCTGTATCTTCTACTCTCTCATACACTCTTTATCTCTTCCTCTTTTCCATGTCTCTCTCTCTCTCTTATTCTCCCTCCTGCTCCCTTGCTTTTCGTCTTCCCTCTCCTTTTCTTTCCTGCCTGTATAACAGCAGTAGCTTCCTGTCCATCACACATGGACAGGATCTCCATTATTAGTGACTGACTGTGGTGATGTTCAGTCTTTCTCTCATTACAAACCCAAAGAGGACATTGACTTAATAGACACAGCGATCGATGGTCACTTCTGGCCGACCCACAGTCTTGCCAGCACGCAGGATGTATGTTGTGCCTGATAAGGTTAATGAAGGGGAGATAATCCTATTGTCGGAGTGCCACCACTATGCCCCCATGGCTCATTAATGCCAATTAACAAATCTGTATCTTTATCTCATTACTAGCTTGAATAGGAGGCGTCCTAGATGGCCCTTTTGTTTCAAAATCATTCCCTCCATCCATATTGACAAAAGAAAATTACAGGAGGGAAAAATACTTTAGCATCACTTTCACCTTCCATTCATTTTTACAATAGTATACAGCATCATTTACTTTTGTGTAATAATATACTGTAAACTCAAATTATTTTTCAATAGTAAAGCAACGGTTTCCCAAGCAGACCCCGCAGCACTTTTGTCCGCGGCATTGTATTTGGTTCACCTTGTCACATACTTAGCTCCAGTGAAAGTGACACTTGCCTCCTTTCGGAGAACAAAAACTAATGAAAATGGAGGCCATAATATATGTGATGTCACCCCACATTCGTAGCTGAACAGGTATTAGCTCTGTGATAAACAACGTCTAGCTATTTTATAAATAATGGAGGAGCAACACCGCTCCCAGACAGACAGACCTATTAAAGTTTGATACTCTCTTGTAGAGAAGACCCACCAAATACCAGACAGAAACGAGAGAACCGAAAGAATACAAATGTTTCCTCAGATACTAACAGCACACAAACTGAAGATGCTCCTATTTGTGCTAACCAAGATGGAGGATTGTTTTCTGATAAACGTTTCCTGCGATGCCTTTTGTTACAAAATTAGCAGATAATTACAACAACCTGCAGTCTAGGTTGTTAAAGAAGAACATCTGTGGCAGATGAAAACAAGCCGAGACAGCGTTCACCTGTGGCCATTTCACCAAAATTAGACTTTCAATTAAGTAAAAGTTTAGCTGAAAATACACCAATTAACAGCAGATGCAAGACAACAGTGGGGTAATCTTTGCTTTAGTCTGTCACAAGCAACTTAAATGTCTGCTTAAATGATGATTGGAGTTGTGTGTGTGTATGATCATTTAAAAATTCACACAAAAAGTTTAGTTAATTTCCCAAGCAAGGATGAAAACTGTGGTACTTCTTACAAAGTTTACAACATATTACAAACCTTCTAACCTTGATGGTCATTACGCCAGGTTGCCACATTGACCAAAAAAACATAATTATTTGAATTCCCAGATTTCAGCTAGTTATCCTGTCACTTCTAACAGGTCTGGGCTGCATTCCCGGTGGTACATTTTGGTCAACTCACCAGCTGGCAACACAATGAAATCCTGCCAATAAGTCCCAAACTTAGCCAAGACGATATATTTAACCCACAGCATCCATTGAAAATGTAACTATTGAGGGTGCTCATTTGAATGAGTAGAGCGGCTTTACAATTGAAAGTTACAGTATGATTAACCTGTTAACCTTTCACCATAGAGATGCTATAGTGTGGGAAATTAAACAGCATGTCCATATGTTTTTAGATTCTGAGGCTTAATTTAATGCTGTCACCTGAAGGTGAATTGTTTTTATTTTAAGGGTTAGAATTTTCAAGGAGACCGATTAATTATGTATGGCTGTTATGGTAGATGTGAGAGATCATTGTTTGGATCACTTCAACCCCTTCCTGGTTTGAACAAATTGCAAAACGCTGGCATCTGTTTTTTCCATCTGTAGCAGAAGTTGCTGGTTATTTTGGGAGTCACTGCAAAAGTGCAACAGACCTCCATGCAGTCTATCTCTCTCTCTATCCTCTCTCTCTCTCGCTCTCTCTCTCTTTCACACACACACACACACACACGTGCACGCTCAAGCACACACACACACACGTGCATGCCCAAACACGTGCGTGTGCGTGCTTCATTCGTCCCTCCTCTGGTGACAGTCTTGCCAGCTGGGGTGCATCTGTGATCCATCCATGGAGACTCAGAACCTTGAGTGGACCGCACAGAGGGGGAGGAGAGGGGGGCTGGGGAGAGGAGAGGAGAGGGGGGGGGAGGGGGGGGAGGGGAGGGGGAGAGGGGAGAGGGGAGATGGAGAGGGGGGAGGGAAGGGATGAGGGAGAGGGGGGGGAGGGGAGGGGGGAGGGGGAGAGGGGGGGAGAGGGGAGGGGAGAAGAGGGAGAGGAGAGGAGGGGAGAGTGGCTAGGGAGGGGAGTGGGGGGGAGGGGAGAGGAGAGGAGAGGGAGGGGAGAGTGGCTGGGGAGGGGAGTGGGGGGGAGGGGCTGGGGTGAGGGGAGAGCACAATGAGGGAGGGAGAGGGGGGGGACGTCCTGTCGAGTGCAGACATTTCCGTGTGGCATCAGCAACCAATCCTGGCACGCCAAGTATGCCAGCGTTGCAGAAGTGAACCAAGCTACAATAACTGCTATGGTGTGTGAATTTAGGTAAGAGGAATTCGGGTTAGACACTGCAGAGTAACAACTCCTTTGGACTTCAAATCACGTAGCAAATCCCTGACAAAAGACGTAACATTCTCTCTAACCTCTACATCAAATCATGATCCCAAGCAGAACACTAAACTGTGCTGTGTCACTTCAAATCTGCCTCGCACCTCCCAAACAAACCCATACAGTGCATCCTCATTGGGCTACTCTGTCTCGAAGCAGACAAAGCCCCCGCATAGCAGTTAAGAAAGCTTCCCCTGGGTATCTGAAAGTAAATTATTTTTACTTGATTGTCTGGAAAACAAGCCTTTAATCACCCTGGGTCCTCACTCGTCTAGTACACACACACACACACACACACGCACACACACACACGCACACACGCACGCACACACTTGCACACACACACATACACCTGAAGCACAAGCCATGTTCAATACGTAAATACCTCCACAGACAGCTGGTGACAGTGATATTATTCAACCCAGGGGGCCGTGGGCAGGGCCACGTCTCCCCATGGCACTGGCACAGGACAGGAGACAGACCACATCTCATTACCACACTGCTGGAACAGCCAGCATCCACCCCTGCCCCCACATGTCCAGCATCCACCCCTGCCCCCACATGTCCAGCATCCACCCCTGCCCCCACATGTCCAGCATCCACCCCTGCCCCCACATGTCCGGCCAAGGCAGCATCAAGTCAACACGTCTGTCCAGGAACACTGTCGCTTCATGCAATGAGAAAAATATAAAAGGGTTTCTCAATGGACACGACAGAGTCATTGCAGCTGCTGTATTTGATGAAAGGCTGTTCGTATGAACATGCACGAAGCTTGCACACACATCGCTGTGCTCCGTACCTCTCACACGACTTCGGAAGGCGCACATGGCTTTGGGATGTGGGATCTGTGCTGGGGAGGATATTGTCCATATGGTGAGAATGATGAATGTCACTCAGCCTTCAAACGTGCGTGCAGACGCTCTCTCTAGGCGTGATATACCGTGCGCACGCCTCCCCAAAGCTACACACGACAGCAGAAGTAACACACAGACTGGATTGGATCGGTGCCTTTTATATTTAAGTGCTTGTGCTGTGTTATTTAGCCTCCTGTGTGAGGGCATCTGTCTTCTCATGAAGAATGCGTGTGCTCTAGGTTGACACGTAGGGTCAGTTTACTGATGCAGTGGATGCATTCTGCCCAATGCAGAGGAACAGGCCATCGGGATCACTTTTCTACTCATTCTTAAAAGCAACATTGGTACTGTCACTCATCTGCGCAATTTGTTCAAATGTATATATGAAAATAACAGTGTGTGTCTTATAAGTGATAGCGCCTCTTTGACATTTCAAAAAGTTAGATATTGTCTCTTGAGCCAAATTGTAGATGAAAAAATGCCTGTTTCATTGCTTTCATATTGCCATGGGATTAGCATTTTTTAAACATATCAAAACATAATCCATCAAAAGTAATGTCCTATATTGATATTTTACGGCCAGTTTCATAGATGCTTTTTTTTTATCAAACATTGAGAAAATCCCCCCCCCCCCCAAAAAAAAAAAAAAAATAGTTTATGCATGAGTTCAGTCTGTTTCCTCGTTTGTATGTTTGCCTGTAAACAATGAATCATTTACAAGCTAATCCACAGCTATCCATATGTTTCATCAGCCATTTATGTCAAAATGATTTGGCTCCTTGCCAGAGATTTGCCTGGCTACATAATAGAATACAAAACATCATTATAGTTTCAAATTTAACTATCAAGCTGAAGTGAACCATCATTTGTCAATCCATACACAGGATGAGAAAATGTGAGTAGCATAAATGTTGTGTACATTTAAAAATCTCTCTCTCTCAGATATTTTACCAATAGTCCCATTTAACTATATGACAACATATAATAAAGAACCATGTTTATTTTTTGATTTTTTATCTCTTTATTTTACTTGTCTTCTTCCAGTATCATTGCCTTCAATAACAATTCCAGTCACTTCTGATGTTACTAGAAGATTGTACTTGCCCAATGCCTTCCTATTTGGTCAAAAACATTTCCGTACGTAAACAGCTTCGAGGAAAGACAGTTCAACTGTAACAGGTGAACTAAATCTTCTTTTTTAAGTGATAATTATTGTGACACCAAGTTCTAAGCATATCGCTGCTTGTTTTTCTGTCTCACTCAGAACTCACTGGGGAAAAAGTGTATTTGCTACCAATTAAAAAATAATTGCCAATAGTGGTCTGCATGTTCTGTTCCTATAAGACGGATTCTCTTCTTTCAAATAAGTTTCATAATGAAGCCTGTCAGCCATCTGACTCTGACAGTTTTCTCATTACGTGATATTTAATTAAAACATAATTGCATTTTCATTCATCAAAAGAATATAGAATCTTCATAAATAATTGCATAAAGTCTAAGTGTTATTTTCAGGTACAAAGGGATGACGCGTTTATTCAATTAGTTAAATGCAATTAAATCCCTTTTAGTTTGACAGTTCAGTGAAATAAACATAGTCTCGTAAACAATCATACAGGTTTTTTCATGGCATGACACAGTACTTTGCCATGTCAGCACAATCTGCGTGGGAACGTCTGGTGTGATGAGGTGTTCATGACAGAGGCAGGGGAGGGGGAAGGGTAAACATTGGAACAGAGACTAAAAGAAAAGGCTAAGAAAACATGTCATCGTCCCTCCTTCCCATCCACATGTTGTTGACCCCCCCTCCCCTCCCATCCACACATTTCTTTTATTATTCACTCCCCCGCACCTAGTCATGTTGCCTTGACAACCAACACCTGTTTTAGTTTTTTTTAAATAATGATGCTGGACTGTGAAAGGCAACATACAGTATAATCCCACTGATTCCCTTGAAGAAAGAAACTACATTTGTTTCCCTTAATTGATAGAAATGGAGTCTTGATATCTAACTGATTTACAGAGGGTGACACAAAGTGGTTACAGCATAGAGCAACCACCTGCTTTTCAATGGACAGATGTTCCACAGTAGAGAGGGTGTTTATTTTTTGGTGTGTATGATGGGTTTTTTTCCTCACTGGTCAGATGCTTGTGTGATTTTACTTGTGGAGAAACGGCGTAACAATCAGCGATTGCAGTTGAACAAAATTGATTTGAAACCCTTTCCATGCTAAACTATACCCACTGACCCCCAAAAAGTGAAACTTCCAGGGAAAATGGGTCATTTATGTGTGCACTGGGAAAGCAGTAAGCAGAGGTTGTAAACATCCACTTGAAAAATGTTAACAACTGATTGAATTCTAAAACGCTATCTTAGAAATGTGTTCAGAGACTATTGGACCCCTGAGCTACTGAATAATGAATGCTGTTATGAGCACATAAGTTCCCCCTACCTACCTACCCACACACCCACACACCCACACCCTCCACACACCCACACCCTCCACACACTACCCGTGGTTCATCAGTTGACCATGATTTAAGTAAAAAAAAAAGGATGACGTTCTTGCCTTGCAAAATCCTCGTTCCAACCTGAACAGGATGAAAGCAGACAGCTGTACGTGGCACCGTACAGGCTGCTCACATGTCCCCTTAGTTCCTCCACGTGTCACCAATGACAACAGTGTTTGCATATTTATAAGAGAAAGACTCACAAGGACAAAAGGAAAAAAGTCCTGTGTCCTTCTTTTGACAATGAAAACTTATAGAGGCATCGACCTATCAAAATGTGTTTCTATAGTCCTCTTGAAACCCACGAGACCCCTGCATGGAGGCTGTCTGTGCTGTCTGTGGATATTAGGGACCAATCTGCAGTGGACAGTGTTTCTAGACAGGGGGTTGAGGTTTCAGACAACAGAGGTAAATGTTCCTGGCAGTTCCGGTGGGAAACATTGTGCACCTTAAGTGACCAAATACACTATTTTGTTCTTGGAGAACATGTGTATGTCATACACCTTTACTGTTTTGTAGTTTGAATAGCATTTCTTAGAAATGCGCTTCAGTTAGGAATGTAGATCAATGTTTCATGTCTAGCCCCAAGCTGTGGAGCGTGTGTCATTATCAGTTTAGGAAGTTTTGATAAGATAAAAATAACACATTGCAACTTTATTTACTTCTTGATGACTGTTTTATTTTTCCTCCTAGTAATGTAATTTCCAGTTGGAGGATGACTGAATCAGATTTGGCCGTAATTAAATGTTTGAATCCCCTATTTCGGTAAACAATGTAGGGTGTTAGTTCAAATTTTCCAATGGGGACATGGGCAATCTTTTTAGAGATTGAAATCAGACAAGCACATACTTTGTCTTCTAAGTGTATGCTGGCAAACTCATTTTCAAAACCTCTAATCAATGTAATTGTGTTTGCATGGGGTACACAAATGGAAGTGTCCTTTTGGAAACATGTCATCTTCTCACAGACTTGATCATCAAATCTAGACTGTCAATCAAATCTCAAAAAGGCTGCCTTGATCACACCAATGTGGTGTGAAACTCTTGTCTCAAGTCAGAAGGTTTATTAGCAAAGAAACTGTCTCAAGCGCAATGATTAGCCTACTCCTTACGAGCATGTTTGGGAAACGCACGTAAGAAATATCGATGGTTTCGTTATTGTGCTCGATCGTTGCTAGCTACGATCCATCATTATCGGGAAACGCAGCCCTGGTTGATGGAGCAACGACAGCAGGGAACTGGGGATTATTTTACATCAAAGGGAATGGGAACACAGTAAATATAAGTTCCCAGACTAATAGGAATTACCAATTATGGAACTAAATTAGCAATTCGTTTTTTACCTAATATTCTTACTTCCCTTGAGTACATTCTATACCTCAAGAGTTTTAGTATTTCAGTGAATGTGTATTGAATGTGTTGACAATTATGGCATATTGCAACAGTTCAGTGAAATAGTATATGATGTCAACTGGTTATATTGTCCAATACTGTTATGTGGTGTCCATGAATTATTTCTTATTTAAAATATAATCAGTTAGAAGTATTCATAGTGCTAAGTGGGAGAGGACGTTCAACATTTGAAGGCTTATCGGGCTAGTTTTCTGGCCTCGTTGTTATCGTTACCGAGCCTTTTTGAATGTCTTAACCAAAAGTATCAAAACACATTTTTCTTGAGGTATACAATTTACAGATTGAATAATTCATTTTCAACTCATTTCAAATGTAACTAATTATTATTCAACACAAGAAAGCTTTATTCATTTTATTGACATCTCATCTAGTCCTTTAGAGGGATATTATGTGTACAGGGACGATGGGCCGACCTCGAATGAACTTCCTCTGTCAGTGTGTGGTTGTTCAGGCTATACAAGCCACGCTACACATCTCATCATAATGTTCACATCTATTCTGGCTTCATCTGATGTGTTTATTACCATAGATATGAGGCCTGATCTTCACCTGTGATTGATCTGTTTGATAGCTCTGCTAGCACACTACTGTACCCTCATTCCGACAACCCTGCCATGAGGTTCATGTCAGGCATCAATAATGTTTAGAGAGAAGCCGATTTATTTAGTAATAATGCAAAATTTTAAATACAAATCGACATGCGCGCCAGACTTGAGTGATTAAGATGAAAATGGAAAATATCTAGACAAAAGGCTTCAAGTCTACAGTATAAAGACTCATGAAGAAACTGGTTCAAGATTCTTGTGTGTTTTCACTGAAATGCATAATCAATACTTGCCATTTAAGCAGACTATTTACATTTAGTCATTTTATCAGACGCTCTTATCCAGAGCGACTTACAGTAAGTAACAGGGACATTCCCCCTGTGGCAAGTAGGGTGAAGTGCCTTTCCCAAGGACACAACGTCATTTGGCATGGCCGGGGAATCGAACTCGCGACCTTCAGATTACTAGCCCAACTCCCTCACCGCTCAGCCACTTGACTCCCTATTCTGACCTCACAGACAGGATAAGACAACCCTTTACTGATCCCAAGGAAGGTGAATGTGTAAGTAGGGAGAATCCTGTGGTTGTGAAGGGGGAAGGATGTACTGTAAGTATACAACAAACGATATGTATTTAAATTAGAATAGCCTCTCTATACATACTGTTTGTGTGCCTGGCAGATTCAATATGGTTTTAAAGAAGACCCCCCATTTGATAGACGTATTGAATAAATGATCAAATGTTTCACTGCTGACCTTTGGACATGATCTGAATACCTTGTCTAAACTAATCAGTTGCACCATATGGAGCAATTAAATTCACGGGAAATGCAGTACGTCCGTGGTTGTATCTGCAAAATGTATGTTTGTGTATGTTGCATGCTAATAGTTGAATGCATCAGCTAAATTATACAAACTGATGTGGAGATGGATGCTGTTTCGACTCTGCACTCAGTCCGTCTTTACTATACCAACTAAAGCCTATAGATTATATGACGCGGTTTGGGGTGAGTAGCCTACAGGTCCATGTACATTATAAACTGGCGTAAAGGCAGTGATCGAGTTTCGCTCTCGTCTACCACTATTCCACGATGTTTGTGATAATGGTAGACAGTACTACTTACCCGTGGGAGAGAGACGGGGAAGGCCAGTACGCTAGTGGCCATAACACTGGCAATATATTAGCGGGTCTTGCCTACCATTTAAAGTCGCACCATTTCATTTTATGCCGTCAACGGCGCGCACCTCAGCACCCACAAACATTTACAGTAGCCACTGATTAAAACGGAAATGTCTTAACAAGTATTTTCAGAAGTTAACAACTACCACTTGACATGATCACTATGCAATCGTGCGCCTTGTGTGTGGTTCCAGCCAGCAGAGTAGTTTTCCATGGCAAGCATGCAGAACTCTGCCTGTGTGTGGCGCGTGGGTAACCTTCAGCCTCATTGCCCATGCAGCTCCTCGACAGCGGCAGCACAGGCGGAAGATTAGAGGGGAACGCGGTCTCTACCTGACACGGGTGACAGCTTCCTTTTTCTGCCTGATGCGCCCTCCCTACCCAGTTCTGACTAGCACCATCCTGCAGTGTTAAAGTCAGCATTTTATATGCAACACCTACACACAGTCCAGGCACAATCCCCGCTCAAAAGGTTTTCGACAATCAATGCCCCAGGGCACTGGCTTCTATTTGCAGTTTAATCAATTAGGTAGAACAGTTGTTCTCGGAATGTTCGGAAACACCGTAGCGTACACATAATGGTAAAACCAGGTTACAGTACATGATCAGGATTCTGATTGCCTTCAACCCAAGGGATTGGATACAGTACATCTTTTTAGAACTACCAAAGTCACCCTGGCAATATGCATTCCGGTGGATTCACTGCTACCTTCACAGATATGTACAGTGCTATTTCAGATGCATTGGCCATGCATGGTGGTTGTGGCAGTAGCAAGAGTAAAATGCTGTTAAGCACTGATGTCTAGGAAATGTCATTGAGAGATGTCATTTTCAGAATTATGTAACCACGTTTCAAGGAGGTCGCAGTAATAAATAGATTATAGGATACAAATGACAGCTGGATTTTGGAATATGAGAATTGTTGCGCGGATAAAAAAAAAATAGTTCTACAGTTGATAAACCACCAGATTTATGTTTCGTGAATGTTTCAACTCAGATCCATTAGTTGTGGATTATTATGAGGACCGTATGGGTGACATCATGTCCCACGTCACCGGGCCATGAGGCGGTGAGAGGGATTTATTACCTTGGCTGTAATGGAAAGGTCATTAGCACTGATCAACTATGGAGCACTACAGCAACAAGAGAAGCATGAATTATCATCTTTAATTTGTTTGTGCATAATTATCTTTTAACCATCCCAAATGGGTTGATTATATTTAAAATATAAACATATTTTTAACTGAACATATGTAGTTAAAATATATTTGTTATACTATTAGTTAAAAGTATAAACAGTATAAACTGTTGTACAGTATAAATTGTCTTGTGTTGAAGAAGAAGAGACATATGGCAGAGTAACACCTTTGAAAACTAGTCAGATGGAGACTAGGAGGACGGTAGGAATCAAATCTGGAAGGGAGGATGAGGAGGTTATAATGGATCAGTGTAAGTGAGCATTGAGATGTTGTCCAACTGTCAAAACATAATGTCAGGCCTCGAAACTACTGCTTCAATTAATTATAGCACGTCAGAATAAGAAAGTTGTTCCAGGCAACTTGGAAGTGGAGGATTACACTGGAGGGGTTTTCATGTTGTTTTTTTACAAGGTTTAAATAATTTTGTGTCACATATCTTACATTTAACTGATTCCATTTGGTCCAGTTGATTTGGAAAGAAGAAGCTCAGTTGAAGCATCTGACAGACTTCCTCCCTTTCCACTTAGGGATATGAGTTTGAGTAATTCCCTGAGTCCTCAGAAAGATTTATTCAGTTGTTAAAGAATAGCAGAACTGTTTAAATCATCTTTAGATGAATTGCTATCAAGGCATAAAATTACAGGTTTGTTTCATCTGAAGCAGCATGAGGATTGATCTAATCACAACACAGCACAGGATAAATTATAGGTTGACTTCTTATAGCACAATACTGTCCAATGGCGAAGAAAAAAAAATGTGCACAGGACTAGAACACACCTTCCTGACCTCTCGTCATCAAGAAGGATAGCTGTGTTCATCTGTGATCACTCCTCATCATCTCCGTTTAAAGGACACCCTGGGTGATAACATGCTCGCTTGTCACCTTCACAAATTAGTGTCACACTTGTCAGGGTGACAAGAAAAACGTCTCATTATAACGACTGTCTGCATTGTTAGTCTGTCTCGTTCATCAGTGGTGGTGTGTTATTACTGTGTGAGAGTCCTCCTGCATGCCGTCTGTTGAGGCATCATCTCAGCCTCCATCTGAACCAGAGGTTCCTTCCCAGGGTCGCCGTCACAGCCCCGAGACTTCCTGAGATTGTCGCTCGCATTCACTCAGGACTAAATACTACAGAAAATACACTGCAAAGTACACTGCAGAAAAGGTCTGCTAAAATACAAGAAATGAACACTAATTTGGTCAGATGGCTGAGCGGTTAGGGAATCGGGCTAGTAATCAGAAGGTTGTTCGTTCGATTCCCGGCAAGGCTTTTACTAGCTCTCACGAGAATGACATGCTAACTCTACTGAAGTTGTAACTGCTAACTCAACATCTCACTGACTGATATCAATAGATGTTGAATTTGTGACAAAAGAACAACAGTGATTCTTATTCAGAGGGTATTATACATAGGGAATAATATTTGTCAAGGTTTGCCAGTGTGGACTCATTCCTTCGGGCCTGCAAAGTGCGTGCATGAAATACAATTAAGTATTTGGAATGTATGTTCCTGGATATATTCAAGAGAACAGAATTGCTCCAAGGCCAAGTACAGCGTTGAGAGTGGAAGGCAGAGCAGAGGTTCAGAAGTAAGTGTGAAGTGAAAATATGGGATGGGAATTCGACTATACCCTTGATTCAGTAAACCAAGCTCCCAGTCCTAAACAGTAAACTATTTAGCAAGGCCATATGTTAACACAGCATACTATGAATTATGAGTCCAAAAGAAGGAAGAGATGAGCTCATGCAGTGCTTTCACCCTTCTAACGATGCTTGAATACATGTACAGTACTGTATGTTCCACTCACTGAGCCTGAAGTGTAAGATAATCTCTCTGTCTGGAAGTACTGAAAGGGTTACAGGACAAAACAATGTCATACACTGGCATTCTGTTATCCACCTTATTAATCTATATATGTTTGGGTGAACAAGCACAGACACCACAATGTGACACAACAATTAACAGATCAGTCTCTCTCAGTCTCCTCCTCCTTTCAAGTTTCATCCCCCTCTCTCTCTCTCTCTCTCTCTCTCTGCCTCTCTACCTCTCTCTCTCTCTCTCTCTCTCTCTCTCTCTCTCTCTCTCTCTCTCTCTCTCTCTCTCTCTCTCTCTCTCTCTCTCTCTCTCTCTCTCTCTCTCTCTCTCTCTCTCTCTCTCTCTCTCTTCACAGACCATAATGCTGCTACGATTTCTCAACGCTCCAGGTCCCACCAGAGACTAAATATAGCTTTTGTCTGGTCCCTATGGATGTGGCAGAGCTGGTCCAGGGACTCACAGCCCAGCGACTGGTCACCCCCGGGCCCAGGGGGAAGCACTCTCCCAGCAGCATCACCAGAGAGGGACCCAGCTCATTAGGCAGACTGGGTATAATCAAGCTGGCCCTGGTTCCTTTCCCTCATAACAACAAAAGAAGAAGTGAAAAAGGAAAATTAACCCACACAAGACAAGCAGTGTTAACTGACAAAGCGTAAAATGAACAGGGAGAGCCGTAAAAATGGGAATTAGTCGCCTTTCACGGAGTGGTAATTGAAAGTGCTGTGAAAGTGGTGTCGGCCGTTTGCAGCTTACGATTTCATTAGGGCTGGAGCCGTGTTCAGGGCAGGATGGACAGGGTGGAGGGCAGTCCGAGCTGGACAAACACCCACAGGTCCTGTGAGGCGGCAGGTCACAGAGCGGAGTGGCTTATCCTCATGTAAAAGCTGACCTATCAAATCCATTCCTTTTCACTCCACTTATTTGGTGTAAAACTGTTGCAAACACTCAGCTGTTTCCGATTCAACTTCTAGTCTCCAATGTTCTTGATTTCTAACAGTACTTGGCAGCATTTTACGTGTCACTTTACCCAAATAAAAACACTTTCGGAGGTGTACAAAAGTTGCGAATTGGAAGACATCACTTAAAGCACACTGGATCACTTCCATCTCGCTACCTTGCCCTTTTGCAAGGAGGGAAGGTGACGGAGCTGAACGAGGGGAGGAAGGAAAGAGAGAGGGCAGAGGGGAGAGAGGGGATAGAGAGAATAGAGGAGAAGAGGGAGAGCAGAGAGAGAGAGAGAGGGGAGGGTGGGAGGGCAGAGAGGGGCAGTTCTTCGGCTAGTGTTGATGAATATTTCAGGGGGAGAACTGTTCCCCGTCTCTCTGAATCACTTCACACCTGACAAGATGCTTACCGTACCTCCAGAACACCATCCGCTTCTCTGCTGCATCCTCATCCTGCTTGTTCACACACACACACGCACACACACACACACACACACACACACACACGCACACACACATGCACACACACACACCTGCATTAGAGAACTGCAGTGGACAGGTAACCTTCCAGTCCAGTCCTATCCTATTACAGTTGGGTCAAGTGACTTTGCCTGACACAGTGTCTGGGACGTTTAGTTCTCTAAAGATACAGACTGACATTGAAGCCCTACAGCAGTGTCTCCTCTGAGTCGTACAGCTGTCAATGTTTTGACTGAAGAAGTAAGTGGTGGACGTAAATAAGGGGATAAATAGAGAGGGGGTGATAAGACATGAGGCGGGAACGATGGATAGAGAAAGATGGACGTTTGGATGCATTTTGACCCACATAAGCAGCAAGTTGTGTCACCCTGCATGTCAGATAGTTGTGATGTTTATCAGCTCAGGGATTCCCAGTCTAACTATTTGGCCTCCCTGCTTGCACTTTCTTCATGGGTTTCTAAACCAAAAAAGTCTGAAAAATACCGACAGTACTTCAACCTCCAAACCATATCCTTCCAATATGTCCAGTTTTTTTCGGTGTAACTGACAGACTGGTTTCAGCATCAGTAAGAGAGGACAGAAATATTCTGTCCTGTGTTGAAGTGCTCTACCTAGTGTTCTTGTACAGCAAAGAGCTGGTATTGGCTTGTGAGAAAGACAGCAGGTGAAAATAAACAATTACCCTGTATTTGTTAAAGCTGTATCGCTGGCAATCCTGCTTTTCACGTTCGGAGGAACCCAATTGAGCAGCAACTAGGAACATGCCAGTCTCCCAAGATTCCGAAAGAGTGGTGGGGATTTCTTGGAACACAAATAGATGTTGCCTCTGATTGCAGAAGTGCCTAATCTTCCTGGGAGAAGAGAGGAGTGGAGACAAGGGTGAGAGGAGAGGAGGGGGAGAGGAGAGGAGGGGGAGAGGAGGGGGAGAGGAGGGTGAGAGGAGAGGAGGGTGAGGAGTGGGAGAGGAGAGTGAGAGGAGAGGAGGGGGAGAGGAGAGGAGGGTGAGAGGAGGGTGAGAGGAGAGTGAGAGGAGGGTGAGAGGAGAGGAGGGGAGAGGAGGGTGAGAGGAGGGTGAGAGGAGAGGAGGGGGAGAGGAGGGTGAGAGGAGGGGAGGGTGAGAGGAGGGTGAGAGGAGAGAGGGGTGAGTGAGAGGAGAGGAGTGGAGAGGAGGGTGAGAGGAGGGGTGAGTGAGAGGGAGGCAAAGCTGTGTCTGGTCAGCCTCCACTGAGACAAATCTGCTTTCTTAACCGACACTCTTTGAATGCACGTTTTGGTGTACGGCAAAGTGGTGACAGATAATGGAGGCTTGTAGAAATGTGTACAGCTCTCAAAGACCGTCTTGACAGACAGAATGAGTCGTGGCAACAGCCTTACACAGTGCATGTCCTTTCCCTCTATCCTAGTGCTGGCCTGGGGCCAGCATGCTGTGAGCTGTCAATGATAAATGTAATTCTCATCCAGGAAGTCTTTGAGTGGACTGGGCATGTGCGTTCCATAGTCAGAGACAACACTTTTGGGATTGAAAACATCTGACGATGTTACAGGCTGTGTTGTGGTTGGCCTCTTTCGTCCTCCTGGAGTTGTGCATCTGATGTGACAAGGAGATGTTCTCCTGATGGAAACTGTCGGCACAAGTCCTCGCTGCGCACTGTCTTGCCTGGCAGCTCAGTTCGTTACAGAAACAGGTCTGGATGTCAAACTGCCGGGCTGACGAGCAGGTCAAGACCTGCAGAGATGTTCCCTGTCTCAGCCTGGCCGTCAGAACCGAGGTGTGCAGCCACTGTTTGGTTTCAATGGTTCCTAGAAACGTCTTTCGGAACCGATGTCAGCTTTCCAGTTCTGGGATGCTCATGCTTCAGATCGTTTGTCGAAAAGCATGATGGTTCCTCTCTTTGATGTTGGCCAAGGTGCAGGGTTAGGGTTAGGGTGACCTAATAACTCAGGTCCAAGTAGTACCATTAAAAAACCCCACAAAAAACGTATATTGTGCTGGTTACCACGGCTGACAGAAATGAGACACATACGTTTTCACAAAGACAGCTCCTCAAACACGTCCTCAAATGCACGATAACTCTTGGACATAAAAATGCCACGTTCTCTATTTTCTACTCTTGTCCTAACCTTCCTCACAGTGCATTCCTAGGTGTTCAGTACCGCAGTGAGCAATCTGTGTTAAAACCCAAGAATTCCGGTCCATGATGGTAGTTGGGTATGATGATGTTTAAAAACGACACCTGAGAAGGCGTGTGGAACCATACTGGAATTTTCTGCAGGTTCGAGTGTCAGGCTCACATTTCTGAGCCTGACGTAACATCTGGCGAGCTGTCTTCTGGCGTCTCCCGTTTGGTTGTGTTGGTCCTGGGGGAGGAAGTCAATTCACACCCTGATTTAGCATGTGTGCTGCATCCCCCATCGATCTGTTTGGCCTTGCCAGACCTCCTGGTTGGCGATCTCATTAGAGCGCTGCAGCGAGGAGCCGAGTGTTAGCGCACAGTCAGTAATTAGGGCAGCTTTAACAAGACTTGACCCAACCCTCTTCATGTCCCCTTAACTTACCCCTTGTCACGACCGCCTGTCTTTGCCTCTCTCTTTCTGACCCTCTTCAACACTCTTCTCTGGTTCAGTCTAGTCTGTGTAAGCTCTCATGTGTGGGTATTTAATCTGCAAGAAATGAAAACAGAGAGCGAGAGAGCGAGAGAGCGAGAGAGAGAGGGAGAGAGTGAGAGAGAGAGGGAGAGAGGGAGCGAGAGAGAGAGAGGGAGCGAGAGAGAGAGAGAGAGAGAGAGAGAGAGAGAGAGAGAGAGAGAGAGAGAGAGAGAGAGAGAGAGAGGGGGATGAAACTTGAAAGGAGGAGGGAAGGGCGAAGGGAACAAAACAGAACTGGTGATGGAAAATGGCCACATTACCGAGAACGAATATCCCAGTTGTCTCCAATCTACTCTCCATAGACTGATCAATAGTTAAATCAAAGAGTATTCCTCGCTAGTCAATATCAGCCCTTTGACACAGAGCCTAGTGACTGGGGACTTAAACAACACAAATTGAAAACTGGTCAACTGTACCAACCACTTTCCAGCGTCCATGAACTACTGACGTCTCAACAGAGCTGAGTTCCAGTTTCTTTAGTTCCGCAGAAGAATATCTGTGCAAGAACAACACCAGAATTAGGCACTTACAGTATGTGTTGAGAATCCAACACAGTATACCTAACACTTATCGTACCACCACTATTTTACTTCACTCTTTCCATGTCATGACATTGGAATGACTAGCCCATGAAAGGTCACAGGTCACACACCTTGGGAAGAGAGGAAACAGGTCAACAACATGGTTTGATTAAGGAGACCGAGGTGAGGAAGAGTGTGAGAGTGAAGAGGAGACAGACTAGTGAGGAAGAGGATTGCATGTTTCTGGAAGTCATCACGGTGTTTGGAGTGATTGTGATGGTGGAGTGTGTCAGGGGGTGGAACTTATTTTGATTTCTGGACGAGCCTTGGTCCTGCAGGGTGAAACAAAGACTGCGATGAACGCTGGGGTTTGACAGGTTGTGATTGGTGGGTACGAAATGTTCTGTCTCGTTTTTTCACTGCTGCAACAAAACAAATCATGTTTTACCCATCAGTGTTCCTGTAGCATCAGCAACTTCACTCCCTGTCACCTTTATCCCCAAGCCCAGCCTGGTTTAGCCTAGCCTGGCCTGGCTTAGCCAAGCTAATCCCAGCCTAGCCTAGTTTAGTCTAGCCTAGCCCAGCCTACCCCAGCCCAGCCTGTCCCGGTTGTTAGAGAGCTACTCGTTCTGCATCACTGCCTCAGGACTGCTGTTAGCTCAACGCAGGTGGGCGGGAGGTGATCAATGCAGGAGGAGGGAAGCAGTCCAGGCAGACACCATGGGGCCAGTGATGGAGCTGCCTGCCACCGGGGCAGAGCTCTCTGATCTGTTTCTGACAAATACGCTCTCAGAGACATGAATCTCCCCAGATCCACCCAGCTGAGCTGGGGCAGCTGGGAGAGGGATGGGTCCTGGGCAGGGGGATTTCTTATGTGGTGACACATGTAGAGAAACAGTGGGAGGTGTGCAAGTTAGCCCCTAACCAGTGATAGTGGGGCTGATAGATGTCCATCCTCTCACGGGAAGGTAGGTAATGCGTTGGTTGGGGGTGTGGATGGGCGGTGTTGGTGGGAGGTGTGGTGGGGGTGGGGGGGCAGGGGCGGGGGCGGGAGCGGAGGGGGGGGGGCAGCTGTGAAGGATGGAGTGAGAATGCAAGGAGGAAACCGCAACGTGAGGGAACAACTGTTCTGTTGAAGATGGGTGGACGTACCCAGGTGAGGTTCTTACTCCACGAAGCGTGTCAGTGTCAACTCTTCACTCAGTTTCCAGAGAAGGAGACACGGTTGCCATGACGTTAACTTTTGACCCCTCCTTTACTTTGAAGACCCTTTTGATGTACAAAGAGGAAGTCGTGTTTGTTTGAAATACCGACAGTAGAAACATGGCTGTGATCCTTTTGCTTTGCAACTTCTCTTATTGCATTCTGATCACTCTTTTCAGAAGTCAATTCATTCTTTCAGTTCTGCTCACATTCTTTTCTTGTCTGCCCCCCTTCATCACACTGATTATTTCTTTTGGAGAATGTTGAGAACGTAATCATTTTCTTTGTAGGTTCACTTTTGGTGAATAGATGAGCGTAAAATACAATTACCACAGTTTTGCAAAAAAAATTGGGAACTAATTACACTGTTAGTTCTAAACGGAAAAAGCTTAGTCAATCTATGTCATCATCACTCTTATTCTTCTGAGGCAGAATTATAATTCATACATATTATTCAAAATGATGTGACCTACTTATGATTAAAATGCAACATATCTAAAGAAAAATACAAAGAGAGACAACAATGGGACTCATTTCTGTATCTGCAAATGTTAAAACTCGGACAAGATGGAAAATACAACGTCAAATGCTCCAGAAAGAAATACAGTGAGCCCGTATCTCAAGGTATGGCCACCTTACTGTCCTGCTCTCACACAAACTGCTCAAGGTATGGCCACCTTACTGTCCTTCTCTCACACAAACTGCTCAAGGTATGGCCACCTTACTGTCCTTCTCTCACACAAACTGCTCAAGGTATGGCCACCTTACTGTCCTGCTCTCACACAAACTGCTCAAGGTATGGCCACCTTACTGTCCTGCTCTCACACAAACTGCTCAAGGTATGGCCACCTTACTGTCCTGCTCTCACACAAACTGCTCAAGGTATGGCCACCTTACTGTCCTGCTCTCACACAAACTGCTCAAGGTATGGCCACCTTACTGTCCTTCTCTCACACAAACTGCTCAAGGTTTACGATGCTAAACAAGGTGCTCAACACCAGGACAGAAATGTCTCAAGGTGATGTTTGTCCTTCTGTAGGAAGTCCTATAATACATTTCTAACATAAAATTCTGGCAACCCTTCAAATGTCGTTTTAAAGGACACCATGAATGTATAGTACATACTGTTGTCAGTTTTCAATATTTACATTTTCTTTCTCCTTTACATGATTTTCTATGATGATTTAAAACATTTATAATTCATAGGGCATATCACTCAGAGGTTTATACAGTCTGTTTCTGTGGAGAGGGTCTTTTACCAAAATAGACAATACCTAGACATCCAAATATGTATTTCAAAGCTTAAAGGAACATGTTTGTGTTTGCAGTTCCCAGAATCCCCCCTCCCCAGCACCACTGGAGTGATGGAGCGCTTCTCATTAATCTTTGACAACCCCAGCCACCCCATATTGAAGACTTTCGGGCAATTAGCCTGTGCTTCCCGCTGTGGTCTCCATCTGAGGTGATGGCGGAGAGATGAATCTCTGCCACGCTGGGTGTTGATAATCCAGCTGGAACCCCAGCGACCAGCAGGGTTAGCTGCCTCATATGCCTCACTACATCTCTGTAGAGTCAGATGTTATTGATTTCCTTGAAAATGTAAAAGATGTTCTCCCCAGTTTACACTACGTGCTAGCTATGTTAGCCGTGCTTCAGACCAGTCGTGTTTGATCTTACCAGTACACTGGCCCCCATCTGTCCTTAATTGGAGGACAACAATGAATGTTTTGATTACGATCCTTGTCTATTCAGTTGTCATCTCTGATCCTCTCTTTGTCTCTTTTTGTTGTTTTTCTGTGGGTTTCTGTGTTTTGGTTCTTCAATCCATCCTTCCTTCCTTCCTTCCATCCCTCCCTCCTTCCCCCACTTACTCTTTAGTCTGACTGAAGAGATCATTTGCGGCTCTATTTGGCATCTGCCAGGGCCTGGATTTGCCAGTAATTGAGGCAAGTTTTCCTCATAAGCCAAACATACCAACCAAGGGGTGGTGTTTGAAGAATCCTATTGAAGATGCACTTAAACTGTCCAAAAGGCCTCTGGTCAATAAAACACCAGTTCAGCTTCACTTTGAAATTGGGGGAAAAAGGGACGGGACAAATTCACAGTTAGGAAATGAGATGGAACTCACTAGAAGGATGTCCTTGCAACTTCAAAGCCCATGTGTGAAAAGTTTGATTGCTTAGCTGGTGTCTGTAAATCTATAATTTAATTCAAGCGTAATTTAATCACTTGTATAAACATACCAATTCGTTAATTAGAGTTCAGGAGTGTCTCTGTGTACAATGCTGTGCCCACTTCAATAGAAATGATGACCATGAGAAGGATGAAACGGCCTCAAACACCAGTTATTTAAATGTAAAGGAAGTATTTTAAGATGTCTATTGATTTCTTACTGAGCATGATCCTTTCAATGGAAAACAACCAATTCAATTTTAACACATTTATTATTAATATGCTATGCGGTACCTTTCAATCCCCCCAAAAAAACACCTTTTTCTTTTCAAGAAATGTCGATAAAAAACTACTTGGAAACTGTACCAGGCTAAAGAAAAAAAGGCTGCTTTCTAACTTTCCAACAGCATTTGGGGGTTTATTCATATTCTGAAGGCTGCGCCTTTGTACCTCGGCATTCGAGGCGAGGTTATGCGCTTTGATTACACAGAGGTGCTGCACTCTGATGTGTTTGTGAGCCCAGGTGGACCAAGGCCGTGTCTGTGAACAACTAAAACCCAGCTGAACTGCTCTGATTAGAGGGGTTAGCTGACTGGAATTGGGAGCCCTGGGTCTCTTCTCAGAGAAACACCACAGGCAATGATTGGGAGTTTGCTTTGCTTTTCTGATGCTTTTTGAGACGGTTCAAATGTATTTTTTCATGATTTGTAGCTCAAAGTTATCTTTACACAATAAGCCTGCCTAACAGGCCTTCATCTATTATGGGATGAGTGCGCTCTAAGAGTTTTAAATAAAATAAAAGGGTCCGGGTTACTGAAGGATCAAATGAATCTAATTAATAAAAATGTTTCAGGAACGTAAACAGTTTCGACTGAATGAAGCAACAGTGAGGAATCCAAAGGAAGGCAGTGAGAGAGAAGTCCGTCGTCTGGGGATGTGATTAAGGCCATGTTGGCCTGTATCCTGCAGCTCCTTCTGGGCTGCGGTGTTTTTATCCTCCCTAGTCAAACAGCAAGTAATCTAGCCTGCAGCGTTTTTGAATATTTGAAGGTTTGCCAGGAGGGAGAGAGTGGAGCCGGTGTTTCCTCTTAAAGGAAAATGGAAGCACTGCATGGAGGAAGAAAACATCTCAAAACGCCACGGACAAGTGAAACACAAACAGCGCTTCTGTGTGCCTTTGCTAGCCTTGTCACAACTTCAATATTTAAGGGAGTCCCATTGATCGCCTGTTTGTTCATGGCGAAGAGATGAAAGGAATTGGATACAAGTTGATAAATAGAAAAGTCCACAGATTCACAGAGATTTAAAAAAAAAGTGAAGGTTATAAAAATAAATCCTTGGAAATATCCATAGATTATTAATTAACATAAGCTCACAATCGATTGATAAATTGTTTATTATGTGTGAGTATGTATTGCGATTAGCTGGCATGAGCCAAGACACATTTTTGTGGACCGACCGACAAGACCAGCTGTAGAGCTGCTGATTGATGCTGACGTTATTAGCTGCAATGTAATGATTGATTTGTGGATGTATTTAGTTCAGGATTTGTGGCTGTATTTAACACAAAAAAACTAAAAGTCTATAGTGAACACCTATAATTAAAACATCAATTCCCCATTTACTGCTTAGCCTACTGTTAAAATAATTGTAATGCTTAAAAACAATCATGAGGAAAAACATACAAACATTCAGTTAGGCAGGCAGTTCCTTCCTTCTCTCATGCCCTCCTCACTGATTCAATTCAAAACATACAGCTTTATTTCATACCACCTTAAAACCTATCCATGTCCCCTAGACTCTCTCTACCCTAACCCCAGTATGTCAATAGAGCTATAGGCAATAATGACTGTTGGTGAATTGGGAGCAAAGTTCCAACACCTCTCAGCCCATTGAATCATCAAACCTACTCCATCTTCAAAAGGCAAAGGTCCCAGTCTCGCCCCCTATCACAACGCTGGTAACTGACTTCTTCAGAGAGTCCTTTGAAGGACCTTAACCCTGCCTAAGCTTCAAAGCTTACTAACTAGAGCTGGAGAGAGTCACTAAATCTGTGATGCCCCAAGGTGTTTTCTAAACCTCTTGATTCCCAGCACCAGGCCTTGCCCTCCCCATTCCCCCCCCCCCCCCCCCCCCGGACACAACATAATGTCAGGAGGTTCAAACCCCAAATGGATCAAGATTTTTTCTATCGGCGAGTATGTACATGGAGAAAATATTTTGTAAGAGAACCATCAGCATGTCGAAGTAGAGCAGTATTAATAATCTCGAAACCATTTTTTGGATTCCATCAAAACCTTTATTAATTCCACTGATGAAAAGGCAAACTGACGTGTGACACGTTTCGTCCTCAGTTTTACAAACTGTCACTGCAT
This sequence comes from Thaleichthys pacificus, assembly GCA_023658055.1. Classification (NCBI taxonomy): domain Eukaryota; kingdom Metazoa; phylum Chordata; class Actinopteri; order Osmeriformes; family Osmeridae; genus Thaleichthys; species Thaleichthys pacificus. Next base: position 3,054,412 of record CM042857.1, read on the forward strand.
GTCATTGGTTGGCAAGGTAGTCCACATATCTGACACACAAGGTCTGAATCCAATGCTTATCTTAAACATCCGTCTCAAATCCACTTCAGGGCAGTATAAAACATGGCCGACATACAGTACAGGAAGTGAATGCACCTGCTAGTGTTTGTAAACCTGAAGTGATTATACTCTTTTTGCCTTGACCTGAGGTACGTCACCAAAATTAGAGTTAGCAGTTTTGAGACAGCCGTCGAGACTGTTCCAACTGCCGTCTGGAAGACTAATGTAGCATAACACACAGATACAAAGAAAAAAACACACACACAAGAGATGACAAGATAAATCTTGTAAAACAAAACCTAACTACAGGTCAGTGTTCCATCAGCCTACAAATTTTAAAGTGCATTTCCGATTAGCTTATTTATTTTATTTTTTATGAAAAGTACATTTTCATCTTGCATATTAGCCTAAGAGTACAGTGATGCTTTAATATTGACATCTGTTAAAGGTATTTTATAATATTGCACGGTATACAATAGGACAATGATGACAGTTGATAGGAGGAGCTGATTTGACTTGAAGAGATGCATGTGAGTCCTCATTCCAATCAGGCCTGTCATAGTGATGTCATAGACACCCCCAAAAAAACCTTGATCCTTGTGTTCAAATTGAGAATAGGATGATTAAGCAGTTAGGAAAACCAACATCATCCCTTTTGAATAAATAATGGCAGATGTTTATGTCTGTACCCTATCCCCCCCCCCCACCTCTGTGACGTTCACTGCTGTGTCCTGACCACCAGAGCACAACGCAGGGAGGGTGCTACTCTCTCGTGTTCTGTGCCCACTCCCCTCCTGGCTTGTGATGACGTGTTTGGAAGTGGACGCCGCATGTGACCAACACCAGTCTTGTCGCTGGTCTCAAACACCCGTTCAGCTTCACAAGACTTGATACTTGCAAGCTTGGCTGTTTGTTTCTCTGTTATTTAACCTAAAGAAACGGACGTGGACACGTGGATTCCAGTTTGTTTGTTTTTTTGTCACCTTTGTGGTGCCTTCGTTGTGTCTGTGTCTGGACTCTGGAATGATCGAGATAAAGTTCTGATTGCATGATTGCATAGAGAACAGCAGTATGAATATGGATGGAATTGCCCTCACTTCTTGGCATGGGTTCTCTCTTGCCAGTGGACACACCGACACACACACATACATACAGACACACAGAGACACACACACATACATACAGACACACAGAGACACACACACATACATACAGACACACAGAGACACACACAGACACACAAACAGAAACATTGGCAGCAAGTTGTGTCTGGAGACTTGCACAGCGGGCAACATTGATTTCCTGTTTGGCATTGCTAAGCAGTGGTGAGTGACACAGCTGAGGGGTTTGGGCAATTCTCTGGACCATAGCACACACTCACAAAGTTTATCTTTCCTTCTCTCGATTCCTCTCTCTCTCTCTCTCAGCACCCGTCTCTCTCTCTCCATCCATCTCCATCCCTCTCTCACTCTCAGCACCCCTTTTCTTTCTCTCCATCCCTCCATCTCCACCCTTCTCTCTCTGTCCCTCTAGCTCCCTTTAGAAGTAATGGATTCTTCTGCTCACCATGACTATGCAACAGAGCCCCCTGAATGGTCTGGTTGGCATGGCAAATATCGCCATGGGATACTCTAACACTGTCCATCTCACACACTAAGAAAAAGATGCACGTACAAAGAGATCTCATCACCTCAAATCCTAACAGCAGCCAATTCACAGACTTTTTGTTGCATGATAGATTAGACACAGGAGCCAGATGAAACAACATGACATACTGGGTGTCCACAGCCCAGCAGAAATGACGCTGAACCATATCCCTGGAGATAAGAGGGAGAGAAGATGGAGAGAAGATGGAGGAACAATTATATAGTCAGACCGCATCTAGTCTAGACTATATGAATCCACCATTCAGCAGAGTTGGCTCAATGCGTGTGACCTCCATTCTTCCCGTACTACTGCACGGCAGGCAGACCCAGATTCCACTCGGCTGTCTGAAAAGGTTGTGGATCCGAGGGAGATTGCGATTGTTATGTTCTTTTCATGGAACAATGTATTTTCAGAGCGTGTGTAAATGTACATGTGTTGGTGTGTTTCCGAGAGAGAGAGAGAGAGAGAGAGAGAGAGAGAGAGAGAGAGAGAGAGAGAGAGAGAGAGAGAGAGAGAGAGAGAGAGAGAGAAAGAGAGAGAACAACAGAGACAGAACGTTTTATTCATAGCCGCTCTCTATTCAGCTTCTCTATTCCTGCTCCTTCCACTGAGGATCAATGTCATATTGCTGAGGTCATGTACAATGCCTGCAGTGAGACCACTGGTTGCTCCTTCATAGGAACATGGGGGGGGGTATGTATCTTATAGGTACTATAACAAAGAAAGAGAAATACATAGGCTTCTTTCTAGGATGTTGTGCATATTGAATGACAGCATTTTGACTGGGTCTGGATATTGAAAAACAAGTGTTTTGTTCTGTCTGGAAGGGGTCAGTAGTGCATTTAATTCATAACCTGTAAAAGTGTCTTTGAGTGTGTGTGTGTGTGATCCTCTGCACAGGATCTGCAGGTTACTGTACATGTTTTGAGAGAAGACCATGCTGCAAACCTGTATTGCGATGACTTGAGCAGGATTCAGAAACCGTGTCGATGCAAACACACATGAAGACACACACACAAGCTCAGCCTGTTAGGGGTGTGTGCACCGCGGAGACAGACGGCACTGTCATAGACGAGTCGTCCGCAGTGACAAGCCGAGCTGGGCTGTGGATCTTTGGCTTGGGAAGGAGTGAGGGGGTGGGGGGGGGGCGGGACCCTGGCTGGGGGGGGCAGGACCCTGGCTGGGGGAGGGGGCAGGTCTGGCTCTTCCATCCCGGGGTCAGAACCCCTCCTATGTCCAGGTAGCGTGCGGTGCTTAGGATGATGGACTAGACCCAGAACCTGAGGGCCAGAGTTGAAGCAGGGCAGGCCCCTGCAGGGAGGGGGCAGTTGTTGGATCATGTGGCTGGCCCGTGGCCCCGCCGGGCCTTTCGTAAGGGCAGAGCCCCCCTGGAGCAGGGCGGGAACACACACGCGCCTGTACAGACGAGGAGGCTGGAGGACGCGAGGGCAGCTAGCCACGGAGCCAGCAGGGGCCTTCCTCTCCCTCTCATGCCCGGAGAGAGCTCCCTGAGCTGGGCTGCTGCCCGGGGAGACCCCCTGAGATGCTCCAGACCCCGCCTGGTCATGGAGGTGTAGCTGGGTGCTTAGTAGAAGGCTCAGCTCATCTGGGTCTGGGGGGGGAGGGCCTCCGGGGGAGGCAGAGTGTGTCCGGGTCCCCCTCTCGACGCTGGGGCTAGGCTGGGGGTCACTGGGGACCTCTGTGGGGGCTGTTCTTGCTAATCTTCCCTGAAGGAGACGCTCTCTGAGGCATGGGCTGGAAGGCTGTAGAACCGGAGGCTGTGAACCACAAAGCAAAAAAAAGAAAATCATAAACAAGCTGTCCATCAGACTAATGTGATGAGCTTCAATCTTTCAATACAACTAGGCGTCTTCAAAAAGACCTCTGATCAAAGAATCTGGAGATGGAACTGTCAAGCTGCAGTGTGCAGAGCATGTTTTAGATGCTTCTTTGAAACTAGACTTCTAGACCTCTTTCCTCTTGGCTTTCGTCCATGCTGAAACTATAGAAACGGGGTGAATACTGGAAAGAGACAGAGAATCTATTTTGGTAGACTTATTCAGTCCCGTACATCAGCAAGCACACAGTGCAGCTTCTTGAAAGATTATGGTGGTGAGAGCATCGCGAAAGGAAGGTTTTTCAAGAATCTCTGCTTCTGACTGGTAAGAATGTTATTTTCGTGGGGGTTTGGACGTCAATATCATCTCTGTCCTTGTTTTGCAGCGCTTCCTCCCCAGGACGGAGGGAGAGAGAGCCAGGGGCAGACCCAGCCCTGAGCGCCAGGCAGGGGGCAAGGACAGACCAGCTGGATACCAGCTCTCTTCTCAGGGCTCAGAGGCTTCATTACAGGTGTAGCTGGCCACTGGAGGTGGTCCTGCAGCAGTAGAAAGAGCACATCTGAACAGATGCATCTCTCTCCTCTCTCTCTCTCTCTCTCTCTCTCTCTCTCTCCTCCTCTCTCTCTCTCTCTCTCTCTCTCTCTCTCTCTCTCTCTCTCTCTCTCTCTCTCTCTCTCTCTCTCTCTCTCTCTCTCCCTCCCTCCCTCCCTCCCTCCCTCCTCCCTCCCTCCTCCCTCCCTCTCTCCCTCTCTCCCTCCCTCCCTCCCTCCCTCCCTCCCTCCCCCTCCCTCCCTCCCTCCCTCCTCTCCCCTCTCTCTCCCTCTCTCTCTCTCTCTCTCTCGGAGAAAACCAGCACCAGGGCTGTGTATTCTGCATCACGCTCACAGATCTAACCCACTCAAAACATGCCACGGTCTGCAAATGACCTTCCCATGTGACATAATTCCGGCTACAGTGAGTATTCCTTTAGATTAACGACATGGTCCATTAAGAATCCTGTACAATCAATAGCTCAGATGAGTTATGTCACCAGAGCCTATTTCCGCATGCAGCCAGTGCTTGCAGATGAGGCCAGTTATGACGGGGAACTCCTGTTAACTGGCTACACCTTGACTTGCTCGTGACCCTCCAGGTCCTGGCCAGAGACTAATGGGGTTGTCAGACTTCTGTTTGGCCCCCACTAGGCACCCCAGAGCAGGCTAGGCCTGACCATAGATCTGAGACTGTCTGTAGCCTGGGGAAGGGGAGGGAGGGGGGGGAGCAGGAGAACATCCAGACCTACAGCTCCCCCTGCTGGACCCCTCCAACACCACACCCCGTCAGCCTCCGAAACAACACGTCTCCCAGCCATGCCGCTGGGTCACTGTGCGTAGTGAGGACACTGTCCTTGTCACTGTCCTTGTCACTGCATAGTGAGGACACTGTCCTTGTCACTGCGTAGTGAGGACACTGTCCTTGACACTGTCCTTGTCACTGCATAGTGAGGACACTGTCCTTGTCACTGCGTAGTGAGGACACTGTCCTTGTCACTGCGTAGTGAGGACACTGTCCTTGTCACTGCGTAGTGAGGACACTGTCCTTGTCACTGTGCGTAGGCCTGCTTCCTCCAAGATGATCAACTGATGGCAATTATCAGACTTAGTTAATTACCATCAACCAGTCCTCCATCAAGGTACCATGATTACCTGTGTCTATTTGAGTGCTAGCCTATGATACTAGCCTATAATATGGAAAGTGGTGAAGCCCAGTTAGCTACCACGTGTTGAGAGACAGAAGGCGATGGCGGTGAGGGTATGTCTTGATGCATGCGCGACACCCTCCAGTCTGAAGGTCGACAGATGGTGTAAATAATAAAGCAGGACCAGGGAGGGAGAAAACATCAAAACCTAAATATGTGATGGTACTTCTGAAACGACTCAAACTTAAAAGCGAAAGAGGGAAAAAGAAATCCCAGACAGAAAGCAACACTGGACACGAGCAAAACCAGAATCTCAGTGCCTGAGCGATGCCCATGTATGAGATCAAAACCAGGCAGAGGAGAGGAAAACTAAAAACAAACGCAATCCAAACATCACAGCAAACCAGCGCATGCAGATGCATGTCCCCCAGGGACACGGGATCAAACCAGCGCATGCAGATGCATGTCCCCCAGGGACACAGGATCAAACAAGCGCATGCAGATGCATGTCCCCCAGGGACACGGGATCAAACCAGCGCATGCAGATGCATGTCCCCCAGGGACACGGGATCAAACCAGCGCATGCAGATGCATGTCCCCCAGGGACACGGGATCAAACCAGCGCATGCAGATGCATGTCCCCCAGGGACACGGGATCAAACCAGCGCATGCAGATGCATGTCCCCCAGGGACACGGGATCAAACCAGCGCATGCAGATGCATGTCCCCCAGGGACACGGGATCAAACCAGTGCATGCAGATGCATGTCCCCCAGGGACACAGGATCAAATCAGCGCATGCAGATGCATGTCCCCCAGGGACACGGGATCAAACCAGCGCATGCAGATGCATGTCCCCCAGGGGCATGCGTCTGAGGGCCACCCTGCCCCCGCCTGGCATGCAGGACAGGCTGGCAGGAGAGAGAGGCTGAAAACGGTTACTGTACCACGCTGTGTCTTGAACATAATGAACTAGGTGCTCCACTCCTTGGCAGGGTTAAGGTTAGAGGGAAAGAGGACAGAAAACATGGCAATGCAGTCAGAGAGAGAGAGAGAGAGAGACAGAGAGAGAGAGACAGAGAGAGAGACAGAGAGAGAGAGAGAGAGAGAGAGACAGACAGAGAGAGACAGAGAGAGCGACAGAGAGAGATAGAGGAGGAGAGAGTGTTTAAGCACAAGGCATTCATTTAGGAGTGTTACTAGGCTCTTTTCCTGAAGATGGAAAGACATGCACAGACCAATGTAAAGTAAATCTGACAAGATTCTCTGGGAATAATCTTCCTCCTTACCAACCCTGTGTGAGAACCAGACAGAAAGCCAGAGAGAGCCAGAGAGAGAGAGAGTAGAGAGACAGACAGAGAGCCAGAGAGAGAGAGTAGAGAGAGAGAGAGAGAGAGAGAGAGTAGAGAGAGAGACTAGAGAGAGAGAGCCAGAAAGAGAGCCAGAGAGAGTGAGAGAGAGAGAGAGAGAGAGTAGAGATAGAGAGAGACAGAAAGAGAGCCAGAGAGAGAGAGAGAGAAAGAGAGAGACACATATATAGAGAGAAACACAGATGAAAACAAAGAGGAAGAGAGAGAGAGATCCCACAGGGAGATGGAACAGACAGAGGGAGGTCACAGGGAGGGAAGTCAAGAGGAAGAGAGAAGAAAGGAGCCCAGGGGGAGGTGGAGAGCTGCTGACACACACACACACACGCACACACACACACACACACACACACACACACACACACACACACACACACACACACACACACACACACACACACACACACACACACACACACACACACACACACACACACACACACACACACACACACACACACACACACACCTTCTGCACACGCACTGATTCTGACAATATGACACAGCTACAGGAGAGGATTCAACCTGTATTAAAACAACCCATGCATCAGCACGCTAGCTCCAGGGGAAGCCAGCACAGTGTCGCAGCATTCCCATCCACGCATGTTCACACACACACACACACACACTCACACACACTCACACACACACACACTCACACACACACTCACACACACACACACACACACACTCACACACTCACACACTCACACCTGTCAAATTTACATTTTGGTGATGACCACTTTCAGTTGTAGAATCCATTCCATGACATGCAAGTCTCCCCTACTGGTTTGTTTACAGCAAGCGCAAACAGCAGGGAGACCACAACATCATTAGCCTGAACGGTAATCACTCTCCTTCCCTCTCTCTTCTCTAAATAATACCCACTTCTTATTCATGACAAGACGTTCTTTAAAACAGGTTCTGGACGTGCACACCCTTCTCTCATTTAAATATGGCTTGGTCCCTCCCTCTTTTCATACTTAGGACAAAGATGAATATCAATCTACCCACCTGGCCTCCCCCCCTCCCATCCCTCCTCCCCCTCCCATCTCCCATCCCTCCTCCCCCCCCTCCCCCTCCCATCCCTCCTCCCCCTCCCATCCCTCCTGTACCCGAACACAGAAACATGTTCTGCAGATCCACAGGCTCTCCTCCTGGTCAGGATGTGTGGCCTGAGCGCTGCTGACCCAGATGCAGAGGTTAGTCTGACCGCTGGGGAGCGCCGCCGTTTCAGACGGAATCGTCTCGAAACACGCCAGAAGAAGACTGGTCGCCTTGGAGACGACCCCCCCCCCCCCCTCAAGAACACGCCCGTGCCCCGGAGAGAGAAAGATCAAAAGAAACACTGCGTGGGATCAGTCACTTCCTCTATCGCCCTCTCTCTCTCTCTCTCTCTCTCTCTCTCTCTCTCTCTCTCTCTCTCTCTTCTCCTCTCTTCTTCCTTCCATTTCCCATTTGCTTTAGTTCTGTTTATCCCTCTACCTCCCTCTCCCTCTCCCTCTCCCTCTCCCTCCCTCCCTCCCTCCCTCTCCCCCTCCCCCTCTCCCTCCCTCATGAGCAGCACATGTCACTATTCACAACTCCATTGTAGGTTTTTGGGAGACAGGCAGAAAAGGACTGACAAGTCAGGGTGGTAGAATGGGACTCCACCCAGAGCTTCCACCCACGATGCTACCATCACACCCAACCACCACCCTAACCAAACACACACACACACTCCATATGTCTCTCCCACACACACACACACACACACACTTCCCTGTCATATATTTGAAGAGAAGATCCCATTTGCTGAGTGACCACACAGACACGAGGGTCAGAGAGGAGGAGGGTGAGGAGGTCAGACAGGAGGAGGGGGGGGGGGGGTTAGTGACTCACTCTGTCTGCGCTGGGGTGTGCTGGCGCGGGGCACCCCCGGGTGCTGGCTCTGCCAGGAGGAGAGCAGAGGGGCAGGCAGCACAGCCTGCACAGCCTGCACAGAGGAAACACAGAGGCCAGAGGCGTGATGCACAGAGGAAACACACACATGCCACACGAACACACACACACACACACACGCATACACAGAAACTAACACACACCTACGGTATAGAGTCCCTTTAACACACAAACCTATATACCCTGCAGGTATACAGATACACACACACACACACACACACACACACACACACACAGCCCTCCTGCATGTCTAGAGCACAGCCATACAGAAAGGTGACAGCCAACACACACATGCACAGAAAGCAGCCATGCAGCCTTAGGTTAGCTATACATGCTGAAGACCAAACTATGGTCTACATGACTATCTAGGACCAGGATGATGCCAGCTTGTTAGTGGGAGAGAAGGAAGAAAGGGAGGAGAGCACAGCGATATGAAGCAGATCTCTGCGCCTAGCCAGGGAGAGATTATCGCTGCCAGATTACAGACATAAGATCATTCATATTCCCTTCTCCTTGATAATACTCTCTGCCTGTTTGTCTTTCCATATCATTCTGTGTTCCGAGGAGAAACTATTTCGATCTCTTTCACTAGAACTCTCCACCCCCATCTTTTTCCTTTCCACCTCCAGCGCATCAGTCTGTGTGTGCGTTTGTGTCACCACAAAGGTGTGTGTAGGGCATGAAAGCCAGCCCCGTCCTAAGCAAGTCCCCCCCTCCCCCCCCCCTCCCCGCGGGGCCCTGACCCCCCCTGGAGCAGCCGGGGAGCTGGAGAATGACCATCACGTCCAGCCGACAGGACCGGCAACAGGTCATCTTCTTCTCCGGAGTGTTTAGACTCCAGCCAGCTCTCATTCAGCCCAAATCCCATCTGGTGAGGGTTTGAGGACTAGGTGGGGGGTGGAGGGGGTGGAGGCACGGAAAGCAGAGGGGGGGGGGAGGGAGGGGGGAGAGCGGCTGCCCACCCCCATGGTGGCGTCTGCTTATCTCAGAGACCCCCTAACGCGAGAGGAGTGGAAGGGGGAAGGAACGAGTTTCCTGATGGGGCCCCAACCCTGGGTTTCCGTACAACACAATTACAGGGGAGACACGCCTGCTGGTGCCCCACGTTGGGTCTTCATTTGCAGAGAGGAAGAGCTGGAACAGGGGGGGGGGCGAGCTGCCGTCCTCTCTGACTGGCACTTTCATTGGGCTGTCTGTGTCTCGGGATCGCTTCCTGTCTCCTGCATCCTCAGTGTCACCGGGTAAAAAAAAACTCAGTCGAGATGTAGCAATAAAGCAAGTGGTGTTTGTGTGAGGATTATTGATGTCTCTCTTTCTCTCTCTCTCTCTCTCGCTCTGTAATAACAGCGAGAGGGAGATGAAATGGAGGGGGGGGGGATGTCTGTCTGAGTTTGAATGTGGTAAACCTATCTTTCTTCAAGTCACTTACAAAACTGCAGACACAATCCGTGATTTAGCTACCGTATTTTCCAACAGTGTTCAGAAATCAGCAAGTCTTTTTGCTGTTCTAAGGGCAGAGACAACCAACATGTGGTACAAGAGGTGCATTTTGCAACCTTTACTGTTGGCCCCAAACAGTAAAGCTAGACTTCACTTAGTCAGACTGAGTATCATCTCCCAAGCCTGCTCATTAGGAGCGATCAAAGCCTGGAATGTTCCGCTGGTGTGATAGCTAAATGCTATCCCTGCCATGTAGCTATCCTGTCATCCACCCTAATCACCCCTCTACATGAAGGGCTTAGTGCCGGACCGGTGATAATGCCAAGCCTACAAACCAGGTCGGGCCCTGCAGTTCTACCCCGGTGGGTTTGGCAATTAAATTCTCACCTGTCCAAGACGATAAAGTTGAGTTGGAAAGTGGAGCCGTGAGGGGCGGGGGAGTGGAGCCGTGAGGGGCGGGGGAGTGGAGCCGTGAGGGGCGGGGGAGTGGAGCCGTGAGGGGCGGGGGAGTGGAGCCGTGAGGGGCGGGGGAGTGGAGCCGTGAGGGGCGGGGGAGTGGAGCCGTGAGGGGCGGGGGAGTGGAGCCGTGAGGGGCGGGGGACGGAGAGGGATGAAGGATTGAGATCAAGAGGGAGAAAGAACGAGAGAGAGAGAGAGAGAGAGAGAGAGAGAGAGAGAGGTATATAATATCAATAATGAGATGGAATAGAGAGAGACCGTGGAGAGGGGGAGGCGGAGATGGGGAACTAATGTCAGGACCTCGGAGAGAAAACCACTTATCGTGCCGGCAGGTAATGCTAGACACGAGCCCTTTCATTTCCTCAGTCTCTCACTCCGGCCTCGCTCTCCCTCTCGCTGATCTTCCTCTCCCCCTCTGACCGCTCTCTGACCGCTCTCTGACCTCTCTCTGACCTCTCTCTGACCTCTCTCTGACCTCTCTCTGACCTCTCCCTCCCCCCCCTCTCTCAATTTCTTGCTCTCTTTCTATACATATCAACCTTCTGCTAAGAGTCGGGACAGAAAGACGGGAGCAGGGACAAATGACACCTGAATAAACGACAATAAAGGATTAAGGAAAGTAAGAGGAAGAGTAGAGAGGGACTATAGGGCTGAGAGACGCTTGTGATGAGCCGTACAGAGAGGGGCTGTTGTCCTTTGGTCTGAGAGTGATGAACACTGGGTTTCTGCATACGCTGCTATTGTTATTCTGTCACGTATTGGTTCATCTGTGTCATCAACGAGGCCCTCTTCATCTGCCACACGGGACAATCCATTTGTTTAGTCGCTTCTTACTTTTACCCACAATCCTCCACGGCAAACGCATGCACACACAGAGCAGACACACCTAACAACACAGTCTAGCCTTCCCAGCGCATCACTCATGATACAGCATCTATAAGCAAACACAGGTTCCCTTCACAGTCAAGCTTTCCAGTGACACAGTAATAAGCAGGTTTCAAAGTGCCGCCTGTGGAGCATCTCCACATCAGAGACTTCAAAAGAGGTTCAAATCCCAGCCTACAGGGCACTGAGGAAGCTCTTTCTGAAGCTACCTAGAGAACCCATCCAGAGGTCCTAGCAGGAAGGAGAGCGGGCAGGGTTTAACATGACAGAGGCTGGCGCTCCGAGGCCGGGGCCGACGCGTCGCCTGCCATCACAGGGAACCTTCCAGAAGAGAGGTGGCGGAGACCAAGGACAAACGTCAGGAGAGGGAGAAGGTAAGGAGGAAAGGGTTTGGAGAGCAGCAATGGGAGCAGGAACGGAGGTACGGTGAAGGCAGAGAAGGAAGGAGGAGGGAGAGACCCGGAGGGGAGGGAGAGACTATCCTAGTGAAGGAGCACATCAAGGCTTTCACCCATCCCGGTGTTTGATGTTCGCGGGCCCTGTGCTCTGACTTCTCCCCACTTGAAGGAGTCAGAAGAAACACGGTACTCTGCTGACCTTACACAACTACTCCTTACACCCTCCGCCTCCTAAATCAGGACTGCAACACACAATAGGGTGTGGAATGTGAGTGTGTGTGAGAGACCGAGTGTGTGTGACAGACCGGACTCACGCCGTGGCCTTGTCCACCTCTCCATGGTGTCTGGGTGGCCTTGTCATAGTGTGTCCGCCTGTCCCCTCCCCGCAGCGAGGGAGCCCTCTGGTGGCAGACACACCGCCCCCTCTACAGAGACACAGACAGAGACAGACAGAGAGAGAGAGAGACAGAGAGAGAGACAGAGAGGTATATAATATCAATAATGGACTCAGAGAGCTTCCCTGATTGGCTCAGCTGTGGCAGCAGCAGGTCACATGGCTGTGAGGCTCAGCTGACTGACTGATGCTCCTCGAAATAGCTGCTAGCTTGAGAGATTTTTTCGTACAACGTTTTGTCATATTATACCAATAATCAATAGAGGCAGCTGGGGTTTAAATGAAATGACCTTATATACCTATGTATTTATTCAGCTTTAATAAAGATATTACATGACATGAAAGGCAACTGCACGGTGCCAGTTACCCCCCCCCCCCACTCTGCTTTTTATGTTTCTTTCTCACATTATTCCTGTCTGACTGAATCTATCTCTTTCTCGCTTCATCTCTCTCTCTCTCTCTCTCTCTCTCTCTGTCTCCCATGAATATATTATCACCTGTTCCATCAATAACTCTTTTCCTACCTCCGTGATACTTCACATCTCTGAGCTCTCTCTTACCCAAGCTACTTCACTTCTTCCTCTCTCTCTCTCTTTCCCTTCTCTCCCTCCCTCTCTCCATTCTTTATAAATGATCTCCCTGCCTCTCCATCTCTCTCCTTCCATTTTTCTTTCAATATCTCAGCTCTTAAAGTTCAAACAGACAACTGCAAATATTCAGACTGTTTGCCTGTGTAGGGTGAGAGGTGGCAATATTGCCGTGAGCAGAGAGAAGCCTTCTAGAGCAGGACGAGTAATTGGAACAAAGACGGTCCGGGAAATGGTAGGCGAGCGACACAGGCTTTGACATTTGGTATTTCTCTACGTGTGGGAATTTGAATAAAGTGAGTGCGGGATGGTGTTGTTTGCTAACAAGAGTGCTAGACCAGAAACTCTAATGAGCCCTCGACCACAGACACACACTGCTAAAAGCCAACAGGACTCAGGTAGCGAGTGGACACACATGTGTAGGTGTCTTGACAGTTAGTTGTGTCAAATATATACATACAAAAAAAGGCTTGTGGTTCCCTACAGGTTGTGTGTCCACTCACTTCCTGTTGCTGTCCGCTCACTTCCTGTTGCTGTCCGCTCACTTCCTGTTTCTGCTGCTGTTGATGTGTGAGCTGAGCGATGGTCTTGTCTTTCATTCTGAGTTCCTCCCTCAGAACCATCACCTCCTTCATCAGCTCCTCCAGCTGAAACACACACACACACACACAGAGAAAAAGATGAGTTGATATTCCGTTCGATAGTTTGGGTGAAATGCACCTTTAGGGGCTGGGGGGGGTGACCCTTCCTCCGGGCAGACCTGCAGGGTGGTCGTGTTGTCTTCTGTGTCCTCTTCAACATGAGCGGCCACACCTCCATCCTCCATCTGTCAACACAGCGTCGCAAGGTTCAACCCTGCCGTCTCCAGGCATGCCCAGTTCCCACATCCACTGAAACCCTGCCGTCTCCAGGCATGCACAGTTCCCACATCCACTGAAACCCTGCAGTCTCCAGGCATGCACAGTTCCCACATCCACTGAAACCCTGCCGTCTCCAGGCATGCCCAGTTCCCACATCCACTGAAACCCTGCCGTCTCCAGGCATGCACAGTTCCCACATCCACTGAAACCCTGCCGTCTCCAGGCATGCCCAGTTCCCACATCCACTGAAACCCTGCACAGTATCTAGTCTCCATCACTGGTGTCGGACACGACCCCAAACAGACTAGAGGGCTGAGTGCACAGTAGAGAATGTGCCAGGAGGGATTGTGGAGAAGAGATAAACAGGATTTGGATTGGGGACTTGGATGAAAGAGAACTGGGTGGGTGGGGGGGGAGAGTTCATTCTTGCAAATGCTCCTGCCTGTGTCTGAAAGGACCCCCCCCCCCCCCCCCCCCCCCCCCGGAAATGGTGTCATGTTAAAAGCAGAGGGTTCACAGATCGAGAGAATCTGTCCCTGTCTGTCCCTGTCTGTCCCCGTCTGTCCCTGTCTGTCCATGTGACAACGCCGGCCTGTGACAACATCCACACTTCTGATGTCAAACCCTCTGTGTTCCCCCGCCGCGTGGCAGTCTGCAGACAGCCTGCAGACTGCCTGCAGACAGCCGGCAGCCTGCAGACTGCCAGCCAGCCTGCAGACTGCCAGCCTGCAGACTGCCAGCCTGCCAGCCTGCAGACTGCCAGCCTGCAGACTGGCTGGAGCCCTGTGCTGTGCCTGTTACCCACCTTTCCCCACTCCAGCCCGTTCTGCCTTGATGCTACCAGCACATCAATGAGGATTCAACGGGAGCCTCATTTTACACCTGCCGCCCACAGCACATTACAGTGCTCACAAACACAATTAAGGACGCCGCCGCTAATGGGCCGACTGAAATGGCAGCCAGCTCTCTGAGGGCCAAGCGCTCAGGCTAACTGCCACTCAGGCCCAACCCTACCTCAAGACTTATTTTAGGGGGAGAGAAAGGTGAACATTCTTTTTTTGAAGTAGTCAGTTCGGTTTAACTAATATTGTTGTTAGAAAAGGGTTGCCCTTTCAGGGTTTTAACTTTGATACCACACAAACTAATGAAAATTCTCAGGTCAATGCTGCTGTGTAATATAGTCCCAGACACTGGTGCTAGGTCTTCAGAGAGTCTAGGAGTGGTTGGGGCTGTGGCAGTGTCTGTCTGTGTGCGTGTGTGTGTGTGTGCATGCTTGTGTTTGTGTGTGGGCAGAGGCAATATCATCCCAACTCGCACATTGGGGAGATATTGGGGTCATAAAGGCCCAGACATGAAGCAGACATGGTCACAGAGAAAATAATCCTTATCCCAACTTACTCTCTGACATTTATAGGTGTGTGTGTGGGTGCATATTCTTCTAATATTATTCCTTAGTACCGTCCTTTCACTCGCTTGTTCTTATTCTCTCCCTCACTCCTCCCTCCCTCTCCCCCCCCACCCCCTGTGGGCGGTGAACTGATTTCTTCGACTGACGATGACAGCTCTATTAAGTGATTGGGTGAGAGGGTGTGGGTCTGGACAGGTCTGGGCTGAGGGGCCTGCACCAGCCTGCCGTCTGACGTGAGGGAGCCTGGGCCCTGGCTCCACTGGCCCTCTCTCTCAGCCTGGGAGACAGTGAGGGAGCCTGGGCCCTGGCTCCACCCACCCTCCCTCTCTCTCTCTCTCAGCCTGGGAGACAGTGAGGGAGCCTGGGCCCTGGCTCCACCCACCCTCCCTCTCAGCCTGGGAGACAGTGAGGGAGCCTGGGCCCTGGCTCCACCCACCCTCCCTCTCAGCCACACTGCAGCACTTCAACCCTGCTGCTGTTTTTCCACTTTGAAAAATCAATGAAGACGGACTCACATATCTCTGAGAATGTCACAATATGTCATGGGAGAGATGACTGCGAGGGTGTGTGTGTGTGGAGGGAAGCTTGGGGCAAAAGAGAGAGAGAGAGAGACAGAGAGAGAGAGAGACAGAGAGAGAGAGACAGAGAGAGAGAGAGAGAGAGACAGAGAGAGAGAGAGAGAGAGAGAGAGAGAGAGAGAGAGAGAGAGAGAGAGAGAGAGAGAGAGAGAGAGAGAGAGAGAGAGAGAGAGGAAAAGCGAGTGAGCGAGCTGGGAGCCCAAGCTAAGAGGACATGGCGTCGTGGTGAGATGTTCCCTATGACAGCCGTCCAGTTTCCAGGTCTAGCTCTCCAGATCAGAGGATGACTGGATGAAGGCCACTTCACCCTGCAGTCCTCTAGATCTGATCAACGTGAGGCTGGAGCTGAATATAGGAGCTGGCTTCCACATGCTGCCTTCAGCTGGGAACACAGGCCGACCTCTGACATCACATGGATTCAGATCAGGCCTGTGCCACTTAATAGTAATGGCGTCAGTGACATGATGTGATTTCTACACACTTAGTGACTAATCAGATCAACTGAGCCTGGAATGGAGAAACATGTAAGTGGTTGAGGACTGTTTGTGTGTGTGTGTGTGTGAGAGAGTGTTCACTTATATCCAAGTGCACCAGCATGTCTACGTGTTGTGTGTGTCTAACCTGCAACAGAGTCTTGAGTTTGAGCAGCTGGTTCTTGACAGAAGTGCAGTCCTGAGCCATGTGTCTGAGAGACATCTGGTCTAGCGCCCTCAGGTGGCCGTCTGCTCTCCCTACAGGAGGTAGGGTTCGAGGGCCCGGCCGCAAGACCCCCGGGGGGCCCAGCCCATCATACTGCTGAAACACAGCGCCCCTGAGCAACACAAACACACAATTAGTCATAAACACACATTACATTGTTAGGTTTTTGATTTGATTATGGTTTTCTTATGATTTCAAATGTTTTGGCAGTTGAAATGGTTGTCATGCCGATGAATATTCACTTGAGAGGTAGAAAGTAAAATATAGAGAAGGGGTAGAGAGATAGAGTGAAAGAATGAGATCCATGTACTGTAGTAATCTAACACCAGAGTTAGAGAGCTGGATGTGTGGTGAAGATACTACCACAGCAGACACAAGACACAGCTAATTGCTTTCAGAACTCTTGCTTCCATTTGTCGACTTGGCAGCTGGAATTGCGCAGATTTATTCAGATAAACAGACTTAATTGGGTAATGGACCAATTACTGTACAATTCAGACCTATCTTTATTAGATCGTCACAAGGTTTTAAAAGGTGTCTCAACAAAAAAAACATAATTGGCCAATCATTACTTAGTATTGTGATGAATCAATGCTTTAAGGGGATTCTACATAACTCCAGATCTAACACCAAATGACCGAGGCCTCTTTTCTGAAGTTACTTAACAAGTGTACTTTAGTGGTAGATTGTTTCACAATAATGTTTCCTCCAAAAATTGTGGACAAAACTAATCAAACTGAAACTTGTATTATTAATATTTGTATTTATTAACTCTTATCTTATAGACCTCTCTTAACTTCTGTGCTGTTATACACTAGCTTGTTGCTGGGTGAGGCTGGACGTCAATGACATCACTAAGGAGTGCATGATGTCATGAAGCCACTCCCACAGAGGCTCAGTAGAAAAGTATGCTTCATGTTAATGTCTCATAATAGAATCAGGCTTTCACCATCACCATGTCAGAGCATTCTCAGCCCCGTCCATGTCAGAGACGACCTCTGTGTGTCTCCTATACAGTGTCTGACAGTCATGGAATGGTGATTACACACAAACAATACATGGAACACTGTTGTGTTCACAGTATATTGCTTGTACAAACAGTACATCCTCTGCATTGTTTGCTAAAAACAATGTTCTGACTAATCTACAACAGTCTGTTGCTCACTTGAGCGCAGTGCGTTAACGACCGGCACGGCCGCATGCACGTCAGTGGTCAGAGCGTCAGTGAGCGCCGCATGCACGTCAGTGGTCAGAGCGTTCAGTGAGCGCCGCATGCACGTCAGTGGTCAGAGCGTTCAGTGAGCGCCGCATGCACGTCAGTGGTCAGAGCGTCAGTGAGCGCCGCATGCACGTCAGTGGTCAGAGCGTCAGTGAGCGCCGCATGCACGTCAGTGGTCAGAGCGTCAGTGAGCGCCGCATGCACGTCAGTGGTCAGAGCGTTCAGTGAGCGCCGCATGCACGCTCCTCTCGTGTTCCAGCAGCACCTCCTCATGCTCACCAGCCTTACCTGTCGTCACGGTGAAAGGGTTCCGGTCCGTTCCAGCGCTGCTGCCGTCTCCTCCAGTGACCCTGTCGCCCTCCTCGCTCAGAACGCTCCAAGTGGGTCATCCCATCAGCGTCTGCATGGGGAGGGGGCAGGGCACAGGTCACAGGTCACAGGTCACAGGTCACTCACTGTGCGTGTGTGTGTTTTTATTTATGTTGTGAGAGAGAAAGAGAGAAACAGAAAGAGAGAGAGAGAGAGAGAGAGAGGGAGAGAGAGAGAGAGAGAAACAGAAAGAGAGAGAGAGAGAGAGAGAGAGAGAGAGAAACAGAAAGAGAGAGAGAGAGAGAGAGAGAGAAACAGAAAGAGAGAGAGAGAGAGAGAGAGAGAGAGAGAGAGAGAGAGAGAGAGAGAGAGAGAGAGAGAGAAACAGAGAGAGAGAGAGAGAGAGAGAGAAAGAGAGAGAGAGAAACAGAGAGAGAGAGAGAGAGAGAGAGAGAGAGAGAGAAACAGAAAGAGAGAGAGAGAGAGAGAAACAGAAAGAGAGAGAGAGAGAGAGAAACAGAAACAGAAAGAGAGAGAGAGAGAGAGAGAGAGAGAGAGAGAGAGAGAGAGACAGAGAGAGAGAGAGAGAGAGACAGAGAGAGAGAGAGAGAGAGAGGCTGTTTACTTCCCCCGTACACCGAGTCCCTTCTGTCACACACATGCTGTAGTCAGTGGCACCGTATTCAAGTGATTCCAATTTCACGAAGCATTAGGAACGAGCACATTGAGCTTGCTCCTCTACCCCGGCTGTGAAATGTACCATGACTATTCTACAAAAGAGCCCCAGCCTGTGTATGTATTGGAGGAACCCCTCAGCTCCCACCAGCCTCAACATGGGAGCTGTTCTTCCCAGGCTTCTGGAAAACAAGACAAGCGTAGAGAGTCGAACCGAGGCATTTAGCGAGGGGATAAACAAATACCTTACCCTGCTCCTCTCCACATACCGCAGAAGCAGCCGCTACATTCCCCCCTCCACCGCCCAGTCCACAAACTCCCACTTAACCAAGAACGGGAGCTCCACAGCCGATCAGGACAAGACTCCACAGTGGAGAGACTGAGCAGGACAAAAAAGGAGAGAAAGTCTCCGTCTGGTCCGCTGAGCTGCTGTTGATGCTTCTGCTGAATGTTAAGTCCTCTTGCCCAGTCCTGCGTGTGTGTGGGAACTCCCCAGGAGCCGGAGGGAGAGGCTGCTGTCTGCTGTGTGTGAGCCCAGGCTGGGAGACACCGTCCGGGGCCGGCAGGGGGAGAACAGTGGGCTGTCACGGGACCAGACTGGAGAAAAACACTGAGGTCGGGCCTTGGCTCTCTCCGGCCTCCCTTCCTCGTCCTGATTGGCTGGCCGAGCGTCCATGGGAAGGAGGGAAGAAGAGAAGGAGGGAGGGAAGAAGAGAAGGAGGGAGGGAAGAAGAGAAGGAGGGAGGGAAGAAGAGAAGGAGGGAGGGAAGACGAGAGCTATGCTTCCTCTCTGGCCTGCACCACAGGGTCAGCAACTCTCCCTCTCTCCCTCTCTCCCTCTCTCCCTCTCTCCCTCTCTCTTTCCCTCTCCCTCTCTTTCTCCCTCTCCCTCTCTCTCCCTCTCCCTCTTTCTCTCTCTCCCTCTCTCACCCCCTTTCCTAAGCTGTGACCCCTGGCCATGACAGAGAGCTATGAATATGGCGTCCTCCCAAAAAGGAGGAGGGCGGGACTCTGGCCGGGTTCACATTCCTCATGAGGGAACATTCCAGGGACACACGCGCACCCACCCACACGCACGACACACACACACACGCACGACACACACACACACACGCACGACACACACACACACGCACGACACACACAGACACGACACACACACACGCACCCACCCACACACACACGCGCGCACCCACCCACACGCACGACACACACAGACACGACACACACACACGCACCCACCCACACACACGCACGACACACACAGACACGACACACACACACGCACCCACCCACACACACGCACGACACACACAGACACGACACACACACACGCACCCACACACACGCACGACACACACACACACTCAACACTATGATCCTCCGTTGGACAGAACAAGCCCACGGTTGTTTACACTGAAACACCAGACTAATGTCAAACGTAGGAGGCAGTATGCATCTGCCTCTGTGAGTGTGTGTGTGTGTGTGTGTGAGTGAGTGAGAGAGTGTGTGTGTGTGAGAGTAGTTGTTTTCAGTGTGTTTTGTCGTCATAAAGGAACCCTTGTTGGCAGTCCCTTGGCAACACGGTCCTGGAGTCCCACACTGAGCCAAGTGTTGTCAAACCAGTAGAACACCCACATCACCCATGAAACATTACCCCTTCAAGTGTTTCACATGCATACACTGACACACAAAAACACTACAGTCACCTTATCTCATCTGAAAAACTGTCCTCTCACTGTCTCTAATGCTCTCATCAACACTGTGTGTGGTAGAAACAACATGAGTGATTAGGTCTACGACCCTGACAGGAACGAGCCATTCACCACGCGCGTCTTATCGCAATTAAACAAGTTCATCCACATTTCAAAAGGTGACTACACAGATAATGTGATTCCATTTAGCAGTTCCAGTCTTAAAGCAAAATTGATTAGGGTACCATCTAGAGTAGACCGGTATACGTAAGAGCAGCTGGGAGAGAGGAGAGATGGACACAGTCTGAATGAAAATCACCTCTGAACATTGTGGGGGACAGATACCATGTTGGCAAGTTGCAGTTAGTTGTGTGTCTCTCAGCCTCTGCCTGTCTCATCAGTTAGCATATCATGTGCTTGTCCCTCTTGCTGGTTACATGTATATCAGTAACACCTGGTTACATGTATATCAGTAACACCTGTCAGTCTTATTTGTTTGTCATCGTCTTTGTCTCTTTCTGCCTGCCTGCCTGTCTGTCTGTCTGTCTGCCTGACTATGTGCCTGTCTGCCTGTCTGTCTGTCCGCCTGTCTGTGTCTGTCTGCCTGTCTGTCTGTCTGCATGTCTCACCGGTGTGCAGGGAGCCATCGTCAGGCAGATCCACGTCCAGCATGAGGTCGTCCTCCTCCAGGTCTCCTGGATCCAGGGAGCCCAGCTGGTTCAGGATGTCCTGAGGGCAGAGAGAGAGAGGAGAGAGGAAAGAGAAAGACAGAAAGAGAGAGAGACACAGACGGAGAGAGATGAGGCAAAAAATTGGTTCAAAAATATATTTATTTCAAATAGTTGACAAGAGAGACAAGGTCTGTGGACATCTGCCACTGACAGTCCTATATCCTGGAGAGCACCAGCCAACACACCCACATAAGGCTGTGGAAACAGACTGCTGTCTTTCAACAGCAGGAGTCACATCTCCAAAGAGATGTCCCTTTTATGTTTGTCATGATAATGCTGAAGGAAAAGAATATTCATTATTAAAGCGAAAGTATTCTGCTGCTCTGGTAACGTGACAGCTGCTTGTTGAATTCAAAGCATCCCCAAAAGCAAATAAGAAACTAGGAGGTAAACCGGTAGTTCAAAGCATGAACTGCAATTTTGCGTTTCAGCGGAAAATGAAAATAAAATAGATGAGCCTTAGCTCGGAGACACGTCCATGAAAGCGGAGGATTTCGTTAATTAATAATGTCTTGCTCTATTTGTGGTAACTGAATGGTAATGTTGACTCGACTGTTCTATGGAAGATGATGGTTAACAAACAGACACACACTGATAGTGTATTATTTAAGCCAGCTAGCATCACCCTCCTTACTTTCCTCCCATCTATCATTGTGTCCACTATTCCCGTTTTTTACCTTTCCAACATGCTCTCTCAATTTTCTTAAAACCTTTGCCTCTTTTACGCCCCTCCTCTCTATTTATCTATATATAATCTCTCTATCCATCCATCTGTCCATCTACCCATCTCTATCTATTTATCCATCTCTCCCCACCTCTCTCTCTCTCTCTGTATCCATCTCTCTATCTATTTATCCATCTCTATCTATCCACCTCTCCATCTCTCTCCCCATCTCTCTCTCTCCATCTCTCTCTCTCCATCTCTCTCTCTCCATGTCTCTCTCTCCATCTCTCTCTCTCCTTTCTCCCTGTCCTCTAGAATAGCTTCATGCAGCGAGGAGCTTAGTCACACCGCCTCGGTCTGGAGAAAATGACATTTCACACACTGCCAGGACGCAGCTCCCCCGCTGACGCAGCTCCCCCGCTGAGCAACCAGGCTAAATCTGCTCCAGCCTCTCCATCCAACTGGCCAAGAACTTGGTGTCGACACATCCCACTCTCCCCTGACAGCCAGCCCCCCAAGCCTCGACTGAAGCCTGCATGGATCAATGCTGAACCACGGTCTCTGCTAACTCAACCCATGCATATGTGTTGTATTTAGCTGAAGCTGTCTTAGGCCAGCCGTTGGTTTCACGCTGGTAGTAGGAAGCGTGACCGTGGGTCAGATGGCTGAGCGGTTAGGGAGTCGGGCTATTAATCAGAAGGTTGTTGGTTCGATTCCCGGCCGTGTCGAATGACGTTGTGTCCTTGGGCAAGGCACTTCACCCTACTTGCCTCGGGGAGAATGTCCCTGTACTTACTGTAAGTCGCTCTGGATAAGAGCGTCTGCTAAATGACTAAATGTAAATGTAAGCATGCGTACACAGGCCAGAAACGGGATCCACTAGAGCCACACAACAGCCAATCCAAGCAGGGCTACGAGAATCGCTTTGTTACACAACACGGTACAGATGTTCTATTTATTTTTACATACTGTGTATGTCCTAAGATCCCATGTAGAATGCCTATGTATTAAGCGGTGCAGTTATAAACATGCGTGTGTGTGCGTGTGTGTGTGTACACATCACTCTCAAAGTCTCCCCCTGCTTTGTGGAAGTTCCCCTAGAAGGAATAACTTAAACGTGCCCTTTAGATAGGAAATATGTCCTCTGGCTCCAAAATGGCTCTACTTCTTTGTAATCACATTTTTCGTCCCATTTCCTGCAGCTCAGCTAATGCCTTCCCCACCCCCCCCGCCAATGAAAAACCTCAATCCTCACAGACTGGAGCCATCCGAATATGACCGCTCGGCCTGGTTCTCTAGAGTGTGTAATGTGGATAATCAGAGTAGTCATCATTGCGGAGGGCTTACTGACTTTCAGCAGGACAATCAGAGGGGCAGTGGGAGCAGTGAGCAGCTTAGACACACGTGAGAGACGAGGTTCACGTCCAAGGACAGGCCGATGACTGGGTGATGCACCCCAGGGGGAAGGAGAGACAGAGGGAGCCATGACCCAGCGGAACTGTTCTGAGCTCAGTTACATTTAGTCATTTAGCAGACGCTCTTATCCAGAGTGACTTACAGTAAGTACAGGGACATTCCCCCCCCGAGGCAAGTGGGGTGAAGTGCCTTGCCCAAGGACACAACGTCATTTGGCACGGCCGGGAATCGAACTGGCAACCTTCAGATTACTAGCCCCATTCCCTAACCGCTCAGCCACCTGACCTCCAGTTGTACTAGCCTAGGCGGGGTTGGTTTCAGCAGGGACAGGCAGCGTTGTGGCTGGTCCTGGATCTGTGTCGAGTAGCTGTGGCTGAGCTTTAAAAGAACAGTTAGTGGTCTAATTATGTGTCTGCATGCTCTTCCTGTACACAAACAAATACACACAAGGACACTCGAACGAAGGACAACGATTTACTATTAGTATTATACCACACGATGACTGCAATTGTAAACGTGGTCAACACTGGCAGCTAAGTAGCAGCTCATTAATAGCATGAGAGTGCTGCTCTGTCTCAAGTCATGGTGAAAGAGCCCTGCTGAGACAAAGGGCTTTCAAGCACCCAACTTTCAGAGCCACTAATGAATAATTATCCTGTCTCCACCCAGAAGTACAAAGTCTAAAATTAGACCCAAATAAATACATGAGAGAGCATGTCAGTCTGCTCCTGGAGAGGTCTTTGAAGAGGGAGAGGGGAGCAGGATTCGAGAACACAACTGTCTGCAGTTTGCATCGCAGATGATGGATGAGAATTATGTTTTATTTTTATATATATATATATATATATATATATAAAACTCCAGATAGACAGACAACTGGAGAAGGATGTGCTAAACACGCAGGGAGAAAGAGAGAGAGAGGGAAAGAAAGAGAGGCTTCAAAAGAGGGCCAGGTTGCGATGCGTTTCTTCAGCAAACGCAACTTTCGCGACTCGCAGGCAAACCAAAATCTTCTGTGCAGGGCGGCAAATCCTCCGGTACTGTCTGATGTTTTCAAAGATGTTTGCTTCCTGTCATTTTACAAGGCCATCAATGTGATGTGAGCTAATAACGGCACATCTTCTATCAGGAATAATAACAGAGTAGAAACTAAATGGTAATAAAACTGCCTGTGGCCGTTTGAAAATATAAGTAGACGAGTCTAGACTACAGCGCCATGGAAACAGAAATACAGAGAGGGGTTCTCCCTCTCTCTGTCTTTCCTCTCCTTCTGTTTCTTCTATGTTTTTCTCTCTCTCTCCTTATCTCTCGGTCTTCCACTCTCTCATTCTCAGTCTGTCTCCTTGTTTCCTCGTCTCAGACAGTCAGTCAATCTTTCTCCAGTCACAGGTGCATACCGCCCTCAGGTGGTCACAGTGGGTATTGCAGCCCAGCAGAGTGCAGAGTTAGCATTCAGATCAGTTGAGATAAAAATAAATAAAAAGGTTTTCATCATTGATGAGAACTTAATGAGGACTGTACTATACTGTACTCTGTACCATATGTTCGTTATAAATCATATTACAGTTGAGGGTGATAACTGTACGGAAAAAGGAAGTGTCAGAGACCTCGGATGTGTGGTGAGTGATAGTGGATGAGAACCACGTTTGAAATTCAACCATGTCATGGCTTGATTTGTCCACAAGGTGTCCCTCTCACCCCCTGTGTCCAAACACAGCCCAGACCTCATTAACGCTGTGCTCTAGTCGTGATGCCTCACAGGCCCCTAAGACAAAATAAAATACTTTTTTATTTTGGCCTGTATGGTTGCAAAGTTACTAGCCCAAAACCAACAACATGATGGATCTCTAGAGGGTGCATCAACAGATGCTGGATATCTTAAAAGTATCACAATAGGAATAGGATGAATAGTAATACTCATATAACAGAGGAGTGTTAAAGTTATAGAACGTCCACTTGGACTTGTCCATTACTTCTCTGAAGACACAGGCATCGCTGGTTTAAATCTTCTCCAAATGGATCTCTCCCTAATCTCACTTCACTATAACACACACACACACACACACACACACACACACACACACACACACACACACACACACACACACACACACACACACACACACACACACACACACACACACACACACACACACACACACACACACACACACACACACACACACACACACACACAGCACCCTTCTCCTCCCGTTATCTTGACATAGTCAGCTGTTCCAGGCCTGTTGTTGGATCAACCGTGTTGTACCACAGGCAGGGTACAGAGACCAGGGGAAGAACCAAGCTGATTAGCACTTCCAATCCTAAATAATTAAACCTCTTTAAACATTCCTGAGAGTCCGATCGCCATGGCACCAGACCACGGAGGAAAGCAAAAACAGACAGATTAAGTCAAGGAGCTAACCCTGCACTTCAGGAGGGGGGAGGGGGGGATCAGAGGGGGGGGGGGGGGGGGGGGGGGGGGGGGGGATCAGAGGGGGGGGGTGGGGGATCAGAGGGGGAGGGGGGGGCATTCCGGATCTTGGAACAGCTAAAGAATGTGGTCTGAGTGATTTGGAGGGTGCTTGTCTAAGCTTGGTAGTCTGACCCCCCAAGCAGAGTGTCCCTCTGCCTGGGGGGGGCAGAGGCCTTGTTCTCCTGGTTAATCCCTCGTTCATTAAGAGGAAATCTTCTGTAGAGGGTTCGTGTAATTGAGTGAGGTAAGACCTGCAGTCTACACCAACATGCTACGACGCTACTGGCCAGAGGAACACTGCCATCTTTAGCTTCCAACAGGAGCTGGACCTACAGTAATACTGTAATACTGTCTGGACCTACAGTAGTACTACATACAGTACTGACTGGACCTACAGTAGTACAGTACTGACTGGAGCTCCAGTAGTACTACATACAGTACTGACTGGAGCTCCAGTAGTACTACATACAGTACTGACTGGACCTACAGTAGTACAGTACTGACTGGAGCTCCAGTAGTACTACATACAGTACTGACAGGAGCTCCAGTAGTACAGTACTGACTGGAGCTCCAGTAGTACTACATACAGTACTGACTGGACCTACAGTAGTACAGTACTGACTGGAGCTCCAGTAGTACTACATACAGTACTGACTGGAGCTCCAGTAGTACAGTACTGACTGGAGCTCCATCAGTGCAGTGCAGTGAGGACCTACCATGCTGTTGAGGTCTGCGTTGTCGTAGCTGTCACAGGGGTGTGAGGCCGGCCCCCCCAGGGGCTCCAGGCCCTCCTCGTCCCACATGTAGGTTCCCCCGGAGCTGTTGGAGGGGGACAGCTCCAGGGACGAGCCCTGGGGGAGGTCCCCTTCCTCGGATGACAGGCCCCCCCGGGACCCCCTCTCCCCTCCCTCCTCTTGCCCGCCTGGACAGGGAACAAACCAGGCACACCAGACTGTAGTCGTAGTTACGGTAAAAGGTTCAAAGGTAGTAAGAGTTATTGAAATGAGAGTTATAGTAATGATTTCATCCATCAGGGGGGATTCGAACCTGAGACCTCTCGATCGACAAGTCCAAATACTTTAACCGCAGAGCTGAACCAACATTGTCTTACCTGTCAGGCCCATCCCCTCCCAGTCCATGGTCTCGTTCAGGAAGTGGCGCAGGCGAATCTCCGTGGCGTTGCCACGACTCCTGTTGTCCGGCACCTCCCCCTGGCCGGGGTCGCCGAGGCTGTCGAAGTCGTCGAGGAACTCGTCGCTGGTGTCGTTGTGCTCCAGGGACGAGGCGGACGACAGGGACATGTCCTCCAGCCCGTCGGCCGTGCACGGCTGGGACAGCGCGTCCCTCAGAGAGCCGCTCCGCTCGCTGGAGCTGGGGGGGTCCGGAGAGACGGGGGGCGAGTCTGCCTTGTCCGGGGGGTCCCCCACGCCCGCCGCCCCGGCCCTGACCTCCCCCCTCACCATGCCGGGGAACAGGGGCTTCTGAAGCTTGGCCTGCCCGGGGCGAGCCAGTCTGCAGCCCAGGGCGGAGGGCTTGGACAGCACACAGCTGGGGAGCAGGGGCTTCTTCAGGCCACTGGGGGGGGTGGGGGGGGTGGGGTGGGGGTGGAGAGGAGGGGGGATGAGCCCACCCTGCCATACTGCAGCCCCCCCAGGCCCCCCACACAACCCACCCCCCCCATCCCTCCCAGCCCCAGCCCCAGCCGGCCGTTGGCCAGGCCCTGGGGGGGCTTGATGAGGGTGGTCCTGGGGGTCCTGAGCTGGGTGTTGGCCAGGGGCTTGGCCAGCTCCACAGCCCTGTTGAAGGAGAAGGAGCGCGTCATGGGCAGGCTGCTGGGGGAGGGGATCTGCTTGAAGTGGGTGAAGCTCTGCGAGCGCACCATGTTGTCCAGCACGAGCGACTTGAGGCTGTCGCTGGACTGGGACAGACTGTCTCTGGAGCCGCTGCGGGGCGAGCCGGAGTTCACCAGGCACGAGCCAGACCCCGAGCGTCCGGAGCCCAAGGAGCCGTTCAGGCCCGCTTTCAGGCCCCCAAGGAGCGGGCTTTGCCCCAGCTTGGCCCCTGTCTTGGGGCTGGCCTTGGACGCCTGCTGCCTGGGTATGGCCTTGGGGCTGGAGGTGGAGGACACGGAGGAAGCAGACCTCCGCAGCTTAGGGGTTGAGGGGGAGGCTTTCTTACCCTCCTTCCCCAGCAAGGGGAGCTGGAACTGGGGCTTGTCTTCTCTCCCCTCCAGGCAAGCTCCATCCTCAGGACTGGCGCCCACGCCATCTTTCATCCACTTCAGAGAGAAGGAGGAGGTGCGGAGGAGTCCGTTGGCCCTCCCTGGGGGGGGCGTCTTGCCCTCCTGGGTGGAGGGCGGGGGCTGAGGGGGCCCATTGGGCAGGGGGCTGGACACCCCTGGGGCGGGACGGGCACCGAACTTGGGCAGTCTGGACACCATGGTGGGCTTGGACAGTGATTTCTCTTCCATCAGCTGCCACTGTGGGCATTAGGGGGGGGGGGGGGGATCCCACAGTCTGGAGGGAGAGAGGAGGGGGGGGGGGAGAATGAGGGAGAAAGGGGTTAGAGTTTAACAAGACTAAAGATAAGAAACCTAACCTCTGCTTTTCAAGAGCTCGAAACACGTTTGTGTTTCAGATTCAGAAACCCTAACCAAGTTCCTGGCATTAGAGCCAGGCTTTTGATACCACAACAATAGAGAGAGAGATTATGTGTGTGAGAGAAAGAGAAAGAGAGAAAGAGAAAGAGAGAGAGAGGGAGGAAGTTTAGGTTTCATTTTACTACTGTAATAGAAAAGCACCTTTTTAGTTCCTGTTTCCAGACATTGTAAAACACTAACACACAATCTCTCTCCCCCCCTCCCCCCTCCCCCCTCTCTGAAACCCCCCCACAAGCAGGGTCTAAGCATCCAGTCAAATGAGAACAATAATAATATTAAAGGTTGTCCTTAATTCCCTGCTGCTGTGTGGTTGTTCTTTAAGAACATTGGCGGGTCAGGAGGAGGGGGAGGGGGGAGGAGGAGGGGGGAGGGGGGAGGAGGAGGGGGGAGGAGGAGGGGGGAGGAGGAGGGGGGAGGAGGGAGGAGGAGGAGGGGGGAGGAGGAGGGGGGAGGAGGGGGGAGGGGGGAGGGGGGAGGAGGAGGGGGGGGGGAGGAGAAGGGAGGAGGAGGGAAGAGGGGGGAGGATTTGCATGTCAGGCTTGTGTCAGGGCGGGAAGTAGTGGGCATGGCTACATCATGCATGTTCTACTGCCTACATGTCCTGACATTAGGATGTGTGAAGGACCAGACACCGTCTTTTAACACAAACACACAGACTCCATAGGATATATCATTCACCTGCTACATTTTTACCACAGTATCCCTTCAAAGTATAGGCCTACTTCTGTCAATAAAGAAGTATGCCCGTAAGAATGTAAAATATTAAGATATGAAGAACGTTCTAGAAAGCAGCTTTACCATAAGTAGGCCGAATATTCAGTATTCATAACCTCAGTCCCAATCCTTTACTGTAGGTGTATCTATCTCCCATGTGAGCCGTGTTTTGCATATAAACTGTGTGTGTGACGTCATTAGACCAGGCCAGGGGTAGGACTGAGACAAGGCCCACAGAGAATGAACACAAGCAGGGAGAGAAACCAGGCCAAACCAGGCCAAACCAGGCCAAACCAGGCCATGCCAGCTCTCTGAATGGAGGACAGCCGTTGGCCCTTGGTCGTGTTCGACCCAGTTCTACTCCCACCGTGTCACTTCCTTTCAGCCGGGCTCCCACCGTGTCACTTCCATTCAGCCGGGCTCAGGTCAGACCGTGTGTGAGACTGAGTGTGCACATCGCCAATTCTGACCAGAATCGACAGCAAGACGAAATAACGGTCAAAACAGCAACCGCTGAACAACAATCCGGTTGTAACCCAGTTTGTAAGGGGGATGGTATGTTGTATAGCTAAGGGGGTTCTCTGTGGGTTCACCACCAGTGGACCAGTAGTGTGTCACTTCATATCCAAGCACAGTTAATCCTAAACCACAGTGTGACATTGGAGTAGTAATCCACAATGCTGGATAACAGTGTGTGTGTGTGTGTGGACAAAGGTACCTAACGCCACACACACACACACACTACGCCACAGCTACACTCACCGCTATCGAGGTGCCCGCCTGGCCATGCCACCATCACTAATCTCCCTCTCTCTCTCTCGCACGCACACACACACTTCCTATGATAATCAGGTCAGACGCTTCCAGGGCAGCTAAAGCCTCTTTGCCCCGGGAGGGGGCAGGGGGCTGGGGGCAGGGGGCTGGGGGCATGGGGCTGGGAGCAGGGGGCTGGGGGCAGGGAGCAGGGGGCATGTGGCTCGGGCTGGGGGCTGGGGGCAGGGGGCAGGGGGCTGGGAGCAGGGGGCAGGGGTAGGTAGGTGGGGTGAGATTAGAGGGCTTCTCCCTCATGCTCCGCTGTCATGATCCACAGGATCCCCCTGCTCTCGTCCTGTTCACGTCCACACAGACTCGCCAGGAAACTCCACCACATCCACCTCACCCACGCGGCTAAGCCAGGGTTCTTCCAAAGAACTTCCCCATTCATTCTGAAATGACTTCCTTATCTGAAACGTACGCTACTATTTCGATAACAGAGAGATTTCTATAGGCAGCTGTTATTCACAGTCAGTTACTAGTTCCCATTAACACCCTTCATAAACAGAGATAATACAAACAGGCCGCACGCACAGAGCTACACACGGATACACAGAGTGGAAGCAGCTCACCATCTGTCACTGACGCTTCATGTTTTCATCCCCTAACATCCCCCAAACAGCCCGAAACTAACATCAGCTGCACCTGCATTCATCCATTTTCACTACCTCATCTTCATGTGTGTATTTGTTTGTGCGTATGTGTATGTGTGTGTGAGTGTGTGTCAGTGTTTCCCCTACCATTATATTAGGGGGGCGCCCCGCGCCCCTCCCCCCCCCCCCCTAGGGGAAACACTGTGTGTCTACATCATAAGGGGACTCCTTTCACCCTTATCCACCAGGACGGCACTTTCATTCTTCCAGAGAAGCTTCTGGAGCCTGCCTCCTGCCATGAGCACATGGTACCTGGCAGTGCTGCAGAGACTGAAACAGCCGAGTCATCTGGTTTCCCCGTCACACGACGATACCGTCTGACGTTTGAGAACGAGCACCACAGATAGCTGGTATTACAGTAGGAGATAGATAGATGGGGAGTGGGATAGTGGCCAAGGACTGGGCAAGAATGAGGCCATTAGTTTCTCTTCTAGCAATTTGGTTCACTGTCCTACTGGCACATTAACACACACGTCTAGTCTACGCCCCGACCCTACACCGTACAGAGTAGCATTATTCAGGAGCGACAGGATGGACACAGATAGTTTGTGACAGCTCCAAGCCTCAGGCCACTGCGAGGGAATCACACGCCCTCCCCCTGGGCCCCTCTTCTCCAAACCCTAACGTCTTCCAGAACCTTCCTCCACTCCTCTGTCACACAGCAAGCCCAGTCAGCTGGACCCCAGGGGTAGTGGGGTTCAGTCTGGGCTGTCTGAAGAGGAAAGACAGCACAGAGACCAGGAGTGAAGATGAGGAGGGTGGATGAAGAAGAGGAGGGTTGAAACAGAGAAACTGAGTTATCGCTTTTTGCTTTGGCACTGGTTGTCGGGCAGTTAAGTCTAACTATCGACCCCCTCCTCCTCCTCCTCCCTCTTCTCCTCTTTTCTGTGCTCTCAGTCCCACTAAGCTGACTTTACACTAACAGAATTCCTGGCCGTATCTGTCCGCCTCTCTCTCTCTCTGCCTTCCGTCCTGCCTCACTGCCTCCATGCCTGCCCGCCTGCACCCTCCCATAACTCAAGCTTGTCATCCGAGCTGGAGAACTAATCAATGGCTTTGATCGATAACTCTATAAAACCTCAGCCTGGAAGCCATATGGCACTGTTCCCACATGATGGGATATACTGGAACCCAACACCCAGGACAACCCCTCAGTCTGTCCCCATGAGAGCACAGGGTCACCCTCTCCCCCCCTGGCTCCATAACAAGAGCACGATGGCAAGAACATAATAGAAAAGTCAAAATTCAAACTCCATCCAAAATCCCATCACTACACCATTAACAACGGGAGTGGAAAATCAAGCTAAACTACCCACTAGCAGATGCTAACTGAATGATGCAGTCAAGAGAGCTACAGAAGCTATGCTAACGAACGCGTATTTGAGTGAGAGAGGAAACTAAGCAATACTGATGCTTTGCTAAGTGAGGCTAATCGAATGAGACTGCATGGAAAGCTATGCTAACGCTACACACCAACTGTGTTTGGCAAATCAAATGAGAAAAGGAGAGTTAGTAGAGACAAAGCTGCAATACAACCGGCACACACCCACACACACACACACACACACACACAGTCTCTCTGTGACTGAAGAACAGACAGAACAGAGATCCCACAGATATCACGAACAGCACTAACAGTAGAAATAAGGTGTAACCTACCCAGTCCACCTGGTCTGACCCCTCTGAAGATCTCCAGATTCTCAGCGTTACAGGCAACAACACAAGCAGGCAGGGAAACAGAGAAAGTCGTTCAGACAAACGAGGGCCTCTCCTCTTATCTGTCTGTAAGCGTGGTCGGCACCCAGTCTGGGTAAAAATAGTGCAACAGGAAGAGCTTCTTCAAATCGTAGAGATGTTGTCTACGTCTGGCAGAGTGTGGTTGAGGTGATGTGTATGGTAGGACACACACTGTGTGTGTGTGTGTGTGTGTATGTGTGTACGTGCGTGTATATGTATATGTGTGTGTGTGTATAGGTGTGTGTATATGTGTGTGTGTATGTGTGTGTGTGTGTGTGTGCGTGTATATGTGTGTGTGTATGTGTGGGTAAGGGCTGTCGGAAAAAGCCTTTCATGGCTGCTTTAATATTTCATATTGAGCTGCACACACCCAGAATGCTGCCAGACACAGCGAGTGACAGGAGAGAGAACGAGGGGTGTGGCATGACCCACACACATCAACAAACCAGTAGTCTACACTTGATTATTCGCCCTGGCTAGCTCTAAAATGTTTAAGTCCTCACCCAGTTATAGCTGGTAGCAGCAGAGGTCATCTCCGACTCCAAGCCACTGAAAATGTAAAGTTTTGTATCCACATGTATGAGGGAGATGACGTGGGTCTGACAGACTAGGTCTGAACCAAACTACTGTTGTTGAGGCTGATGAACTGTTGTTTCTTTTACAGTCAGTAAAACAGTCAGTAAAACAGTCAGTAAAACAGCCTGAATCCTCAATATTCACTTTTAACCTAGTAGCGTCACAAATATGTGATTTGAACATTGATACATTGATAGTGTTAAAAACTAAACGACAAACCCTTTAGTATGGCTTCAGAATGTACTAAACAGAAAAGGCTAACAAGTAACACTAGCATGGTAGTACCATTGCTACGAGTATAATGCTAGGTAACCTAGCCCGGAAGCTAACTAAAGCTAGCGAGCTTCGGAAAAATAACTCACTCGGCTAAAAGGCATGCTTCTGTGATGTCAAATAATATCATACCCCCAATAAATATCAAAGCAAAGGCCACACTATTCCCACATTTAGCAAAGTATGGTTTTATTACGAACTGAATGTTTGACATTCAAATAAAATCGGGGAGGCAAATAAAAGCCTACTGCTTTGAGCGCCGCATGCAAGGGTGGTTTTGACCAAGTCTGGGTTGTGTACTGTGTTTTCTGAATTAAATCTTGCACACCTGAGATGTCTTCTAGACAGGCAGAGCTGTAGACATAAATGCAAGTCATTCATAATGAAAAAGGAGGGCTGTTTCTTAGTTCACGGAGACAGTGTATGTAAACCTTCAGCTTCAGTGATCTGTGTAATCCATTTCCTTTTTGCTGCAGCTTTCTAATAACTTGTGGTAGAAAACAAGAGAGAAATAATTTACAAAACCAAGACTGATAGACTGAGGCCTAAATGGAGGTTATAGGATACTGTATGACTAATAGTGAAAGATGTACGTAGTAACTCAGAACCGCCCTTACCAACAAACACCCATCCATTAATTCTCATTCCTCCATTTGCTTCTCTCCTAATGACTGTTTGATGCGATGTGGTGTTGCAGCCGGCAGCAAGACTGGGCCATTAGTAGTGGTGCTGGAGGTTTAATACAGGAAATCTGATTTAGATCATACTTCCTGCTGCCTCCAGTGAAGGGAGGCATCCAGGCAGCAGGAATCATCATCACATTCACCCCTTCACCATCACTTTTCTCTTTTCAACTCTTACATTTAGTCATTTAGCAGACGCTCTTATCCAGAGCGAATTACAGTAATTACAGTACAGGGACATTCCCCCCGAAGCAAGTAGGGTGAAGTGCCTTGCCCAAGGACACAACGTAATTTTGCACGGCTGGGAATCGAACTGGCAACCTTCAGATTACTAGCCCGACTCCCTCACCGCTCAGCCATCTGACTCCAACTTCTCTCCTCTCCTCTCCACCACACCCCTCTCCTCCCCTCTCCTCTCCTCTTTTCTTTAGTGATCTCCTCTGGTGCAGCTGACCGACACACACTCTAGCGACAAAACTGCGTGTGTGTCTGTGTGCGTGCGTCAGCATTTATGACCTTGAAGTGAACATTCAGAAGAGGGCTCGTGTGCCTTTGACAAACCGTTTATTTCCAGGCTCTGGATTGGCTGCCGGGGTAGAGCTAAGGCTAAGTGTCCCTCTGCAGCGTTGGAGCTGTCAATCACTGTCAGCCGGGTCGTTACAGCAGTTTATGGGAGCAGAGCGGCGCTGGAAGTCGACGCAGTATTAAACACAGGAGCAGCTATTGACCACTGTCTCTCTCAACAGACTCCCTGCTATCCCTGGCAAGCCGTTTAACACACAGAGGGAAAAGCATACTGTTTGTTTTTTCTGTCTGTTCAGACATGTCAAAATCTGAATCAGAATACCGAATTCTGATTCTGATATGCATGTTAGACCGTGCTATGCTTACACAGAAAGTAAGCTGAAAAGTAAAGTATATCAGATATGTACTCCATGGCTTTTTGAAGTGTGAGAACAGACTGAGGTTTTGTTATATGAGCTGATGTGGAATGCCCTCGTCGGGCTAGGAATCACAAGTCTTTGTGTGTGTGTGTGTGTCAGATTCATTCATGGAAATATTAGCCCTGCCTTAGTCCCCTGTGGTCGTAGCACTGTGCGACAGCCAGAGCATGTGACCTCACTCCTGTGTACTTTAGACACACCACAACCTAGAAAGAAATGACTGAATCACTAAGAACAACATACTTGGAAATTATATGGAGAAATGTTCAGAGAAAATGTACCGTGTAGGACAAGGAAATACACTGAAGAACTTCGACATGCTACACACACACACACACACACACCAGGAAGGCCAACAGGCTTCGCATATGCTGCATCACACTACCTTGGTGTCTAGTTGCTAGTAATCTAAATAGTGATACCGTTGAGAGGTAATGAGAGTACTGAATGAGACAGCTGGATGGCATTGCTAGCATGATCTCGCAAACACGGACCACACCGATCTCCTTGTATCATGATGACAAGGAGGGGGTCTTTCAGGCAACGTGACCCTCTCATGCTTGAACACACCCTCTCACCGGGAGATAAGGATCATCTTACCCAGCAGACATCGGCTTTATAACTGAGACAGCAAGTTCAGACTGCAGTTACTGTACTGAGAGTAGCACAGCGCACATGAAGGTTTTGGAGAGACAAGAAAACACATGGATCCTGTAACACCTTGCCGTGCAACACTCTGGCTTGAAAAAGGAAAGGTCTGACACACACACGTACACACACACACACACAGAGATCACGACGCAGCGCTGAGAGGCACCAGAGTGCAGGCTGAGAGTAATCCCATCAGCATGAGGAGGTTTACTCTCACATGACGCACACACACGCACGCACACACACACACACACACACACACACACACACACACACACACACACACACACACACACACACACACACACACACACACACACACACACACACACACACACACACACACACACACACACACACACACACACACACACACACACACACACACACACAGTAACTGAAGACTCAAAGCAGACTTGTCACAAGTTGTCTGTGTATCCTATAACCTTTATTAAGTCTCCTCCATTTACCCCCATTATCTCATTCAAACAGTATGATATCACTAGCGTATGAAAAACCACTCCCAGTGTCCTGACTGGTGAAGTGATTTGACACACCTCCATTATCTCTCCCCGCGGGGTCCATGTGACACACGCAGTGATGTCACCACAACACTGTGACTCCGGTATGAGTCACAATATTAAAGCTACAGTGACTGATCAGTCAAGGCTGTAAGAAAATGTAGCAAATAGTTATCATATAATACTTAATGTCTCCCTTCAGATTCCTTATCTATGCCCGCAGTATACAGGAGGGTTAACTAACTAACCCCCTGTAACAAAATCTCCCTTTTGAGTCAGCTACAACTCAAGGATCTGCTGAAGGCCAACAAACAACAACTGACAAACGTTTGCAGTTTCCTGGCAACCAGATATCAGCAC
This sequence comes from Thaleichthys pacificus, assembly GCA_023658055.1. Lineage (NCBI taxonomy): Eukaryota > Metazoa > Chordata > Actinopteri > Osmeriformes > Osmeridae > Thaleichthys > Thaleichthys pacificus. Next base: position 3,090,397 of record CM042857.1, read on the forward strand.
AATTCCTTATCTATACGAGATGTTCTTCTGATGTCATCTCACATTCTATTGGGTGTTCAGCAATCCAATGAGCCGGCAGAAGCTTGTTCCCCTGGCTATGCAAATAGGTTGTTTGAATGAGAATGTAATTTCCATGTCTTTACACCCGATGAAGGGAGTAGGGGCCGGGACATGCTCTGTTCAAACCAAAACAAGAAAGCCCTGAATGTCCCCATCCCCAAAGACTTCACCTGACACTGTCTAACAGGGGCTTTGTCAAAGATTTGACACACAAATTAAAACGAATACCTGGTCGTCATGCATTCTTGGGGGACAACTGCACAGATGTCACTGGTATGGTAATGTGAATCGAAAAATACGAGGGGACACAATTTGATCTTAAGGTGGGACGCCAACTGTCTACTTCCCTTCATCGCGGCGGCTTTGTTATGGTAAAAAAACCCGCACACTGGCCAGAGCAACCGTCTTTTTTACATTTACATTTTTACATTTAGTCACTTAGCAGACGCTCTTATCCAGAGTGACTTACAGTAAGTACAGGGACATTCTTCCCTAGTCAAGTAGGGTGAAGTGCCTTGCCCAAGGACACAACGTAATTTTTCACAGCCGGGAATCGAACCAGCAACCTTCGGATTACGAGCCAAATTCCCTAACCGCTCAGCCACCTGACTCCCTCCCTTTTCACCAGCAGTCTGCTGGGCAGCATGGATAACTGCCTCAGTCACAGAATCCTCAAGCAGAAATCAAGCATAGATTTTAAACAAACTCTAAACTCTCTGCTTCTTAATACACTCAAGTGCATACACATGCTTAGAGCAGAGCACCAGCTCTACCAGAGCACTATAAACAGCCCCCACAGGGGCATACAGACCCTATAGTGTGCCTGTAGGCTGTGCATCACATGACACAGCCAGGCTCTCTGAATGATACCATAGCAAGGTCTTATCTGTGTGTGTGAAAACGCCTGGCTATGATCCCATACATTAGACTCCATATAACTGGATGAAACAGGTTGTCAACATGGCAACACAAGACACGAGTGGTTACAGTCTAATTAGAAACTTTACACTCTGTCATAACACACAACACATACAAGACCCACAGCAATGTATTGTGCATTAGGTTCCCCACTCACCTTCACCAGTCTGCAAAAAAGCTACTCACAGCCTCTATATGGTCAGACCATGTGCAGTAAATAAGGCACATACAAAGATAACAATCCTGATATCAACATGAATGGAGCTGATTACATGATACACTAACTATGACAGATTGAACTCAAGCTATCCCAGTCCTGTGAAACACTGTTAGCCTTAAGGCTGGGACAAGGTTGATAAGCTCAGCTAAATTTAGCCCCCAATGATGGGTCTTATAGCGCGAGAGTGGAACCAGAGTCAGAGAGGTGTAGTATACAGATCAGACTTCGGTCAAACCAGACCACAAGTAAACCCAGCTTTCAGAGCCTGGCTTACTCAGTGGTTAGTGGTCCATTCTGTCATAGATCATTTATTTATTTTTTAAGAAGGAGAAACGGTTTGTATTACTCTCTCTCTGTCTCTCTCTCTCTCTGTCTCTCCCCCTCTCTCCCCCTCTCTCTCTCTCTCCCCTCTCTCTCTCTCTGTCTGTCTCTCTCTCTCTCTCTGTCTCTCTCTCTCCCTCTCCCTCTCTCCCTCTCTCCCTCTCTCCCCTCTCTCCCTCTCTGACATCTTATCTACTGAACTAGAACTTCAGGGCCACATGTGTGGCTGAGTATGACTGGCATGTCCTCTCACACTCTGACCGTGACAGGTGACACGCTGGGTGTGCAGGCTCTCTCAAGACCAGACGCATACACTCACACCAACCTTGGGCCCTTTGCGGAGCCCAAGAAGCATGCTATTTGGGGGGTCCTTTCCAGGCAGATGCAGTGAGCTGGGGGCGGGTGGTCATGGCTGTAAACACGGCAGGGCAGACCCAACAGGGCAGACCCAGCCTGTCAGGGCAGACCCAGCCTGTCAGGGTAGACAGGTGACAGGGGAACACACACGGAGCTAGGAGCAGAAAAGACCAGGGAATGCGTCTCTCTCGCTCATGCTAACAGCATTCACTTACAGCAAGGAATGGAGTTTCTGATGCAGATAAGAGGTGTTCATGATGGGGTGCTTAGCGCCGTCTGGTTGGAGCATGTCACACAAAACCTGCTACGATATTGTAAACTGTAGAATACAGTATATATACCACTGTAGAATCTAGAAGTCTGGTATATATTCCCTACCGCAACTATTTGATTGGCACTAACTTCATGCATAATCTGTGTTGTGTTAATCTATGTAAATATTCCATTAAATGGTTTGAAAGGATTTTCTTATCTGACAAGAAGAATATGTAGGCCTATTAAAGCTTTGGGTCCTTTAATTTAATTCAGCATCTGACATTTTCATTCAAACTGCCTATTTGATGACGATGGCAAGTCTGGGATTTCTCTTGGGGGCATATTATAAACATCCATCTCCAGCCAATGGAAATGCTAATAGCTTACATAATTGACGTGGATCTTTTTCTGCCACTATTATATAAAAACATACCCATTCACGGTACAGTGAGTTCTACAAGGCCCGTTTTGAGTCACATCCCCATAGGGAAGTGATGTTGCATAAAACAAGGTTAGTCTTCTGCCTGGCTAGACAACAGAAGGCTGCAGATTTTACAACGGGCCTGACAGGACGGGAAGTTGAGGAGAGTGAACACACAGGGATGCGTGAATCATTGCTGAACACAGTGACTGCGCTGTACCATTAAAACATGACAACCCTGGGATATACAGCAGTCCAGACTTAGCTAGGCCTACAGAACAAGTCATCGATTCAAATGGTATCCCAGCATAGTCAAGCGACCCTAGTGTTGCATGTCTAATCTTGTAAATAAATAAAAACCTACATGTGTTTAACTGCATAGCGTTAATCCCTGTGACACTTGCTATTGCCTAGCGACTGTGATAATGACAGACATTTATAGTATTTTTATGAGCAATTACTTTTTGTTATCGTCTTACCTTGAATAAAATGATGCAGTTACAACTCGGTCATTTGGATAGTCCAGTCTCGAAGGCGGTGCTGTGTAAACTCTTCTGAAGTTGTAGCTATCTTCCAGTCACTTTAAGCAGAAGTAGGCTACATCAGCGACCGCTTGTATTTCTGATTTTTAAGACCGTTTTCAACTAAATATGAACAACTACGGGAAATACTTTGCGAAAGCGAAAATCGGCGGAACGACGATGGACTATGCTGTCCTCTAATCCTGTATGACCATTTGAAATGGTACCATCCTACACATTCGCAAATGTTTCATTTTAAAACTCGTACAAATCGTATTTAGTTAAAGACAACGTCCGATACGCTTCTGTTTTTAATTAGTTGAATATAATAAACTAGTTACAGAAACTGTGCAACACAGCATTTGCCGCACAGTCCCGAACAAGTCCTACAGAACGTCGAATGATGATAGATCGGATGAACACATGCTAATAAACAAGATCCATGCGCGAGTAAAGGCAAACTATGTATATTTTCTACACCAGAAAACCAATTTTGACAAGAACATAGTAGCGTACCTAACAGTTCGCAGGAATTTCCCAATGATACCAGATGATGCTTAATCATTCCAACATCCTCCGCTCTGCTTGATCATGTCTAGGCGGAGCGTCACCTGGACCCCGGTGGCTTGACGACATCTCTAATCTCAAACCGTGGGATCGCACGTGATGCGCGTTTGATTATCTCTACGGTAGGCTAATGTTCAAACAACCACAAATACAGTCCTAATCGATGAGTAATTGTCATTTTAAAATAACGAATGCCACCTTGTTTTAGCTCTTCCCCTTTGGCCTCAGTCGAAACCATCAAAAACGCTGTTTACACTGACGTCACGTATTATACTTTTTTCATCCCGCCCAGTTGTCGCGTGTTCATAAAGTGCTTCTCGCGCTCATGTTGAAAAGGCCTGGGACATCCAACCCGACTCGCCGCTTGAATTAAAAGAACATGAGGATTATTTTCAAATATATTAAAAGTATGTTTTATAAAGACTTAGTGTGCATTTCGAGTAGAAAAAAAAGAAGATGATTCTTGATTCCTTTGCTTTGTGTAGATATAGAGTGTTGTGGACTATAGGCCAATTCAAGGATGAATGAAGACATTTTTATACGGGATTTTTTGTTCTCTGTAGCGTTTTATTTTAGCTAATTGTTCAGTCCTATGAATGCATGTATAATTGTATATTCAGTTTAATCTCTGTTAAGTTGTTTGTAAAGATGCAAATGTTGTATGTATGAGCTACCTGTGTGGCCTTTGTAGGGCTGATACAGGTCTCCGATCTTGCCCTCAGAAAGATTCCCTATCTGGAAGAAGAAAAGAAACTTAACCACAATGTAATAACTTTCCCGTGTCTGTAACATTATAATGGCCGGTAGGTGGCAGTGGTGAGCATGCAGGCTGCATTATACATTCTGTTAAGTTAGTAAGTGAGTCACTATGCCCCATGGTGCCCCAATTTGAAGCAGCAACTGATGTTCGTCTGTGTGTGTAGTGTGTATGTGTGTGTATGTGTGTGTGTGTGTGTGTTTATACAGATTCGTAGAGGAAGGGGATACAGGTTCTCATTGAGGTTGGCAGTGGTCCATTTATTTACCACCCCCCTTTCTCTCTCTCTCTCTCTCTCTCTCTCTCTCTCTCTCTCTCTCTCTCTCTCTCTCTCTCTCTCTCTCTCTCTCTCTCTCTCTCTCTCTCTCCCCCCCTCTCTCTCCCCCCCTCTCTCCCCCCCCCTCTCTCTCCCCCCTCCCTCTCCCCCCTCTCTCTTCTCTTCTCTCTCTCTTTCTCATCACTTCTACCCCATTGCAGTTTTGGCTGCCTGACCGAAATGTCATCTGTTTGAACAGGGGGCAAATATGAAGAGAAAAGAGGGAACCTTTCAGAGGGGGGGGGGGGGGGGTGAGGAGAGGTAAATCGGGGGAGAATGTAGAAATAGAAAATCAAATAAAAAAGAGAGAGGGAGAGAGAGAGAGAAAGGATAGACAGCAGAGGTACTGTTGGCTATAAAATACAGTTACCACAGAAGACTGGGAGAGAAGGAGAGTAAGGTATGCAGCTGGCCAGAGAGTGAAGAGCAGAGGAACGAGAAGAGGAGAGAGGGAAGCACTGGTAAGATTTTTCTAAAGAGAATAAATGGCTTATTATTCCATAATGACTTCCTGTGTCGACATGCATAATGTTCCTTCTGTGTAACTCAAGCCTCCTCCACAGTAATGGAACATGATTGCATTCCTCTGACAGTGTCTATGTTTTATACCCCAGTATTGGATTCCCCTGCGTGGAACACAGACAAACCATTTGGTGTTTGGAAGGAGAAATTGGTTAATGGTCGTGATAAACGTATGTGGAAATGATGCTAATGGTCTTTGAGTTTCAGATTGGAGGATGTGTGTGGTTATGTTTGGTTTATTTATTCTGCAGGTTTAGAAAGCCTCCTGTTTTGGTCGTCCTTATTTCTTGACCATGCACCTGAGCGTACACACAGTCCTCTTCCTGCTGGTGACCCACCCACCTGTTCCTGATGTGGTTATGGTGAGTGTCACCTGCCTCTGCAAACAGCTTGTTGTAGCACACTGTGTACAAGCCCACCTGGCTGCAAAAGAAACAGATCAATTTGTCTAGAAGGGTTGACAAGTTCCTGCTTGGCACAAAACATGTGGCTTTTACGGTGGCGGACTGTTTGTTGCTTGCATGTTTGTTATGGATTAGTTAATGCTATGGTCTTGACAGTATTTATGTTGGTGTTAAATTGTTCTGGTGGTGAACAGGATTGTGCACAGGATTTTAGGTCAGATGTGCACCTGTTTCTCATCAGTTTACTGTCCAACCTGCCCAACCTGCCAGATGTGGGATTGGCATGCACTACAAAGCATATGAAGCTGGGGCTGGGGCTGGGGCTAAGGATGGGGACTGGGGCTAGGATGGGGCTGGGGCTGGGGCTAAGGATGGGGGCTGGGGCTGGGGCTAAGGATGGGGGCTGGGGCTGGGGCTAAGGATGGGGGCTGGGGCTGGGGCTGGGGCTAAGAATGGGGGCTGGGGCTGGGGCTAAGGATGGGGGCTGGGGCTGGGGCTAAGGATGGGGGCTGGGGCTAAGGATGGGGGCTGGGGCTAAGGATGGGGGCTGGGGCTAAGGATGGGGGCTGGGGCCAGGGACTGGGCTGGGTACGAGGCTGGGGCTGAGGCTGGGGCTGGGGCTGGGACTAAGGATGAGGGCTGTGGCCAGGGACTGGGCTGAGGCTAAGGCTGGGGCCCAGGGATGAGGCTGGGGGTTGGAGTTGAGGGAGGAAGAAGCTCATTCCCGAGGGGAAGCAAACACAATAAAAGTTCTATGAAGACCTGTCTTTCTTTGAAAGTCTTTTCCTGGAGCTGTCTAAGCATCAGTTTGAAGAAAGTTGTGTGAAAGAATTACTGTCACCATGCGTATTCGAGAGACTCCTCAACAAAGATCAGATCATCTGTGGTATTTCAGAAGTGTTTGTTTCTCATGTGGTACAGTACATCTCATTCCAAACTGTCATTCAGCAGTGTACTGTACAACTGTGAGCATGAAACGTCAAACATCTGTTCAACAGTCAAACTTGAGGAATGTGTGTGTGTGTGTGTGTGAGGGGTTGCAGGGGGGCAGAGCGCAGCGCAGACAGAGACAGGTAGAGGCCAGTCTGAGACCGTATATCGGCAGGGTGGACCCAGGTGAGGCATCTACTACTCCTAGCAAATACATTATTTGTTTGTCTGTGCCGCCTTTAATCTTTCTTTCCTTTCATTCCGTCAAATATTTATTGTAAACTTCCACAACCTCCACACCTTTGACAAAACACATGATGCTCTATAAGTGACTTTGATAAAGAGTGCATACCATCCTTGCAGAAGGCTTGATCTTTAAGACGCTGAACTCCCTCTCTTACTCTCTCCCTCTCTCCCTCTCTCCCTCTCTCCCTCTCTCCCTCTCTCTCTCTATCTCCCTCTCTCTCTCCCTCTCTCTCCATCTCCCTCTCTATCTCCCTCTCTATCTCTCAGCCAAGCTGTGTGAGTTGCTGAAATGCCGCAGTCCTATAGGCTCCTGGTGTCAGGTGGTTCCAGAGCACGGCCTTCTGGTCCCCAAGTGTGTGTGTCCCCAGACCTGTCCCAGGTGTCCCCTCGTCTAACATGTCTTCACTCGCACAACAGCAAACAGGCCAACTCTCACGGGCCGTTTTTCATCACAGACGAGCCTGCAGGTGCATCAGGATATTGCGTTATTCATGCAGTGGCTTGTGGTTGCAGGAAGAGGGCGCCAGTGTGTAGCGTTCTGGGAAGACGTACGGGAACGAGTGTCTGCTGCATGAAGAAGCCTGTCGCAAGAGACGCCGCATAGCACTGGCGCACGCGGGACCTTGTCTGGGTGAGGACGTGCGAGGGCATCCCACTGTACACGACTGTGCAATCACACACGCTCACGCTCACACACACGCTCACACACGCTCACACACGCTCACACACGCTCACACACGCTCACACACGCTCACACACGCTCACACACAAGGCCTAAGGAGTAACTGAAAGACCTAACCGATACACATGCATAGGGTCAACGAAGGTTACATGACATTACATTTAGTCATTTAGCAGACACTCTTATCCAGAGCGACTTACAGTAAGTACAGGGACATTCCCCCCTGAGGCAAGTAGGGGTGAAGAGCCTTGCCCAAGGACACACCATCATTTGGCACGGCCTGGGAATCGAACTACAAACCTTCTGATTACTAGCCCGATTCCCTAACCGCTCAGCCACCTGACTCCCAACGAGGTTGTGCGTCTCACAGTTCCGCAGGCAAACTGCACAGAGGACGAGTTTGGTCAGTTCCCGTACCGCCTCTTGGATTGGTTCCTCCTGCTGAGTCGAATGGGCAAGTCTTACACCCCCGCGGCGCCTCCCCAAAGCTGCCTCAGCCACGCCCGGAGGACAGAACTAGCCCAGGTAACCCCGGGAGTGAGATAATCTGGTCCGGTGGAGGGGAGAGGTACCTGTGAGATTACACAACAACAGCAGTCATGTCAAACTACTCTCGTAGCAGGATCTGTGTTGTAAAACCTACAGTAGGTGTTTCAGGGCGGTATATTTGTGTTCTGGGTATTGTTGAGTCTGCACAAGCATCCCTACACCTCCCAAGAGAAACCTCCATTAGGGTGAACTAGTTCCTGTTGCCTTCCATAGTGTAGTCTTCAGCAGAACAACATGGGGGACGGGGGGGGGGGGGAGGAGAAGGGGTCAAGAGGCCTTATATAAATAGACGATGATCAATAATCACTAAATTATTCATTAAAGCATGTTAACAGGCTGGTAATACTAGATCCCTAACCCTGTCTCCTTGACCTTATGGCCTGTGTACCCTTTATTATCTTTCAGCTCTCCACATCTTGAATCCCATCTGGTCTCCTCCTCCCTTTGCCATCATGCTTTTCTGACACGAGCCTTGCTATTCTAGAATGCCCCCCGTAGATTCATGTAGACTCCACAGTAAACTATAATAAACTTCAAAGAGAAGAGAACCGAACTCCATTTAACATGTGTTGTACAGGTATGAGGTATGTTTCAATGTCAGTGGGCTTCTCTCAGCATGAAAATCCTCTCCTCACATCTCTCGCCTTGTCTCCCTTGTCTCCTCTCTTCTCCTGTCCTCCCCTCCTCCTCCCCTCCTCCTCCCCCTCCTCCTCCCCTCCTCCTCTCCTCCCCTCTCCTCCCCTCTCCAGAGGAGGTTTATCTTGCTGGACAGGAACAGGGATGGTAAGCTGAGCAGAAGAGACCTCAGGAAACTGCGCTACAAGAGGATGCCTCTGGAGCACTGTGCTACAGACTTCTTTAAGTGAGTGGAACCAGTACAACTTCCCTAGATTCATCCAATGGCAGTACAAAAAGATGGAACCTCCAAGACCTGGTTCCAAATCTCTCGGAAAAGAGAACAATAGAAAAAAAGAAAAGTTTTCAAATTCATCTATGATTCCTTGGGTCAATTTGATATCTAATTAGAGAAGAGATTAATAATGATCCACAATCTCAATTATCCTTATGGTGAGCCGTGTGTAAGCCCGTATTTCTAAAGCAATTCTCTAGTCTTGAGCCTATTCTTGAAGGTGGGGAGACAGTCAGTGTCTCTGACTGTCTCGTCACCCTTATTAGTTCCTCAAAACCAACCAAAGAGAATGTTTGAAAGAGCTTTAACGGTGCGACAAGTTCATGCGTGACTAAATGACATACATGCCTGACATGCCATCGTACACAGTATCCCTGCAGTTCCCAATCAGTGTTCTATCTTCTAGAATGATCTAGAATGAAATACACTGAGAGCATCTGTATCTGTACTCAGCTTTTGACAGAAAGTAACAAGTTTGATATAATCATTTTAGTGACTAATGCAAACCACATTCTTCCAAGTCACTGCAGCAGAATTTAGAGAGGGTTCAAATGTGTCACCCCGTTAGGGCTCTCACCCCCCCCCCCCCCCCCCATGTCACACCTCCCGGCATCCTGTCCTCTCTGCACCCCTTCCCCACCAGCCCCCTCCCTCCCCACCAGCCCTCCTTCCTGTGTACACCCCTCCTCTCCTTCTCACCCCATCCGTCCATCCCCTCTCCTCCGGTGAAGGACCCTGCCTTCCAAATCCTCCCTTCTCTCCTTTCACACACTACTGACAGGGTTTTTTTATCTATCCATATTTCATCAAGACATGTTTTATCCTGTACATTTTGTCCCTCTCTGTGTTTGACTTTCTCTCTCTCCCTGTCCCTCTCTCTCTCTCCTTGTCCCTCTCTCTCCCTCTCCCTCTTTCTCTCCCTCTGACAGTTTTCAATGACAGGTTTTGTGGAAGTGAGGTTGGCTATCTCAATGTTAACCCATTACCAGCAATGATAATGTTTATTACCCACTGTGCTTCCTGCTGTCTATGGATTAGTGCAAATGGAGAGTCTACCCTTCAAAGAGAATGTTTTGTGGGGGTCAAGACACATGTCCTGTGATGGGCCAATTAGATGTGTGCAGATGCATTTGTTTGCATACAGTATTATGATCATGGGTGCGTGCATTACTGTTAGGAAGATCTCTGTTTGCATACTGCGATTGTGTATGTGTGTGTATGTGCATGTGTGTTTTGCCATGTTTATGAGTGCGCTGGAGTTTGTGAGCATGTGTGTTCTCAAGGCAAGTGTTTTTATCTGGTCAGCCATGCATGACATGATTGTGCTGTGTGTGCAGGTCATGTGACCAGAACAGGAACAGGAAGGTTACTCTGCGAGAGTGGACTTCCTGTCTGGTGGATCGCTCTGAGACCTGGTTCCACAGCTACATGTGTAGGTGTTAAACAGAGAACCTTAGCTGCACTAAATCTGTACCTAAGCTCTCTACCCCAGCCAGGTGCAAATTGGGGGTTTGTTTACAGGAATGGATATGTCAATAATTTTTCAAACCCAAAACAATGTTTTGAGTCTATATAATAATAATGACCTCCACACAAGAGCTACCAGGACATTGAGTTAAGCATTTACAAGCTGACGAGTCGATGCCTCTCTTTTCCTCCTCCTCGTTCTGACAGCCATGAAGATGGGCTCTCACAGGCTGTGTCCTCTGGCCACCTACAGTCACCTCTGACATGGATCTTGTCACGTCTCCGCTCCCCCTGCTGGTGCATCAGTCTGTCCCTGCTGTTCCATGCTCTCGGCGTTACCCACACTCGCGTTAACGCGCATCTCCACTCGCACAGACGGACGTCACACACGCCCCCTAGCACTTACGATTGGTTCTACACGGTATCGAGAGTGATTCATGACATCGTCTGTTTTTCGAAAAAAAAAGTCCTCTGTATGCTTTGTTTGTGTGGGGATTTGGCCTGTAATAAATGTGTGTGGGAGATCTGTCGTACTTTTAGCTACTGGTGTCTGTGTCATTTCATAGGACAGCCAGCACAGCTCGTTAGCGACCAGGGAACACGGATCAAGCTTTCAATCATCCCAGAGGGAGACAACGGAGAGGAAGGGAGAGAAGACAAGATGCCGTTAGACGGAGGGATGAGATGCAAGACAGACGAAAGAGGGAGAGGAAGGCTTAGCGTGAGAAGCCGTGACCAGGGAAGGGAGAGAGGGATAATAACCGGAGGGAGAAAGAGTGTGTCTACTGCTCTGTGGAAAAGAGAGTTTGTTGGAGGGAGGGAGGCTCTGTAAATGGGAGTGGGGAATGTGGTGGAGTGATTAATAAAAAATGGATCAGAAATGAGCAAAAGCCAGCGAGGAGGGAGAGGGGGGAGGGAGGGAGGGAGAGGGGGGAGGGGGGGAGGGAGGGAGAGGGGGGAGGGGGGGGAGGGAGGAAGGGGGGGGAGGGAGAGGGGAGGGAGAGGGGGGGGAGGGAGGGAGAGGGGGAAGGAGAGGGGGGGAGGGGGGGGAAGGGATATGTGAGTGAGAAGTGAAGGGAAAACACAGTGGATGAGTGCCTGAAAAAGAGAGAGAAGCTTGATGTGGTTGAAATTACAGTTACATCTCAAACACGGAGCAGAAACCAATCTAATAAGATGAAGCATGTTCCATTTGTTGACATATGGACATAGCTCAGCTGCGAGTCTAACTGTGGTTGGGTTCTGTTCTAATGTGTGTGTGTGTTTCCAAAGATCAATAGAGGATGTTAGGGGCCTGGGGTGGGTTATTTCGTACTACTGGTGTCTCAGGACTAATTAGCCCTCACATTTGCCGGAAGGATGGGGGGGGGGGGGGGGGAGGAGAGAGACAGAGAGAGATTTCAATATGCAACGTAAGGCACAGATGCCTCTCAAGCACGAGGCAAACACAATCTGGTTGCTGCTCTACATGTCAAAGTATATCACAACAAGACTTTTTACTGACTTTTCTTGCACTCACTTCACTCACTTTTGAAGAAGACGAGTCCACTGGAGGGTGTAAATGTTCTCTGAGATAAAGGAGATACGAGAGATTGAGAGAGAGAGAGAGAGGGAGAGAGAGAGAGTGAGTGAGAGATGAGAAAAAGAAAACAGACAGTGGACTAAGGGCATGTCTAAATGAAGAGACAGAGGGTAGTGATGGCAGAGCTCACAGTGCTCACAGAGCTCACAGTGCTCACAGTGCCAGTGGAGAACAGACTGCATTTGCTAATGAGTGACCCGCATTTCAGTTAACGTCCTGTCCAGCAGGCGATAGGAGTGTGGAATACAAAGTCCACCTACACACCCCCCATCACCACACACACACACACACACACACACACGCCTCCACCTTCAATTACCCCCCCTCCCCTTCCCAAGGGACCAGCTCCTTTATCGGGGAAAATGAAATGAGTGGCTGGGGCCACCCCTGGAGGCCTGGGCCTCCCTCCCTCTTTGTGTTTTTATCCCCCCTTCAATCCCTCTCTTTACCTCTGACTGCCTGCCCCACCTCCAACCCAAAACACACACACACACACACACAGGGGAAGTGCTCCCCATCTTCCTGGCTCCGTCCTGTTCAGACAGGCCCTGTGTCCCTGTAGCTGCCACCCTGCTCTCTCTCTTCCCTCTGTTGTCACAGCATGGAGGGTGTGTGGCGATCTCCCCCCCCCCCCCCCCCCCCCCACCTTCTCCATAAGCTTCACCCCTCCCCCTCGGTGATCTGATCTGAGATGGTGAGATAGTGTAATCTCCATTTATGTCCCCCCTGTTTCAGTCTCTTTGTCTCTCTGTCTCTATCTCTTTTCTCTCGCTCTCCCTTTCTCTCTCTCTTCCGCGTCCCTAACCATTGCTCTTTCTCACTTTTCCTGTCTGTCCCTTTCTCTCTCTCCCCCTCTCTCTCTTTCTCCCTCTCTCTTTCCCTCCCTCTCTCTCTCCCTCTCTCTCTCTCGGGACCCTCTGCCTGCTCAGGAGCAGATGGGCGGCTGGTGATGAGATGCTGTTAAAAATAAAGATTCCTGTTAACCCGTTGTCAGCTTGCGCTCTCTCCGATTCGTCTCTGTCGCTCTTACTTTCATTCTTTCTCTCTCTTTCTCTCCCTTCCTTCTCTCACTTCCTCGCTCATGTTATCTCTGTGTCTCTTCCTCCCTGTCCCCACATCTCTCAAAGCATCGCCCTAGCAACACCCAACAGTTACATACGCGCGCAGTTCTGTTCATCCACACCGCCCCCTCGTCTGAGACCGCGACCCGCAAAACATGATATTTTATACATGATCGTCATAAAGATGGCCCCTGCATAATGCATAGCTCGTAAGCAGCCATCAATAATTAATAAAAGGGGCAGTTTTGCGGTTTCTTCCGTGCAATTATTGAAATGCAATTTCACTCTTGGTTTTTGTCGGTCTCGGTGCAGGGAGTTTGTCCGGCGACTGTTTGTCGCTGAATTACATTTACATTTAGTCATTTAGCAGACGCTCTTATCCAGAGCGACTTACAGTAAGTACAGGGACATTCCCCCTGAAGCAAGTAGAGTGAAGTGCCTTGCCCAAGGACACAACGTCATTTGACACGGCCGGGAATCGAACCAGCGACCTTCTGATTACTAGCCCGACTCCCTCACCGCTCAGCCATCTGACTCCCTAATTATTAAAGGGAACACAAGAGAGAGGAAAGCCAGGGATCAAAAGAAATATCCAGGCCAGTCTGATGCTGCAGATAGCACACAAAGTGTGTGTGTGTGTGCTTGTGTGTGCAGATTTGTCCAAGTGTGTGTAGCCTCACTCAACTCCCTCACTTTTATATCAGGCCAACAGGTTCAGCACAAAAGCAACGTGAGGGGAGCTGTGTTCTGGACGATGGATAGCCGTCTTTAGGTTACCCCATAAGCGGTTAAACGAATAAGATATCCACATGCCCAGTCGTACATGTGGGCTGTAACCCACGGAAGGCTAATCAGAATAGAGTCTTCAAAAGCAGCAGCCATATCGTGCTCTGCCAGATTGTCAACTTTCAGAACTTCAGAGGGATTCTAAACTGGGCCAGGATGAGAGGGGGGGTGGGGAGGTGGGGGTGGGTGGATGGGGGGTGGGGGGGTGGGTGGAGGGTTTGGCTTTGAACGAGAGTCCAGTCCCAGCAAGGGGTGCCTCGGTCAAATGAGGAAACAACTTGGCTGCAGCCTCAATTCAAGCACATATATTAGGTGCGTGTATGTATATTTATATGTATATATATTCATGTATTTCCACCAGGAGTTATTACGTTAAGTCTTCGTGTTGCGTAGGGCTCTCAGGTTGGCGTAGCGACAGACAATACTCCCCCTGGGTGAAGTGGCTCCATTCAGAGCTCCTCAATAGCCCGGCTGAAGTGCCCGGTGAATGAGTGAGAAAAGCCTGGCTGGAGAAAGAGAGAAGGGGAGTTAGCACACAATGCTACCGGCCTCTTTCATTTTCCTGATGTTATTGATTAAAGAGCTGAGCGGGGAGAGAGGAGTACAGGAGGACCTCCATTGTTCCTGTCTTTGTGTCAGGGGATGAAGGGGCTGGGTGGGGTTGGGGAACCCACCGATATGAATGCCCCCCACCCCCACCCCACCCCTGCTCCTCCGATATCCACACTTGACCTGTGAGGGGTGGGGGGTGCTGGGCAGAGAGAGAGAGAGAGAGAGGGTGTGGTGGGGGAGGGGGTCCAACAGGGAAGCCCTAGCTCCAAAGCTGTGGAGCTCATAGGAAAGTGGATCGTCTTACGTCAATTGTGGATATCTGGTTGCAGGACCTTGGAATGTAGTTTGGATGTAGTTAGCAGCGTGACTGCGTCTGTGGAGCCTGTCTGTGTCTTGTGAAGTCGTTATTCATTCATGTGAATGTCGAGGCATGCAGCATAGCACCGGTCCTAATGAGAGGTACAGACCCAAAGCGCAGGCCACACAGCCAAGGGCATCCAATTCACGGTCCACACAGACCTTATCAGACCAGGGAATCACTGTTGTGAATTATCACCCCCTCCCCTTCCTCTATCACAGGTCCTGACACACACACTCCCCACCCCCCAACTCTCACACACACCACCACCACCACCCCCATTCTGCAACCTCGTCCTCCCTCCCTCACACTCAATCACTCACTCATGCAGTCGTTCTCAGCCTGAACACACACACACACAAACACGCACGCACACGCACCTCATCAGCCTTTTTTCCGGTACCTTCTCAGCGTGCCAGCTAAGGCGCTCTGTCCCGAACAAGGGGGCGAAAATCAAAGAGAACACAAAACATCGGAAGAGAAAAAAGGAGAAGAGCCGGAGGGAAAGACGAGAAGGGGAAAGGAGGAGAGTTAAGCTTTAGTGACGGACTGACATTCACACGGCTCCTGTGGGACGTGGCCGGGCAAGGCTCCACGTGTGTGAGGGAGAGAGACAGAGAGAGAGACATAGAGAGATACAGAGAGAGAGAGAGAGAGACAGAGACAGAGACAGAGAGAGAGACAGAGACAGAGAGAGAGAGAGAGAGAGAGGGAGAGAGAGAGAGAGAGAGAGAGAGAGAGAGAAGACAAGACCCCCAGCGGACCACCCTGGGACCACCAGCACCGGAAGAGGGGCAGGGGTATCCTGACACCTGCTAGACCAGGGAGCGAGACCCCTGGAAGCAGGAGAGAGAGGGAGGGATCGTCGTCCTCCAGCAACCTGAGTCGCTTGCTCACGCTCCTCCTCCATCTCTCATCCTTCTCTTCTGGTCGCTCTCTCCGCTCCTCCTCTCATCCTTCATCCCCCCGTGCTGGACGACTCTGTACCGTGAGGTAGGAAGGCATGTTATTGCTGACAAGTGTCTGTGTGGGAGAGAGTTGATGTGTGTTTGGTGAATGTCGCTAACTCACAAGGACATACGAGAGGAGAACTTGCGTTGTGCATCAGTGCTTTTCTGTTCAGTCCCAGAGGGTTTCCAGCAAGGGAAGGGGGCTTCGGAATACTTTGCGGTAGTTAGTTGTGGGACAGATTGGAAATACATATGAACAGTATATCCGTTTTCGTCTCTTTTCTCAAGATACATTTCGATACCCTGCATGCTTCTCTACGCACGTGCTTCACTGAGCTTCCCTGTACATATGTCTGCTTTAAGTGCTTTTTGCATGTACCTTTTTACACGCCTGTGGTCTTCTCTAAGTCTATGCCTATCCATCCATCTGTTTCTCTCGAGCTGTTTGAGCTACAAAGTGTTCCTGCAGGTGCAGAAGAGGTGACAGAGGGAGGGAGGACATATGTGAGGAGGGAGGACATCAAGAGAGAGCCAGCGACTGCGTGACAGAGAGGAGGGTGAGAGGGGGGTGGAGGAGGGAGGGGAAGGGACAGGGAAGGATAACACACTGGCATAGGGGTAGAAAATCAACCGTAAAATCCCATCAGGGTTCTTTTGCCCTGCCCGCCCCCCTCCCCAACACACACACACACACACACACTTTGCCACAGGATGACGAGGGACACCATCAAGCTACAGGGACCCTGCAGTGCCATTTAATCTGTGTCTCCACGCTGCTATAACAGAGGGCAGATGGGACTCTGAAGTGTCCCCAGAGCAGAGGATCTCTGACACAGAGTCTGATAACTCCTCTGTACTGTACCCCTCCCCCCGCCGCTCCACTGGGGGGACAATGGGACGGAGAGAGGAGCCTGTAAGGCAGATCTACTGATAAACAGAGAGAGAGAGAGAGAGAGAGAGAGAGAGGGATTCAGGTGTAAAGGTGCATTCAGCGTAAGAGGTACTTAAAGCAATTGCAGTGGGGTGCTTAGAAATCTGAGACCAACAGAGAGGAAATAGAAGAGAGAGGGAGAGAGAGGAAGAGAGGGAGAGAAAGGGAGAGAGAGATACACAATTACACAGTCTTGTGCCACTGGATATAAAGACAAACAGGAATGGTGGCTGGCGCATCTCTGTGGTGATCTCCTTTTGTGTAAAGGAGAGTATTTTTAGAGAGTGTTAGTTAAGTTCAGTAAGCTCCCTGTCACTCTCTCTCTTGGTTTATCTATGTTTCTTTCCCTCTCGGTTTCTCTCTCTCTCTGTTTGTCTCTCTCGCTCTCTCTAGGACATGGCCTTTTTGCCTTATGAAAATTCAATTGCCCATAATTTGCTGAGGAACCTAATGCATATTTTATCAACAGACGCATTTTGAAGAAACAAGTGTGCCAAGCTGTTTTCTTTTTTGTCAGCTCTTTATCAAGATTGAATGAGACAGAGAGAGAGAGAGAGAGAGAGAGAGAGAGAGAGACAGAGAGAGGCAGACAGAGAGACAGAGAGAGGCAGACAGAGAGACACAGAGAGTGACAGAGGCAGACAGAGAGAGAGAGACAGAGAGAGTGAGAGAGAAAGAGAGAGAGACACAGAGAGAGTGAGAGAGAAAGAGAGAGAGACAGAGAGAGTGAGAGAGAAAGAGAGAGAGACACAGAGAGAGTGAGAGAGAAAGAGAGAGAGACAGAGAGAGTGAGAGAGAAAGAGAGAGAGACAGAGAGAGTGAGAGAGAAAGAGAGAGAGACAGAGAGAGACAGAGAGAGAGTGAGAGAGAGACAGAGAGAGTGAGAGAGAGACAGAGAGAGGCAGACAGAGAGAGAGAGAGAGGCAGACAGAGAGAGAGAGAGAGAAAGAGAGAGAGACACAGAGAGAAACAGAGAGAGAAAGAGAGAGAGACAGAGAGAGAGACAGAGAGAGAGCATGGGGGAAGGCAGAGCCCATGTGACACCAGTCCTGAACCCATTAGACATAGAGACATGGGGTTAAAATCAACACCAATCAACCTCAATTGTGTGTCTCTCTCCTTCCTTCCATCAGTCTCTCCCTCTCCCCATCTCTCATTTTCTATTACTCACAGCCCCATCCCCCCAGCTCTTATTTCCCTCCATCCACAATCCTGTCTCCTTTCCTCCTCCTCCTCCTCCTCCTCCTCCTCCCACACTCTCCCTCCCTCCGTTTCAATCTCTCTCAATTCCTCTCCCCTCTCTGTAAAATCTTTATGGCTTGTTCACTTTGCAGGGATAATGAGAGCTTCTTTGGTGTGCAGCTGCTGTGAGATGGGAACCCAGGTCCCGTCTCCAGTGTACCTGCCTGCCCTGATTGTCATCTGATCTGTAGGGCACAAGGAACCTTGACGCTAACAACACCGTCAAGAAAAGGAGGGGGTGGTTCGAAAGAGAGTTTTTTTTGTGTGGGTTTTTTTTTTTTTTGTGCGAAGAAGATTGTGACTTTGAACCAACATGTTTTCTCCCATGAGGACGAGAGAGCAGTACCTGTAATCATGGAGGTTTATTATCTCGGCAGGGGAGACAGAAACAGTCCGAGACTCAACTGTTTTCAAAGTTCTCCTGGCTGTGATGGTGTTCGTCAGGCGCAATCTGCATGTCTGTCGGATCAGGCTGCAGCATCTCCAGGTGCTGTTAGCTTCTCCTTACTAAAGTGCCAGTGGTTTTTCTCTCCGTTAACGAGGCCTGTAACAACCAGCACAATCGACCGTATGTTAAGACGGCAAAACCCATTTGAACGGCGTAACTATAAATAGAGGTATACATTCAAAAGGACCTCATTTCCGAGCGATATTTGCAAACCACTTCATGCTTTGAAAGTCGTGCCGAGCGATTTCCCCCCTCACAGAGTGCCAAGCTGTGCTATACAGATCCCACAGTAGGATGGCATGGCAATTTCTTTCCCGACATGAATAATTCTGTCTGAATAGCCGAGAAGTTTCCTCATATCAATGAATCATCAGTCGCTCGACCTCTTTAGGCCTCCCGTCTGTGAACGGCTCGCTGGGGTGGGGGAACGCAATCGCGCCTGTGTGAGTCTGTGCGCAATGAGACTGATGGATGTCTTTGACCTTTCTTCCTGCTCTTTCAGACCCCGCAAGATAAAGCGAGGTGACCGGGAGAAGGAGTCTGTGTGTGTGGGTGTGTGTGTGTGTGTTGGTGTGGAAGAGGATTGGCATCCATGGCCCTGTCCTGGTATTTGTGCCTGGTCTTGGCACTGCTCTCTGGACCCTCCTGGCAGAAGGGACACTCTGCCATGGCACTGGTCCTAGCCCCCGAGAACGAGGTGCCACTTCGCCCCACATCCTGGCTGCCCGCAGGGAAGCTTACCACCATCCACCTGCCCAAAGGACGCACCCGCAGGTAATGTGTGTGTCCACACACACCAGCGGGAAGGGGGAATGTCACCGCTTAACTGACAGATGAGAAAGAACTGTGTTGTATGGAAGTGAGATTATCACAGACACAGATACAATTTCCCGATTTATCCGATGTGTTTCATCTCCATGCAAACGGCCACTTGGTCCCTCCTCCTCCTCTGGTCCTTTTGAGAGGCTGGAGGCTAGCACACGGTCACCGCGGAGACAGGAGGTCCAGCCCATTTAGCCTGAACCAGAGGGAAGAGTGCCAGTATCAGCGCTCAGAAAAACCCGGAGCTGCAAATTAGGAAACGTGTGTCCCTGTGTGCTGCAGTCTGTCTGTCCGCTCTCTCGCAGAACGAGGCGGCGGGGAAACATGAAGCGAAAGAAACGTCAGCTAGCTAACCATGATTTAAATTAATCTATCAATTAAAAAGGATGTAGCGCCCTTGAGCTCGAGAGCAGGGCACAGCTGTAAACACAGATGAAATAGATAAAGATAGATAATAAGGTTATTTTTCCGGGCACAGAGGGAAGAGGGCATGATGGCATGGATGAGTTGCCTAATCACTCAAGGATTCATCATTAAAATGCAAAAGATGAAATAAAACTGTCTGATTTGAAGAACCCTCAACAAAAACAATAAAAACCAGTGATGTGTTGTAAGATGTACCATGCATGCTAAGCACGATTCTAGACAGTTAAACAATGAGAGATAATCATCAAAACAGAGCAGGTCGATGGAAGCTTATCACCAAACATTGCTTGTGACCTCTCCTCTGCCATCAAAATCGGCATCAGTTTGTTAAAAGCCATAACTGACAAATGCTTCAATGACAGCACTTAAAAGTAATGTCCGAACAGTTACCGGTTCTTAATTCTCTCATTTTTGAAATACCTAACAAGGTCGTCCGGTATTCCTTGTGCTGTGTCTCTCTCTCCCCAGACTTTACTTCACACTGAAGAAGAAGGCAGCCATGATGTCAGTGACCGTCAGCCCATGTGACCTGCCCGTGGAGTGGACCCTGATAGGCCGCAGCCTGAAGGACAAAGCCCC
The DNA here is from genome assembly GCA_023658055.1 of Thaleichthys pacificus. Taxonomy (NCBI): domain Eukaryota; kingdom Metazoa; phylum Chordata; class Actinopteri; order Osmeriformes; family Osmeridae; genus Thaleichthys; species Thaleichthys pacificus. Next base: position 3,110,557 of record CM042857.1, read on the forward strand.
CAAGAGTCTGCATTGTGAGTGAGGACAACGACCACACACAACTGATCTCAGTTCATGCCTCCTCAGTCGCATTACACAGCAATCTGAATGGACGCCAGAGCCGTACATTTTCATGAGGTCCATCCAGAGTCTTATTTGTTGGTCATTGGTTGAGTGAGAAACAAGAAAAGATAGCTGCTGAACAGAGAACATGAAAGTCCAGAACATGTTCTGAGAAACGCAAAACATAAAAACGTCTATTTTACTTTACAAAAGTATCCAAAGTATATCTGTGTGTAGAGATGTCCATATGTATGCACAACTATTTACTGGAACAGACCCTGCAGTGCATAGCACAACTCTGTAGATTACTGAGGTAACTACATTATGAAGTTATAAAGTGATGTATGAATCATTCAGGAGTGTGAAACACGAGGGTCCTAGATGTTCCGCTGAATAATTCACTTTGATAGTGTAACATTTGGTCTCGCTCCATGTATCGGCATCAGACGAATCCATAAATGTAACTCCATACAGACATAGTGTGTGTTTGTAACCTGTGAGAGACGAGATATTCACCGTCAACGATTCAACAATGTTCTTACCTCCACAGGGAGCTCAAAGAAAAGTGTGCCAGAGGTTTGGTGGCAGGCTCCAGGGACAGAGACCAAGATATACACTTACACAGGCAATGCCATGGACACCTACTCGGGTCCTTCCTACGCACCGGCCTCCATTTACATCCTCAGGCTGCGGTCCAAGGAGCAGGACACCAGTTCTGCCGTGTACCTCCACGAGGGGCCCGGTCCTTCGGGGGCGTTCCCGGAGCTTCCCCCCGACCCGCGTGTCCACACCCTGGGTGTAGGGATGACCAGCGTCACCCTGAGCTGGAGCCCCAGCAGCACCCAGGCCAGGCTGCCACAGAGCCAGCCCAGCTACTGCGTCCTGGTCAACCGCCAGCACAACTACCGCAGTCTCTGCGCCGCTCGCGAGGGCATCCGGAGAGAGAAGGAGCGAGAGAAGACGAGGGAGAGAAAGGAGAAGAAGAAGAAAGTGACTGTGTGGCCCATACTGAAGGACTGGTGGTGGCAGCAGTGGGACGCCTTCCCTGACCCCAAGTCCCCTGTCGCCGTGTCCGATGACAAGTATGGCGACCTGCCGTGTGTGTGTGAGGGCCCCGACAGTGTCTGTACCGTCTCTGACCTGTTCCCGGACACCCAGTACTTCTTCGACGTGTTCGTGAGGGACCTGCTGAACGGCACCAGCGCTGCCTACACGGGGATGGTTGCTAGGACACACGAGGAGGCGCGGCCGGCCATCTCGGCCCTGAGGGAGGGAGAGCTGAGGTGGGTGACCTTCAGAGACGGAGGATCCTCAGAGGAGTTCTTCAGCTTCCGCCCTCGCGGCTGGCAGCAGAGCGGCCTGCTGACCCTCCAGAGCTGCAGGGGGAGCCAGAGGGTCAAGGTGACCGTGTCTGGCAAGGGCCAGGTCCTGAGCTCCCAGGCTGTGGGTGAAGACCTGGTTCAGATGTGGCTCCAGGGAAGCCCCTCCTATCTCATCCACCTGGAGAGAGAGGGGACCACCGGCCCGGTCTACCAGCCAGCCTCCGACCCCGCCGGAGCTCTCCGGGCCTCCGTGAAGATGCAGACGTCCTCTGCGTACCACCGTAAAGGGGTCCCCTCCCTGCCCTCCACCCTGCAGATCAAGTCCTTCAACAGGCTGCGGAGCTGCAACGCCGTCACCCTGGCCTGGATGGGGACGGAGGAGCGCAGTCTGTACTGTGTGTACCGCCGCAGGCTGGGGGATGAGGAGGGGGGAGGCAGGGGGGAGAAGGGGGCCGCCACGGGGGCCTGCGTGGGGCCCGAGTCTCGGTCGGACACTGAAAGGGTCCTGTGTAAATACTTCCAGGAGCTGAACCCTCGGAGGGCCGTTACCACGGCTGTGATCGGGGGCCTGGAGCCGGGGGTGGCCTACGTGTTTGATGTGTATCTCATGAGACGCTGGGGCATCCCTGTCAAGTACGCCAGCAAGACCATCCGGACCAGGAGGGAATGCTGAGCTGCTGCCCCCTGTAGGATCTCTCTGATCCCAGTCGAAGAGATGCGCTTGGCAGTGGCAGCCATGGACTTGAGTCAGGTGATTTAATGAGACTGAAACCATAACAAAGCCATTCTACGATGAGGAAGACTGTTAAGACGTGGTACGCCCTCCGGACCAGAGATAGGTGGATGTATACGGACACTAAGTACCCTTGTGAAGGGGGTGCGTAGACGAGGAGAGGAGGGAAACCGTACACCAGCAAAACCATTCCATTCTAGAGTAACCTGCTGTGCTTTTTTCGTTGTTTTGTTTTAGTTGTTGATGATGTGCCAGTTGTCCAATTACCTGTTCTGTTGACGAGCACAAAGAGAGATGAAGGAGGTTTTTTTTAGATGACAAAAGAGAGAAAAAAATTCAAGACGGTGCCAAATATGCAACATAAACAGATGGAACTGTAATTGGACTTGACAGTGGAGAGCTTGAATTTAAAGTGTCTATCTTTAGTGCTGCGTATTGTGTCGCATTTTGTACAGATTGTGCAGAATCAGTGTGTAAATCTTGTGTTCTGCTTTCGCATGAAGCAGGCGAAATGATTTCGTGTGTTGTTGTGTTTGATGTTTTCTTGTGCTGCTTTAAGTGCACCAATAAAGTCACACTAAATATAATCTCTCTAGTAATTAATCAACACGCCAGTAATGGCAGTTAACCCAGATGCATGGTTAATTGGTTTGTATGGTCTGTGTCGGTTTCTACGGGTAAAAACTTATGAAGAATGGCCCTGCGATTTAAAACTAGGATAATTAATACAGTTGGCAAATTGATTGTAATGTACCTTTAACCCTTAGATAGATGGATATGGACTTGAACTTACTTTGAACCATTCTAATTATGAAAGTAGGCCTAATAATACACTCTATAGTACACAATATCGCTGCATTATGAACAAAATACAGGCAAAGGACAAAAATGTTCAATCGAATATTAATTACTTATTCTCAGTGGATAACCATATGGTGAAAATATATTCTAACACGGCACTAAACTTTAACTATTTCGTATGAACTAGCACTCACCGTACTAAGTAAAAAAAATTAAAAATTCATCCAACTATGCGTACAAAACGTCATATAACACACACCAATAGGAGCGCCCTTAAACCGTGACGCGTTTTTGACAGGAAAATAAGCGCGCTGAAATGCAGAGGTAGAGTGGTAGCGGTTCCTGTTGTTTATATTAGCCAGCTGATATTTCCTAGTTACTTATATCAAAGCCTATCAAATATCGTCTTTAAACTGAAAAAGATGGGTCTATTCGACCAGTGTAGGGAGCTGTTCAAAACCGCCTGCTTGTACGAAGTTCTAGGAATCACAAAGGAGGCGACTGATGCAGAGATCCGCCGTAGTTACTACAAGGTGTAATTACAAGTTCACCCTGACCGCGCGCCGGAAGACCCAGGGGCGACAGAGAAATTCCAGGTATACTGTTAAAACAATTCTGAAGGTTGTATTATTTGCAACTGAAAACTCACCACTCTTACAACAAAGCATTCGCCTTCTGTCCTTTGACTGTCAGGTGCTTGGAAAGCTGTATGCTGTGTTGAGTGACAAGGAGCAGAGGCGGCTGTATGACGAGCAGGGAGCGGTGGACGAAGGCGATGATTTGTTGACTCATGACCGCTGCTGGGAGGAGTACTGGAGACTGCTGTTCCCTAAGGTGCGCTGCTGATGCTCAGTCGTAAATGACCCTCTGCGAATGAGACTGAGTGAAATTCACGATCATTTCCTCAACGGCCGTGTTTAATCAGAGTGCCTAGGTCGTGAGGGTCACGTGTGTAACACCAGAATATCTATTCTCAGTCAGGTCTTCCTCTCTGCCCCCTTCCCTCCTCTGACAGATCACGGTTCAAGACATCCAGGACTTTGAAAGGACGTACAAAGGCTCCGAGGAGGAGAGGGAGGATGTGATGCAGCTGTACGAGCAGCATCAAGGGGAGATGGATGCCATCTTGGCATCGGCGCTGTGCTGCTCCCAGGAGGATGAGTCCAGGCTCGCTGACATCATCCACGCCGCCATCCAGGCGGGCGAGGCCGCCTCCTACCCCGCCTTCACCCAGGAGGACGACAGGAGGAAGCGGGCACGCAGGCAGAAGGTCGGCTGAACATCACAGGCTCACTTCCTGTTACGCTCCTCAGAGCCCTTGTCACATTGAACTCTTTCCTGTCCAGGCTGATGAAGAGAGGAAAGAGGCAGAAGAGATGCAGAGAGAGATGGGACTGAGAGCAGAGGGTGACAGTCTGGTCATGATGCTACAGGTAATCGTCACACAATATAGACATGCATTACATCACACAATCTGACAAATATCTTTTAAGATGCGATGCTTAACACAGTGACCCTTTTTTTCCCCCCCAGCAAAGGCAGAAATTGCGAGAGCAGAGCTTCCTGTCTGACCTGGAGGCCAAATATTCCAAGAAAGGAGCGAAGAAGTGAAGTCAACCATCTAAACACCTTAAACACTGACAACTGTTCACTGAAAACACACACGTTTTGATTAAAGTTTGTCAGTGTCAATTGACAAATATTTATTACAATATGGTTTTGGTACACATTGAGTTATTCTTGTAGCGAGGGATGGATGTTTGGCTTGACAGGTATGTGTAGAGGGGTTGTAATTCAGACATGGGGTTAAGGCCAATTCCAGTGCCACTTTCTTTAGTTGGCTTAACTATTTCTTTCCACATGATCTTCAAGCTTGACCAGTACAACATGAAACCATTTAATGAAAGGCCCCAAAAACTACAACAAAAGTGCATTGGTAACTGTAGTGATTCTCATAACCAAACATTTGATATTGCACAAGGCTGCATCAACACACCTATCTGAAGCAGGGACCAGTTGGTTCCAGACTGCAGGAAACCAGCTGTCTGACGTGAGGGAAAACTCCAGGAGACTGACTGTTTCTGAGGGACTGGAACTGGGGCGCTCAGCCCTGCTTAGGTCGCTTGTTCAGCCCTTTTTAAAGATCGGTCGGACAGTGAACGAATCATTCGGACAGTGAACGAATCATTCAGACAGTGAACGAATCATTCGATGGCTGCTTTCCTGTAGCAAGCCTCCACATGACTCGGTTTCCGTCCGAGCGTAGGATGTTTGTGAACAGAGGGGTGTACATGCTAAACCGGGTGCTGAGGAGATTTTTCGAGGAAGATGAAGACACTGTTAATACAATCCCTGTATTCCTGCTGGTGTCTGATGGGGCTTAGACTAAGCCCTGATGAAATTGAAGGCTCTGAATGGATACAAAATAAATCATCAAATCTAGGCAGGTATCCTCTACATGTCATGCCTATCTCCGCTGTTGTCGCTTACAGTCCTAAACTCAGTATAAATAAACTAGCCCGAAAAAGAGTTTCTGTGCAAATAGCTTTTTTTTTGTCCCTGTGTGGTTAGAACTTATTCCCTGCATAGTATCAAATCAGTATGGAGGGTAGCCAGTCAGATTCATGCAAAAAATACATTTAAATATACTGTATATACATGCATCCAAACCTTCCCTCCAAACAGACATCCGGTATTACAGTACGTACAATGCTGGAGTTCAAACATTGAAGACAGGTGAAAGGTCAGACAGCTAACTGTCTTTGGCAGCCATGTACGCCGAGAGTTTCAACATACAAAAATAGGGCTCTAGAAAACAACAATAAAAACAGAATTGAATAAATACCACCAAGCTGTGTTCTATAAAAGGGATGCTGCGGTATAAAGAGTCACTATTGCGATGGTGGTGGAAATCCTCCAGGCCTTGGGCTGTGCTGGGAGGAGGTCGTCTGGGGCTGGGAGGGGTGAAGGGAGCTGGAGCTTGGATAGGGTCTGGGGGGAGGTGGGAGGGTCTGGGGGAGGTGGGAGGGTCTGGGGGAGGTGGGAGGGTCTGGGGGGAGGTGGGAGGGTCTGGGGGGAGGTGGGAGGGTCTGGGGGAGGTGGGAGGGTCTGGGGGAGGTGGGAGGGTCTGGGGAAGCTACAAGCCAGGTTTGCTACTCCGAGATGTGATGCCCCCTCTGCTGTAGGTGCGGGCTGGGACCGACACCGGCACCAGCAGGACTGAGGAGACAGGTGGAAAGAAAAAGAAACATTACCAGAGAACATACCGGAACACCCCTCTACACTGATATAACCCGTGTCGGGAACATCTCTGTCACGTAAACGCACCTAATCAGCATGTTTTCTTCCAACACGTCTGACTAATTTACTCACTGAGGGCGAACCTCGTGGTTCTGAATCCTGCTCATCTGTGGGCGGGGCCTGCTTACCTGTGGGCGGGGCCTGTGCCTGAGGTTCCTCCTCATCCTCAATGGGGGAGTGTCCAAGCGGGTGATGGATGAAGGAGTCCAGGAAGGAGGAGCTTCCGATGCCCAGGCTGACGCCTGTCACACCGATGCCCAGAGAGTCTGCCAGGGGACAGGACACACAGCTCTTAACATGGGGATGGGGTTAGCTCGGTGGTTAGAGCATTTGACTGCAGATGAAGAGTTAGCAGGTTCAAATCCCACCCCCCCTTGTGCTGTATGAATAAATATACACCTGTGCCCACGGACGCCCGGCCAGGTCTGCTGATGTTGTCCAGCACGGTGAAGGAGCGCCGGTACGGGGTGTCTGACTGGAAACAAACCAGGAGTTTAGATGAAGGAGACTATGTGGCCCTGCCTTCCCCTGTAGGTGTGTGTGCTCTACTCTACTCACCCTGTAGGTGTGTGTGCGGCCCTGCCCTTCCCCTGTAGGTGTGTGTGCGGCCCTGCCCTTCCCCTGTAGGTGTGTGTGCGGCCCTGCCCTTCCCCTGTAGGTGTGTGTGCCCTACTCTACTCACCCTGTAGGTGTGTGTGTGCTCTACTCTACTCACCCTGTAGGTGTGTGTGTGTGTTCTACTCTACTCACCCTGTAGGTGTGTGTGTGTGTGTGTTCTACTCTACTCACCCTGTAGGTGTGTGTGTGTGTGTGTGTGTTCTACTCTACTCACCCTGTAGGTGTGTGTGGTGTTGGGTCGTGAGAACACATCCAGAAGATGATGGCGATCACGAGGAAGCAAACTGCTTGCTTCCTCTGTCACTGCGCTGTGGGCCCGACTGGACGACCCTCTCTGACGCTACGCACCAACACACACAGACATACACACACACAGACATACGCACGCACCAACACACAGACATACACACACATGGATACACACACCATTAAAAAGGGCCCACATGCATTATTACCAGTTCATATATTTAAAAAAAGGATTTGCTGACACTGTGTGTATGCACCTGTAGATGTCTGGAGTGCTGTAATGTGTGTGTGTGTGTGTGTCTGTAGATGTCTGGAGTGCTGTAGTGTGTGTGTGTGTACCTGTAGATGTCTGGAGTGCTGTAGTGTGTGTGTGTGTGTGTGTGTGTGTGTGTGTGTGTGTACCTGTAGATGTCTGGAGTGCTGTAGTGTGTGTGTGTGTGTGTGTGTGTACCTGTAGATGTCTGGAGTGCTGTAGTGTGTGTGTGTGTGTGTGTACCTGTAGATGTCTGGAGTGCTGTAGTGCGTGTGTGCGTGTGTGTGTGTGTGTGTGTGTACCTGTAGATGTCTGGAGTGCTGTAGTGTGTGTGTGCGTGTGTGTGTACCTGTAGATGTCTGGAGTGCTGTAGTGCGTGTGTGCGTGTGTGTGTACCTGTAGATGTCTGGAGTGCTGTAGTGCGTGTGTGTTCTCGGCATCTCCTGTTCCGATAGGGGGGAGCAGGGTGTTTCTGCTCAGAGGCATGGGGGGAGAGGTCAGGCGGTCACTGGCTGTGGGTCTGGACAAACACACACACACACGAGAAGGTCAACAAATGAAACAGAAATAGAAACTATTCTAATCTATCCTGGTTTAGTTAAGAGCAAGTTGAAAAGCGGCATCACTTTCAGCACAGACTCTGTGGAGGGAGGGAGGGGACCCAGGCAGAAGGACAGGAATCAGATGGCAGACCAGACGACCCCCCCCCCCCCCCGACCCCTGCCCCAGACTCACAGGCGAGTCCCGCGGATGACCTCATCCATGGAGCCTGTGGCGCTGGGCTGGGTGAGGCTGGGGGCCAGGGGCAGAAGGGTGCGGGGGGGTGGGTTCCTGCGCCGTGCCGACTGGGGGGGGCGGGACAGAGAGGAGGAGCTCTGCTCCAGTGCCCGGCGTGGGCGGGGCTTGCTGGAGGGGACAGCGCTGGAGCCAGGCCGCTGGGACACCTTCTCCTCTGGGTCCCTGGAGAGCAGGGAGGCACAGGGACGAGTCACGCTGGGATTTACGGAGCCAGAGCAATGAAATGCCAAGGTTATTCAAACACAATGCAACAAACATAAGCTATTCTACAAAGCTAATACGTTTTTTTTGAAAGGTTTGAAAAACACGTTCAATTAAAAAAATTACAGAGAATGTTGAAACTTTGTGTTGTGTGTGAAAAAATATTTTTGAAAAATTACAGATTCCTGTCAAGAACTCCCAGGGTCCTTTGCTGCAGGGGGATCCCGTGGATCACAATGAGGTCGTTCAGGTTGTGGTGTGTCACTGTCGCCCCGACTGGTACTCTGCTGGACTGCAGGAGGGTCAGGAGGAGGGAGAGCAGGGTGGGGGAGGAGAGGGAGGGAGGGTGGGGGAGGAGAGGGAGGGTGGGGGAGGAGAGGGAGGGTGGGGGAGGAGAGGGGAGAAAGAGGGGGAGATTTAAACAGTAAACGCCGATCTGTCCCAAACCAACAGCCTAACACCAAGATCAGTCTACATGCAGCCAAGTCAGGGGAACCCAACCTATCAGTTCACATCAGCAACACCCACCAAGCACAAACGCACAACGTACAGAACGACAGCATTCAGAACGGAAACACCATGAAAGTGACATGTCAAGGAAACAACGGGACAGTCAGTGGTGTACGGAGGAAGGTTAAATGGTCACATTCGGTGTTATTCAAAACAGGCACAAGCACATTCAGCCTGGAGAGGAGAGGAACACGACAGCACGGGGGGGCACAGACAGTGTCACGTCCCGGGACGGGGGCAGGCCCAGGAGGGCCGGCCCAGGAGGGCCAGTGTACTGTACGTACACTGGAGGGCTTTCTCAGCTTTTGGGGTTTCCGTCTGGGATTGTGCTTTGAGCCCCTTGACTTTGTGGTCTTTGGAAGAGAGATCGGTGACCGAAGAAGGACAGAGCAGGAAAAGAGAGGAGGATGTGAGGTGGAGGTGGAGGTGTATCAGACAGGGGTGGTGCAGACAAGGGTGACAGTAGAGGGGAGGGCAAAAAGAGGGGAAGAAGGAAGAAGAAGAAGAAGTACAGGTTAACGATCGCTATAGCAACAGAGACAGAGGAAGAACAGGCAGAGAGACAGTAAGACTTTGTGATTCGTGTGTGAAGCAGTGATGGAAACGCGTCTTTTCAGTGACCAACAGCAGGATCTCTCTATCGTTGTGCAAATCTCCACCCACGCTTAGCGTCAACAATTCTCCATCTATCTAACATCTCTCACATCTTTCCCCAAACTGACCACTGAGACCAATCTGAATGTGTTTACAGCTTTTGGTGTGTTGGATACAGTCTCCTGGGTCGTCCCCTGGCTACGGGGTTAGCTGACCTGTTGCTGCAGGCTGGCAGTGAGGTGGAGCGGCCGGGCCTGTCCCAGGCGGGGCAGCATGGTGGGCAGGGCGCTGGACAGCAGCAGGAAGGGGTTCTGGGAGTCTGGCTGGGCCAGGCTGAAGCTGACCGACGTCTTTTCATCATCTGTTCCCAGAGGCAGAACAAGAAACACACGAGGATGGATCAGAAAACGACTGTGTCTGGAAGCGCTGATTCTGGTACTATAGTTGAGTCCTGACTAGTCTGTCTCTGTACTATAGTGGAGTTGTGACTAGTGTGTCTCTGTACTATAGTGGAGTTGTGACTAGTGCATGCTGACATGCTCCGCCCACCTGAGACACAGCCCTCCCAATGACGACGCACCAGCTCCTCCATCCAGCCAATCAGCTCGCGCCACACGTCGTCAAACAGCAGGTCCAGCACGGCCTGCCGCCGGCAGCGGTAGGGAGACACCGGGGGCAGGCAGGGGCGCCGGCGGCCCGTGTCCGGGCACCCGCTATCCCGCTCCTCGTCCCTGCCCGGCGACACAGCCGTGGGAGGAGGGTGGAAACACAGGAGTTAGTACAGAGACACAGGAGTTAGTACAGAGACACAGGAGTTAGTACAGAGAGACAGGAGTTAGGACAGAGACACAGGAGTTAGTACAGAGACACAGGAGTTAGTACAGAGAGACAGGATGGTGGACACACAGGAGTTAGGACAGAGAGACAGGATGGTGGACACACAGGAGTTAGTACAGAGAGACAGGATGGTGGACACACAGGAGTTAGTACAGAGAGACAGGATGGTGGACACACAGGAGTTAGTACAGAGAGGCAGGATAGGGGAGACCGGGGTGAAGGTGGGCGTGGCGTTGTGGGAGGAGCCTCACAGGTCTCTGGAGTCGTACGCCAGGTACTCCTCCATCAGCCCCTCGGCCTCGATCACCTGGGGCCTGTCGTCAGCCTCACAGCCAATAGGAGGGGGTTCTATCTCCACCACACAGGGCTCGGAAAACACTGCCCTCCTGCCCTGAACACACAGCCTGCCCACACACACACACACACACACACACACAATTAATACAAAACATTTTCGGTTTAATCAAGTAGACATTGTGAACTGTACGTCCTGTGTATAGGGTTGACTTGGCTGTTTGACAAGCCACTCTGTAAGTAGGTCAGAAAGCACAGAGCAGGGCCATCCATAATTGATGTGTTAAAACAGCAGCCGTCGCAGATCAGAGCTCACTCTGTGCCCTGCTTGTCCTTATCCTGGGGCCTGCTCTCCTTGCCTGCGGCTGGGGCCAGAGATGGCGCCAGGCCGGGGCTGGCTGTGGAGGCCCTCCCTGAGGTAGAGAACCACTGGAAGCCCTCATCGCTGGGACACACCAGCTGAGTTCCCAGAATCCTGTTGGGAAGACAGAACCGGGCAGAACCCGGATCAGCTGGTGATTTCAGTCCTGAACATGTAGCAGAGTTAATGAGCCGAAGGCCTGTGCGTTTGACAGAGGTAGATAATTATGCTGTCAATGTTTTGGAAGAGTTGGAGGAATATTGCATCTCACTTTCAGCTCTAGGGGATTGAATGTCATTTTTCTGGAAATGTCCTGGACTGTTTGTGAGTGCGTGTGGGGGTGAGAGCGTGTGGGGGGTATCTGGGTGAGAGCTTGTGGGGCTATCGGGGATGAGGGGCTGTGGGTGTGTGGGAGCGTGGGGGTACCGTAGGTGGGGGAAGCGGGAAGGCCCACTGCTGACACTCTTCCTGGAGCCCCCGGAGATGCAGCCCACCCCCCCGCCCCTCGTACAGCTCCTCATCAATCTCCCCAAACATCTGCTGCACCTGCCGCGACGCTGCCTTGTCAAACTCCTGAGAGACCATGACAGAGAGACACAAGGGAGAGAGAGAGAGACCATGACAGAGAGACACAAGGGGAGAGAGAGAGAGAGACCATGACAGAGAGACACAAGGGGAGAGGGGAGGAAAAGAGAGAGAGAGAGACACAAGGGGAGAGAGAGAGAGAGAGAGACCATGACAGAGAGACACAAGGGGAGAGGGGGAGGAAAAGAGAGAGAGAGAGAGAGAGAGAGAGAGAGAGAGAGAGAGAGAGAAAGAGGGAGAGAGAGACACAAATATACACTTGTCACAGCATGCATCGCTTTTCAAGCTCCTCATCAATTATTGGCAGCGCATCGTTGAGCTTTGTTTATTTCACAGCAGGCTACAGCATGTATGATGATGAGCTTGGATCCCTGGTGTGAGTGTGTTTTTAATTGTCACAAACACTGTGTGTTCTGCTGTGTGTGTTTAACAAGGATTTTGTTTCAAAGGTGGTCTCAGGACAGGGTGTGTGCGTAAACAGATCATTGAGTTTCAGAAAAGTTTTAGAGGACTGGCTCAGTTCTGTACCAGCACACACACACACACACACACACACAGTGTGTACAGACACACACACACACACACTCTCAGTGTGTACAGACAGACACTCTCACAGCAGGACAAGAGAGGAAGGCCTCACATCATATCCCCATGAGAAGACGGAGCTCCTCTCAGTAGAGATCCCTGTTCCTGCGTAGCTGTGGATCCCTGACCAGGAGCGGGTGGTGTCTCCCGTGGTGACCGTGGGACAGTCCGATTGGCCAGACGCCGCAGACGTCTCCGAGCTGCAGAGGGGGAAACCGTATGACCTGATACATTTAGAACAGTGACCGACCAATCAAATCGTCAAATCAAATTCAGACGTGAAGCGGCTGCTCCCCCACTGCATGATGTAACAATCACGATCAACCAATCAGGAAAGGCGAGGCCATGTCCCTGGCAACCGGGTTCGCATTGTTTCCGTAACTTAATCAACGCATATATCCCTGGTTGGATATGCGATATCAAGCCTTGCCTTTATCTGGGACTAGTGAAGGATAGCCCAAAACTCAGCCCCAGGTCTGGCTAGTTGGAGTCCTAGTACCGTACCTGTCGTAGGTGGACACAGCTTCTCTGAGGTCATGCAGGAGAGGCGGGGGGTGGACCAGGTCATCATCTGCCTCTTCTGGGAGGGGGTGGTGGTCTAGACTGCTTCGGGACAGACCACGGCTGGAACAAAGCAAGATCACACACACATCTTGAATCATTCATTAACGTTCATCTCGCTACAAGTGAGATCATGGGTGTTATTAGACACTGGCACAGAGTCTAATAACCGCGGAGTGGTAAAGATAATGTGGTGGTTGTGGTGTGGCAAACAACATCACAGAAAAACATCGATCAATCGATCAAGCTCACCCATCTGTAAGGGAGACAAATTACTTAGGGCTGACAGACTAATTCCCACAAATGGGATCAATATACGCTCACGTTACGCGTTCAGTGTCAACTGATCGTGGAGCTGCAATCATGACTGACCAAGTCCCAGAGCGATCTGTATTAGCTACAAATACGACAGATCACTAGGCTTGGTCTACCGTGTTTACACGAAGCCTTGAATATGCTTTTCCCTATCACGATGCCAGGCATTGGGCCCAGCAACATCCATATGAAGTCCTCAAAGATTGCAAAACAGCTGGTTGATAAGATAGAAAGGCATCAATATATATTTTATCACGATAGACTGCTGAAACGTCACGAATCCTTATTGACATAATATGTACTCACATCTCTAAATTGTGCGATACGGGCCGCCTTGAGTATCGTGAAATCATTATCCTTTTCTCCGTTTTTCATCGGCTGAAGCCCTCCGCTCTCACCGTCCTTGTTGATTCCATGCCCCGCTGACGCTTTTGACAGAGGCTAGGCATGTCCTCTCGGCTGCAGATTGGTATCATATATGAGCTAGGACGTAGCTACACAGGCGTTGTTGTTGTGTTGCTTCAGGTAAGTCGTAGAAGTAGCCAGCTAGGCATAGCTAGCTAGCTAATACTACAGTTAGTGGTCACTCCTTGGAAAGAAAGTATTGAGATTAAAACGTTAATACGTTAGCTTGTTAGCCAGTTAGTTAGCTAGCTTTAACGTTGTCGGCGTTCTTGAAGAACAGTATAAGAAATGTACCTGAATACATTACATACGACTCATTTATATTTGTATAGGTATACTGTAGATGAAACACAATTGCTGTTTCGCTTGCTATTTATCTGTCGACTTCATTTAACAGCATCCACCACTTCAGATCCATAGCTAGCACCACACAACAACAATTACAAGGCTGTCATGGATACATAACTTCTCAATCCCAATGCTTCCTGGGAAATATATTGAAAGCTCTCGTAGACTGACGTTTCCCGCCAAAGAAGTTAAACTACAGCTCCCGGCTTCCTTGTCGGTTTTTCATGTTGTGCTTCTGAATGTTGTCCGCCACTCCATTGACAACATTGTCAATGGAGCATGTGTTCAGACATGTGTATATTTATGTAACAGCAAATGTCCGTAGAGTGAAACTGTTTTTGTTTAATTTAAAATATTTTAATTAATTACCAAAATTGTTTTCACCGAGCATTGTCAAACTTTTGTGAGATATTGCACTTAGACAGGAACTATTGGTAATTATTAAGTTTGATAGCCGGAGGAATTTCGTTGTAGGACAAAACAGAACTGGTTTTAACGGCGTGAGAACGTCATGCAGTAATGTTTCTCAAGTTAGATACTATATTTTCAGGGTCTGCGGTTCCAAAAGTGTTACGAAACGTAAGAACTTATGTTTATTTTAATGCAGTAAGAGCTTCGTTGCTTTCACATCCATATCGACGGGTGGCTAGCTAACTAACTTGCCTTGCTCGGTACTACTCTTTGTCAAGATGAAGCCTAGAAGTACTGCTAGCGATACAGTTGAATGTTCAAGACTGTACAGTCGTATGTAAAGCTATCCTTGTTGCTTTTTTACGTTTTTCTTTCCTCTTAGGTTACTCAGTGGGTCTAGGCTAGGCAACCCATACCATGGACCCGCTGAAGAGAACGGTCGTTCATGACGACATGGTCCAGTATTACCTTTTCCTGGTTGAGCCCAGTATTTCTGATCCATTGGCCAGTGAGCAGTGTCTGCAACGTCTAGTTGAGGAGATCTTAGCCAAGGTGACTCCCCTTCTCGTCCAGTACATCTGGCATCAGCAGCCTTTCAACCTCAAGTACTATCCCGAGAAAGGTACGTCATCAGAGCGAAGATGGCCCACACGCACACGGGTATAGACACACACTCTCAATTAAAAATCGATCGTTACTAAAGGTTTGACGTATGTTGATGTACAGAAGGTCTTCCTGCCCACATCAAAGGGAGCACTCAGTTTGGAGACAATGTGGAAGACGAGTGGTTTATCGTTTACCTCCTACTGCAAATCACAGAGTTCTTTCCTGAGTTGGCAGTGAGGTGGGTCTGCGGAAGGATGTATTTCACTGATTTGTTTATCACTATCAAGACAATATAACTCTTGTGTTTTGTCAAGTATTGACTATTGTAACTTCCGCAGGGTTGAGGACAATGACGGGGAGTTTCTTCTCATTGAAGCGGCTGACTATCTTCCCAAATGGCTGAACCCAGAGAGCAGCGAGAACAGGGTGATTCACGGTCTTAACGTAGCACTCAGTGTCAACACGTTGTTCATGTTCATCCCGAACATCTCTTCATCTGCGTTAAGTTTACAGCAACAGCAGTTAATCTGTGTCTCAAACGCAGCTCTTTATCTAGGAGGTGAGTGTCTCGTAACTATAACCTTTGTCTCGTACGGTTCTGCTGCCAGGTCTTTCTCCATAAAGGAGAGCTGCACATTCTCCCCTGCCCGTCCCGTTCCAGTGAGGTGGGCCTGCCCAGGGACGTGGTGCCCAGTGTAGCCCAGGCCCTGGACCTGCTCTCCTCCCACACCCAGGCCTGTCTGGCCAGCCCCAACATCCGGACAGCCCTGGCCAAAAGACTGGATGGGTAAAGAAAGCACCCCAAACATCAGTAGTGTTGGTCTTAGTTGAAATACGGTGGCAGTGTCTTAACAGCGTGATGTTTTTATGGTTGTGTGTGTGTGTGTGTGTCTCTACAGATACCCAGGGAAGATTCAGACCACCTTGCACTTCGCCCATTGTTTCCTGCCTGCTGGCATCGTTACAGTGTTGGCACAGAGGCCAGACCTGCTCGCTCCAGCGGTCTCTGCGTTCTATCTGCGGGATCCGGTGGATCTTCAAGCCTGCCGGACATTCCGAACCTTCCCTCCAGATACCAGAGTCCTCACCTCGGTACGTGCAGCTGTTGATCAGCTTCCCTATAGTTAGCGTGTGGACAAGGGACTTAGCAGTTGCTGGGGTTAGAAACATAGCTAAGTAGAGTGAATTATGTGTTGTGTACAAGGATTTATGTTTAAATCTTGCATTGGTTTTGACATGCTGATCCTGGGTCTTGTGAGTTCTGGTCTTCACTCCATCTCATGGTCTGTTTCCAGGTGAAGTTCACCCGCTGTCTGTACGCCCAGCTCCAGCAGCAGCACTTCAACCCTGACAGGAGGAGTGGCTTCACCCTGCCAGCCCGCTCTCACCCCCAGTATCGAGCCCACGAGCTGGGCATGAAACTGGTGAGTACCCCCCTGGACAGTTTCTCCTCTCCTGCACTTCACATTTCCCATGGACTAGAGTTCATCCAGATCTCCCTGTGTTTGGTACTGACTGTCTGTCTGTGTTTGGTACTGACAGTGTCTGTCTGTGTTTGTGCCTGCACCAGGCTCATGGGTTTGAGATCTTGTGCTCCAAGGGAAGACCCCCCTCCTCAGAACCAGATGTGCCCATCAGCTGTAACCCCTTGTGGAAAGGTTTTGTGGATAGTCTAAAGAAGAACAACTACTTTAAGGTGTGCATCCCCCCCCCCACCCTAACCCCCCCCCCCCCCCAAAAAAAAGGTCCTGCATTGTCATAGTGGTTTAGGCTGATTCACATTGTTGTTGATGTTGTCCTCTGCAGGCTGAACTAGAGGGGTCAGCCCGCTACAGAGAACTGATGACATCAGCGCAGAACTTCTTCAAACAGTCAGTAAACCAAGGACAGAGGTCAGTGCCCTGTAAGAGACATCAATGGAACCGCTGGTTCATATTCTAGATGGGAATGCTTTTGGGTGCTCAGTTGGACGAATCATTAACTTTTGCATTTGTGTGTGTGTCTGTATGTGTGTGTGTGTGTGTGTGTGTGTTTAGCTCCAGCAGCAGGTCTCCAGGAGAAGAGGTGCTGCAGCTGTTGCAGAGCTCTCCTCCCCCAGACCTGGAGGACCTGAGGAGACAGGAGACCCTTCTGCCTCCAGAGGACAGTGAGTCCTCCTCCCTCCTGCTGTACTCTCTCACTGCTGTACTCTCTCACTGCTCAAATGTCATTTGTGTCGCGAAAATTCGGGTGTCTTTTTAGATTCCAAAATGAATCTTTACTGACTGAAACGATGTTACCGCATAATTTTTCTTGTATGCCTACCACATTATCGTTGTTAGTTAGTTTTATATTAATAGTACAACTGTCTGACTTCTTAGTTTTGGAGTACTTGGTGAACTCTACTATTGAGGCGATTTTGACTGAAAACAGTCTACTGTTGATGACTGGACAGGACACAGATGCATTCTGGGTCGGGTATGGGCATTCAGACTCGTGGCGTCAGCATTCCTGTAGCGAAATTGGAGCGGGACATAGGGCAACGCTCCGTCCTTTTAAAAATCCCGCTCGGCGCTCTGTCCAAAATCCTCACGCCCCCCGCTCGCTCCGCTCACATGCTCTGGACTAGTGTCACACCACTATCACAGTCAGTTGGAAATTCCTTCATGGTTTAGTCATTGAAGCTTATTCATTCTCAGATAAGGTTTAGAGAACTGTTAAGATATTGAGCTGGTCAATAGGCTCACAGACTAATCAATAGTAAAAATGCCTCCATGTTTGTCTTTCACACTAATATTTGCCCTTCTATTGTGTGTGTGTGTGTGTCCAGGTGACAGCTGGCTGGACATCTCAGCCCAGGAGCTGGAGCATCTGTTGGAGGAGAGAGGGGGCAGGGGTCTGGGAGGGGCAGGGGGGGGCAGCACGCAGCCCCCCCCCTGTAGACGAGCACCGGAGGTCAGGAGTGAGGAGGTGAAGGAGGGAGAGGAGGCCAGTTATAGTCTGGTTGCTGTGACCCAAGGGATGAAGAACTTCATCAACGCCATGTCTTCACACGAGGGCGCAGAGCTTCCCTGGTGAGACTGGCTGACTGGCCGACTGACCACAAACTGAATGATTGATGAAGTGTTGACATGTTGTAGTTAATCTTTACCTTGAGAGGGAAGGCCACTTGCATGCAATAAAATTAACATACAATTTGCTTAGGGCTTTTAACAGGTTCTCGTGCCGTCTGTGAGCACCAACATGAAATCTCTGGACCTGATAACACACCTTTCAAACAATTCACTCTAAAATGTGACTGTTGGTAACCTTGAAAAAGCAGATTAAAAAAAAGTTTTTCTTCTTGTCCCAGGTCCCATTCAAATGAGCCGTTCCAGTTTGATCCAGACTCCTTAGCCAGTGCACTGGACAAACTACTGGGTCAGTTGTACACACTGCTGCACACCACAGACACGTGGGATTTGTAATCACCTACATTCTTTTCTTTACTATAAATTCCCATTCATAATTTTTCATTAGGGTCAAAGTGCAGTAAACAGGGAACATTTAAACAATGAACATTTCATTTGAAAACAGTTTAAAAGGTGTGTTGTTAAAGACTGTCTTCCATTTAAACTGTTTACTGACGCGTTCTCCTCAGGGGTTAAGGATGACGAGTTGGATTCAGATGACCTCGATGCTGATGATGATGATGACGACGATGATGATGAGGAGGAGGAGGGGGGCTGGGAGGGTCTTCACTGCCAGGAGGGCTGGAGGGAGCAGAGGCGCTGGATGGCTTGAGGAGATACATGGATGAGATGGACCAGGAGCTCCTGGGCACCAACGTGGGTCAAAGCTTCACTCAGAAGGTACGGGAGAGATCTCCCACCAGCTGTTTGCTCCCCTCATCAGTGTGCATGCAGACGTGTGAAGGAGATTACAGAATGAGGAAATGGATCCTAGTTGAACACGTTTAGCGTTGGTTCTATCAGTCATACAGCTGTCTAACGGATGTTTTGTGGCAGGATGGAGGAAAGCCGGCCCTGGGCCCAGACTCCCCCAGGCCCCCAGGGGGCAAACCTCTCCAGGGGGAGGTAGGGGAGGAGGAGGAGGAGATCCAGCCTCTGGACGTGGAGCTGAACCTGGTCACCAACCTGCTGGAGTCCCTCAGCTCCCAGGCTGGGCTGGCTGGACCTGCGTCCAACCTGCTGCAGAGCATGGGCATCCACCTGCCCCCTAACACTGACCGCTCCTGATGACCAGACACGGCAGCCTCCACACCGGGCCTGCCAGAACACAGAGACACCACACAGACCCCAACACTGCACCAGCCCCGGTACTCAACCTGGATGATGACGGATCCAAATGTTCGTACATATGACAGTTCAAAACTGGCCTGGACACTGCCTAACAACCATTATGAATTGAGATGAAGCCATGTGTCAGTATAGCACTTACTAAATCAAGGCAAAATAGTGGTTTGTAGATGAGTAAATGCAATACTTTTGGAATTTACTTTATATATTCTTTTCTAAATAAAATATTGAAAGATTGATTTGTTTTTAGCATTAGAACAGCAATTTTTCCATTCCAACTAATCTAACATTTATCTAACCAACTGTGTTTTATTGCACATAGTGTTCATGATTAACTTAACAGGATTCTCCAATGTTATTGCTCAAAGGAAACTTTTAATAACCGGCTTTTCTTGTAATTTATTACTTTAGCTTACATAGCTTATTTATTACTTTTAGCTTCTCAGGTTCAGACGCTACTGCCCAGTTTCCCCAAACATGGAAGAAACATTGTCCTCAAGTAAAAAAAATATTAATTGAAAAAGCTTTTAGTCTGGGAAACTGGGCCTACATGTCTACAGGTAGCATGTGAAACAATCATGATCATTTAGCTTATCAAAAGGTCAGCCTTAGAATACATCCTCTCAGTCCCATCATGCAAGGTACGTTTTGTAGTCCCTTCTGATGGTAGCATTTCTCCGTTCCATTCCGGAAGTCTCACAACGCTCTGGTCATAAGCTGCATCTGTCAGGCTGCACCAGGGTGTCGAAGTGTATGACTGTTGGGAGTGTAAAGTACAGCGCTGTTTCATATCGTGGCCGTATTTAATCGGAACCGTTAGAACCTATAAAACGGCTGCACTAAGGTCCGAGCCGTGTGTATGAGCGCCGCGACCAGCGGCGACAAACGAAGCGCTGTCACGTCCACCAGGAAGTGCTGAACCATCCCCAGGAGCAGGATGGCCAAGAAGTAGCCAATGAAGAGCAGGGTGTGCCAGCTGGTCCCGCCCAGCGCCTGGGGGCCCTTGGGGTGCAACAGACAGAGGAAGCCCAGGATCAGGCTCTGGTTCACCAGCAGGGTGAAATACAGGTCAAAGGTCGAGACGTGGGAGCCAGGTCGCCGGAACTCCACCTCTGCAGCCTTGGCCATCCAGGCCAGAGCCAGGCTGTGGAGGAGGAGGGCCAGAGGGGCGTACACACACTCCAGGGGCTCCACCCTCGAGAGGCCCAGCGACGCTGCAAGGGAGGAAGGGGGACGGTGGTTTGAAAAACGGGACAATTCTGTACAGACGCTTTCGACTTTAAACAAGACTTTGGAAAATCTCGGAATTCAGAACCCTGGCCCCCGGACTCGACACAAACCTGTGATGGCGACGGAGGTGACTGGTCACCACGGTGACGGTCACCACGGTGACCAGGCCCGTGACGTGGAGCAGAGGCGACCCTGCCAGTCCCAGGCCGTGGCACCAGCCCACGCTCAGCAGGGGCAGCATCCTCATGGTCAGGGGGTACAGGCCCGAGTGGCTGCTCTCAGGCCTGGGCCCACATGCCCAGCACGGCCTGGACACTGTCGCAGATGGAGGGTACTAGGAGCCTCTCGCCCAGGGACAGGGAGTAGGGCTTGAGGGGGACCAGGCCCAGGGCGTGGAGGAGCTGCAAGGCTAGCAGGGTCACCAACACCTTCAGGGGTGAGGACGACACGAGTCAAATGGAGGGCTGGGATGTTCTCGCGAGAGCAACAGTGATTCGTTTTTTTTTGGGGGTGTGTCAGAGAGTCTCTCGTGTGGTTCCAGACAGCTCTACTCAAATACAATTCTCAGGAACTTTCCCAGAGCTGCTGACACTCCCTTATCAGCACACACACACACCATAATAAAGTCCAATCCTGTCAGGGTGAAGCTGGTCGTACCTGGGCGAAGCACAGTGGCACAGCATATGGGTAGTGATACTGTGGTACGAAGATGTTAGCCACGAAGCAGCGGAGCTTGTCGGCCAGGATGTAGAGGACGGTCACCAGCAGGATGGCGATGATGCCCAGGGCAGGGAGCAGGGGCTTCCACACAGGACTGGAGGAGAACCGCCTGAGGGCTGCGACACACCTCCTCCACCCGGGGCTGAGCAGGGGTCGAGACACGGCGTCAAACACTTATCGGGGGCAGATATCCCTGGGAGTGTCCCTCCCTTTCACGTACACCGTCATCGGTTTGACTTTAACCACCAGGGCAGTGACCTCCCTTTTGGCTTTTACATTTAGTCATTTAGCAGACGCTCTTATCCAGAGCGACTTACAGTAAGTACAGGGACATTCCCCCCCGAGGCAAGTAGGGTGAAGTGCCTTGCCCAAGGACACAACGTCATTTTGCACGGCCAAGAATCGAACAGGCAACTTTCAGATTACTAGCCCGATTCCCTAACCGCTCAGCCACCTGACTCTCTTTTACTGGACTTTGGAATGTTGTCTGCATTCCTACCGAGGACTGTCGTGCGGGATACGGTTCAGGTGGTCTCTTACCGTTCTGAGACAAGTGTGGTCCTGACCGTGTCCCAGGGGTCAGGCGTCCCTGTCCAGCTGCCTGGGGGGGGGGACAGGAGGGGCTTGAGTTGGATCATCACCCCCTCTAATGGAGGTCCTGGAGACATGAAGACACAAGTCCCTCGCTCCTCCCTAAGCAGAGGGGAAAAACATTGTTTCAATGACGATGTTGTAATCGTAACGGTGGCAAAAAACATACTGTACTTTCGACAAAAAGGTATATTATTATACTCATACTATAATGGCCCGTCGAAACAAAAATCAATATTGAGCACTGCTTATTTTACTGTGTGTTGCCAAAATACACATTTACATTACATATAATATAATAGTACTTTATATGTTAAGTAACAAGCAGGTGCTCAATATTGATTTTAGTTTCGAAGGGAGTATAATATACCTTTTTGTCAACAGTACAGTATTTTTTGCCCCCATTACCTAAAGTTCTCACAACAATTCAAACTAGGATCTCATCGTACACACTGTAACATGTTACAATCAGAGACCAAGGTTTCTTTTTTTCCAGAATTTGTCAATTGTTTACATACACAAAATAACAAATACCATGAATAACAGCAATAAAAAAAACGAATCCAAACATGGAAAATTAAAATACATGAACATTCAGACAAATAATAACATGTATATGTTGTTTAATTGGTAAGGAAGACATACTTACCATTTAGAGTTTGATGTCCAGCCATGTTGATTTATTTGTATCTCAAATATTCATATTCCAAAAGTTCCTATCATCCCTTGTCCACGCAGTGAACCAACCGTACAGACTTACAACTGAGAGAGAGGAGAGGAGCGGCACCCAGGCAAGAAATCACTCCAGAGAGAATGTCGGTTATGTTCTTCTGTTCTGAACCTTGTGATTAAACGGACAGAGCAGAATGCCTGTCCCTCTCACACTGACCTGACCAAGCGTCTAGTAAGGCATTGACCAATCCTGGACTTTGTTCTGGGGCTGGCTATCTGCTGGAAGATTACAGAACACCTCAAGTTATCTCTCTACTTTGTGGACTGAGGATCCTGACTTCGTATCGTGACCTTTAATGTTCCGAGCTTTATTCTGATGTTCTGATCCGACTCTCGATAACAAACTAATCAGGCAGGAACTCCCTGAATCTGGGATAATGTGTTGCATGTATATCATTGTTTGGCATACTGTCGTATGGTCTTTATTGAAAACATTGACATATGTTTTCGATAAAAACCAAACACATAAAAGAATACCTTTAACCAGAATCCTTCTTATTACCTCATTAATGGGCATCTGTAAGTTCTGTTTATGTGTCATTATCCAGCTGACATCTGCTTGTGACATTGAAGTCATCCAACCTCCTCTTTGGTGTCATGAGTTTACACACACACACACACACACACACACACACACACACTCCCTCTAATGTCCTCTGCCTGCCTTTTACAGCACTCTCTATGTCTGTGGGAAACCATCTGTGAGATGCACACAAAGTAAACAAAAGCGTTTCATTAGAAGAGACATAAAGAGAGTTTACAGAGTAAGTTGGTCTCATGTTAGTTTATTGCCCCTGACATAAGCCTGGCTTATTTGGTAAATTTGCTTTATGGAAAACAGGCCCCGGTTCTTTACTCTTTGAAATACAAACAAACAACACATAGGACAGGCCGAATTTATATGCCAAGGTCACTAGCCTGGGTACTATAGCAACCAGCTGGTTCTTTATGGCCCTTCTCGTGTGAGAGACTGTCATCATGCCTGGCTAATGATTGATCAGCTATAATAAACCTGGATTCTTAATATTGGGTCTACTCCAAGCTGTAACTGAGAAACTTTATTGCCATGTTTTAATTTACCCATCAGCAGGTAACTAAAGCAGTCGTCACTGAATGCTCAGTGCGTGGGTATTAATGAAACTGGCCTGTTGTACGGTGTTCATTTTAGGACATCCTCAGATCTCAGACTCATTTCTCATTCTCAAACGAAAAGGTGTCAGATCTCAGACCAAAAGTCGTCAGACTCAGAAAAACCTCTGTCATTCTCAGACAAAACGCTCTCAAACTAAACGCCATCATTCTCAGACAAAACGACGTCAAACTAAACGCCATCATTCTCAGACAAAACGCTCTCAAACTAAACGGCCTCATTCTCAGACAAAACGCTCTCAAACTAAATGCCATCATTCTCAGACAAAACGACGTCAAACTAAACGCCATCATTCTCAGACAAAACGCTCTCAAACTAAACGCCATCATTCTCAGACAAAACGACGTCAAACTAAACGCCATCATTCTCAGACAAAACGACTCTCAAACTAAACGCCATCATTCTCAGACAAAACGACGTCAAACTAAACTTTGTCAGAATTTTTATTTGTCAAAGCTAGCTAATTGAGGGAACTGTTGACTAGCTTTCTGAATTAGCTAAAGTAGCATCTTTTAAAGTGAATACCATGGTGTTGTTTCTGTTAACTGGTACAGCAAGAAGAACTTACTTTTGATATAATACGAAATAGGTGTTTTCTGCAAGCTAGTTCACTCGTCTCGTGTAAAGTAAACCCATGTGTAGTCCTCTGGTTGCCATGGATACTACAAACAAACTTTGCTAAAGAATCATAAACGTCATCAACACGCGGCGCGATGATCTGAACAACTGTTCCGCCAGTACAATCAAAGAACTTATACTAGAGCCCATATATATATATAAAGGTATACGTCTTTATATATATCTATGTGCCAGAGCCTGTTTAATTGATATTGATTGCCCATCGCAAAAGTTTAAAAAAAGTAGCAAAGTTTGTTTGTAGTATCCATGGCAACTAGAGGACTACACATGGGTTTACTTTACAGGAGTGAACTCGCTTGCAGAAAACACCTATTTCGTATTATATCAAAAGTAAGTTCTTCTTGCTGTACCAGTTAACAGAAACAACACCATGGTATTCACTTTAAAAGATGCTACTTTAGCTAATTCAGAAAGCTAGTCAACAGTTCCCTCAATTAGCTAGCTTTGACAAATAAAAATTCTGACAAAGTTTAGTTTGACGTCGTTTTGTCTGAGAATGATGGCGTTTAGTTTGACGTCGTTTTGTCTGAGAATGATGGCGTTTAGTTTGAGAGCGTTTTGTCTGAGAATGAGGCCGTTTAGTTTGAGAGCGTTTTGTCTGAGAATGATGGCGTTTAGTTTGACGTCGTTTTGTCTGAGAATGATGGCGTTTAGTTTGAGAGCGTTTTGTCTGAGAATGATGGCGTTTAGTTTGACGTCGTTTTGTCTGAGAATGATGGCGTTTAGTTTGAGAGCGTTTTGTCTGAGAATGAGGCCGTTTAGTTTGAGAGCGTTTTGTCTGAGAATGATGGCGTTTTGTTTGACGTCGTTTTGTCTGAGAATGATGGCGTTTAGTTTGAGAGCGTTTTGTCTGAGAATGACAGAGGTTTTTCTGAGTCTGACGACTTTTGGTCTGAGATCTGACACCTTTTCGTTTGAGAATGAGAAATGAGTCTGAGATCGAGGATGTCCTAAAATGAACACCGTACTGTTGACGTTTGTGTGTGTGTGTGTGTGTGTGTGGTTGTTGATGACAGGCTGGTCTGATTGAGCAGCAGGGGGCGCTGATGCTGTGTTTAAAGTGGACCGCGTAAGGGACTGGTGATAAGGGAGGAGGATGATGAAGTGGCCCGGTCAGACTGGGGGGGGGGGGCAGGTGTGTCAAAGGTACATGTGAAAGAGAGTGTGTGTGTGTGTTTGTTTCTGTGAGTGTGTGTGGGGGGGGGGGGGCACGGCACGGCCATCTCTCCATCTGCCTCCTGTCACATCCAGCTTTCAGGTGACGTTCTAGAGCACTTACCGCCACAGCGTCGTCAGGGCAACACGCTAAAATAAGGCCCGGTTGAAGGGAAGGGGGGGAGGGGGAGGGGGGATTCGAGACAACCAAGTCAAGGGAGGTTGACTTGTCAACAGTTGTCTTTTCCACCTGGTCTATCCAAACCGGACGAGAGGAAATATGGTGGCAACGTAACCGAGTGTGGGTGAACTAGTCGAAACGTCGGACTTTGGTTTTCTGCTCCTCCATGACCTGTTCTTTGGGAGAAGTATGATGCTCTGATGAGGGGAGGGTGGGGGCAGAGACTGCGCCTGCCAAATGTCTGGCACTGGGAAACATGGGCATAGCGTTGTCCAGGTGAGTTTGCTGAGACGCAACGCGCTCCGCAGTGTCGCCTTGTAGAAAAGTAGCATTCCAAATCTAGTCAGCAAAACAGGCTGGTCGTAGCCAGTACTTCCCATTCATCAGTACTGTTCGTGAAAAGACTGTTGTGGTGTTGTCCTCTGACTGATTGTGTGTTGTCTGTATTAGAGCGGTTAACAGTCGTTTAGGAGTCTCTACAGAGCGCAGCAGCAACAGCAACAACTGTCAATCAGTAAACAGCGCCCCCTACAGGGAGTTGAACGGTACTGGCAAGAAACAACCAAAGTGCCACTCTCTCACTCCAACACAGAGTCACACACAAGGTGGGCACGCCCATATCGCGTGACTTGAACTCTCTGGATTCTCGATATTTTCTCTCTCTACATCTTAATGTGCTCACTAACATCCCTGACCAGAGGTGAGTGCGCCTGCGTACGGGGAGGAGCCAGAGGTGAGTGCGCCTGCGTACGGGGAGGAGCCAGAGGTGAGTGCCCCGGCGTACGGGGAGGAGCCAGAGGTGAGTGCCCCGGCGTACGGGGAGGAGCCAGAGGTGGAGGAGGCGTTGGTCCCGGCCATGCCTGAGAGAACCAGGGTGGAGCGAGGCTACATCACCCCTCAGCAGGTCTACAACCTGCTGAACGCCGAGGCGGGCCAGCCCGCGCTGCACGACCCCAACTACATCCTCATCCTGGACTGTCGCAGCGCTGACAGGTGCAGGAGCGCCCGCAAACACACACACGTCAGCAAACTCTGCCGTGCGTGTTTCAATAAACAGTCAATGATTGAATTCCAGATGTCATATCTTCTGTTTATTGCGTGTGTGTGTATGTGTGTGTGTATGTGTGTGTGTGTGTGTATGTGTGTGTGCGTGTGCGTGTATGTGTGTGTGTGTGTGTCAGGTACAAGCAGAGTCACCTTGTGACAGCCCGTGCCAGTGTGACGGTCATCCACCCAGAGCTGGGCTGTCTGATCAGCTGTGTGCAGCTGCAGGAGTTCTCCATCATACTGCTGTACGCAGAGGACGGGCACAGTCCAGGTGACGCACGCTCACGCTCACCTGCACACACACGCTCACCTGCACACACACACTCATGCTCACCTGAACACACACACATGCTCACCTGCACACACACACGCTCACCTGCACACACACACACGCTCACCTGCACACACACACACGCTCACCTGCACACTCACCTGCACACACTCACACACACACTGTAAATCAACAACCCAGGTTGTGTTACGCTTGTGAAGGCCTGTCTGACAGCCTGTGTGTGTGTGTGTGTGTGTGTCAGTGGGCAGCGCCGAGGCCAGGGTGGACTCCCCGGTCCTGCAGCACTGCTTCTTCCAGATCAGCGTCCTGGGCATGGACCCCGTCATCCTCCTGGGGGGCTTCTCAGCCTTCCACACCCTCTACCCCTTCCTCTGCACCCCCCGCATGGTCCTGCTGCCGCCCGAGAGGCACTCCCTCACCATCTACCCCTCCGAGATCCTGGAGGGGGCGCTGTACCAGGGCTCGGCCTCTCAGGCCTCCAACTACCACATCATCAGGAACCTCCACGTGACCCACGTGGTGAACGCCACGGCCGACTGCCCCGACGCCTTCCCCGGCCTCCTGTCCTACCTGAAGCTGCCGCTCAGCGACGATGCCCATCAGGACCTGGTGGAGGCTCTCCCCCGGGCCACGGGCTTCATCGGCGGGGCGCTGCGCGGCCAGCCGGCCGGCCGCGTGCTGGTGCACTGCAGCATGGGCCGGAGCCGCAGCTCTGCGCTCACGCTGGCCTTCCTCATGCAGCTTCGGCGCTGGTCGCTCCTCCACGCCGTGCGCTGGCTGAAGGAGAGGCGGGCTTGCACTGCGCCCAACGTCAACTTCCTGCGGCAGCTCCTGACGTACGAGGAGAGTCTGTTCGGTCGGAGAATCACCTCGCTGGACGACATACGGCTGTGATTGAAACGTGGTCCGATTTCTTTTTTTTGGGGGGGGGGGGGGGGGGGGGGGGGGGTCTTACGTAACACGAAACTAGAGATGGGTGCATTGCTGAACACTGGGGAGAAGGTACTAGAAGGTTGAATTTGAAGAGAGATGCGTCCTGTAGACCAGTGTTGACTCAGTAGTCGTGGATGAGTGTCACACCCAACTGTGAAGAGAACAATGGAGGGTGGTCCTTTCAAAGACTTTGTGGGGGTACAGAAGGTCACACCAATGCCCTATGGATTAGCTCCAGTATTATGTCTTTGTATTCTGAGTTGACAAGGGTCGATGTCCTCTTTACCCCACATGCTTCTCCCTCTCTCACACAAGTACACATTCCCTATCTACAGATGTAGAAATGTGTAAGGTTGATCATTATACTTTAGTTTGGAACAACTGTAAACCCTTGAAAAGAAATAAAGGATATGTATTTGGTTCTAGACTTTTCTTTTGCTTTTATGTTATATAGCGGTGTTTTGTTGTCGTTACAGCCCAAGTTAATAAGTGTGCTATGATATTGTCATCTGCTTGATTACTTCCCCTTGGTTTCAGAATTGATGCCACTCTAGTTTTCCTAATGCAGGTGGCCGCAGACAGAAGCGTTCACTGAACTTGTGAGAAGATGTGGTGGTGGTGCTTCTGTTTTGCTGGTAGGTGGCATGTAAGTCTGTATAACTCCAGATGGTTATCTTCGGTGTGTCACTGTGAACACGTGAATGACCTATCCTGGTGGCTTCCTGCCCTTGCAGCAACAGCTCATGACAGACTGAAAAGACACAGTGACCGATCTCATGTCATGTAAGTGTGTAAATGATTACACCCGATTGATTTGTTTCCCAGGTGACAGATTGTTGTCATTGGGACTTAACTCTTCAGTAGCTAATTCCTTTTCAAATAAATATCAAACCCTGTTAGCTTGCAGCAGAGGGCTTGTCTATGCCTGTTCTCTGACTCAGTAGATAGGTCAGAGGTATAGATTGGACTATCTGAGCCTGGAGGCATGCTAGCTGCAGTGTGTAGATCCTGTCAGGTGTAACTTGTTGTTTGGCAGTGAATTTGGATGATCATTTCCCTGCTTGGCACTGGTTCAATGACCCTCCATGTTCATACCTTTGCATATCTTTGAGACAACATTCAACACTGAATTCCTTTGCCTATTGATGGCTGGACTTCTCTCTTTAAGAGAGACTTCTTTTCCACAGACATTAATTTTAAACATAAATTAATTCTGCCTGTATCTTTTCAGTTCCAAGTGATAATTAATCAACACTTATTATTATTATTATTAATTATTATTATTCTGAACCCACTGCCAGGCATAATTCACACTCTGTGTTGAGTTGCACAGGTAGCTTCATATCAGGGTATCTGGATATCTTGTGAATAGTTGTTTGCAGAGTTCAGACTGTAGTATTTACATAACTTGGACACTGCCTCGCAGAGACCCGGCCTGATATTGACAGAGATAGCTACCGTTTTTGGCTTGGACTCTTGGATGCCAGATTCATCAACTTGCACACTGACACAGACAGCAGCGCTGGAGAGAGATTAGGAGCTCCCAGCAACCACAGTAGGGGTATGTCACTGATGGAGCTGAGATGTCCGTGGTGTGTTCTGGTTCTGAGTAGCCTCCTCCAGACTGTCTCAGCCCACCATGACTTCTTCACGTCCGTAGGTAAGAACTCCCTCCTCCTTCCCATCATCCCTCTGTTATTCTCCTGGGACAATTTCTCCTCGCTATTATCCTCTAGCATTATTTCTGAGTGCTTGGTCTGTAATCTTGGTGTAGCTCAATGCATCCTTCTGTAAATCTTCTCAAACTGTTTCTGTCTTTTTTTCTATCTTTTTGCAGGCCACATGACCGATCTCTTGTACACTGAAAAGGACCTGGTCACCTCATTGAAGGATTACATCAGAGCAGAGGAGAACAAGCTGGAGCAGGTCAAACAGTGAGTATCTTCTGTCTGAAACTTCTCCAGGTTTTTCTCTCTCTGTCTCATTTCCCTCTTTGTTTGTAACTCTCTCTCTCTTCCTCTCCTCCCCTCTCTCTCTTCCTCTCCTCCCCTCTCTCTCTCTCTCTCTCTCTCTCCCTCTCCTCCCCTCTCTCTCTTGCTCTCCTCCCCTCTCTCTCCCCCCATAGTTGGGCTGAGAAGCTGGACTCTGTGACCACCACGGCCACCCTGGACCCCGAGGGCTTCCTGGGGCACCCAGTCAACGCCTTCAAGCTGATGAAGAGACTGAACACTGAGTGGGGCGACCTTGAGAACCTGGTGCTCCAGGACACGTCGGATGGTAACACGACTTTGCATCGTACAAAACATGGCCGCTTTAGAATTAATCCTATTATTTACATTTGACATTTTAGTCATTTAGCAGATGCTCTTATCCCGAGCGACTTACAGTAAGTACAGGGACATTCCCCCCGAGGCAAGTAGGGTGAAGTGCCGGCAAACTTCTGATTAATAGCCCGATTCCCTAACCGCTCAGCCTCTGACCCCCTATAATGGTATTCATTTAGCAGATTTTTATTCAAAGGGACTTTCATAGTGGCGATGTAAATGTATCTAAAAATCTTTCACGCTTTCTCACACTTCTTTGGCCTTATCACTCATTCTCTACCTCTCCTTTCCCCCTCTACCCACCTCCTCCTCTCTTCCTCCAGGGTTCATCTCTAACCTGACCCTCCAGAGACAGCACTTCCCCACAGATGAGGACCAGACCGGGGCTGCCAAAGCCCTGCTCAGACTGCAGGACACCTACAGGCTGGACGCCAACACCATCTCCACTGGAGACCTGCCTGGTGAGTGAGGGGTAAGGGGAGGGCTTTATAAACAATCACGCAGGCATGCGACTAAGCTCATCAGAGAATCTCTCAAATATATCTCTCTCTCTGTCATTCTGCTTTTATTCCCCCTCCTTCTCTCTCTCTCTCCCTCTCTCTCTCTCCCTCTTTCCCTCTCTCACCCTCCCTCCCTCTCTCTCCTCCCCCAGGTGTAACCGCACAGAGCCCCATGACAGTGGAGGACTGTTTTGAGTTGGGGGAGATTGCCTACAAAGAGGGAGACTACTACCACACAGAGTTATGGATGGCTCAGGCCCTCAAACAGCAGGACCAGGGCGAAGAGTCGCCCATAGACAAGGTCCTGGTGCTGGACTATCTCAGCAACTCTGTCTACCAGCAGGGGGAGCTGGAGAGAGGTCTGGAGCTCACCAAGAGACTTCTTTCTCTAGGTGAGAACCTGTAGCTTTATTCCAGTGGTACCGACAATTAACAATGCTCTTGTTAGTGTTTTACAACTTTGTTATTCCACAAGATTTGGAGCGTTGCAGTATTTTTATATTATTCTTGTCAATTTAACTCATCCCAAGTTCAGGTTGTGTTTACTGAAGCTGTTCTGAGCTTGAGACTTCTGCAGCAAACCAAACAAGTCACTAAACATGTCACATCTTTAACTTGATGTGTGTAGATTGTTGATTCCAGTACGGCTTGTTTACACCAGACCCAGAGCATCTGAGCGCCAACGATGACGTGGACTACTTTGAGTTCCAGCTGGAGAAACAGAGGACGGCATCCGCTGACGAGCCCCCGAAACAGGACAAGAAACAGGGAAGGAACAAGACTGAAGGAGCCCTCAGGAAGAAGCGCTTCAGAGAGCCCCTCCCTGAATTGAAGACGTATGAGAAACTGTGTCGAGGGGAGGGCATCAGAATGGTAGAAGACACACACACACACGCATGCAAACACATACACAACTATGCATGCATGTTCACACAAACACGCATGCACACACACACACACACACTCCATTCCCTTTCTCTCATAATATTATATCAATGATAGTGTCTGATATTATACATTATATTATCTAACCTTTATAAAGTATATATTTATCAATCTAATCTTATGCATTAGTTCATGTTTTCCAACTCTCTCTCTCCCATCTCTCTTCAGACACCCCGCAGGCAAAGCCGCCTGTTCTGCCGTTACTACGACAACCACCGTAACCCCAGGTACCTTCTCGGCCCGGTGAAGCAGGAGGACGAGTGGGACCGCCCCTACATCGTCCGTTACCATGACATCATCTCCCACAGCGAGATCGAGAAGGTCAAGGAGCTTGCCAAGCCCAGGGTGAGTACCTCGCCCGTGTGTGTGTGTGTGTGTGTGTGTGTGTGTGTGTGTGTGTGTGTGTGTGTGTGTGTATGGTTGCTCGTGGGTTTATATTCGACTGAAGCCATGTTTATTTTCACACAGATACATGATCTGTCTACACTGGCAATTTTTCCTATAATATGACATTCCTTATAGTCTAATTCAGTGTGTTTAGTCATGTGGGATTCAGGGTAAAAATCCTTAGAGACACGTCTCTCAGGGTGAACTTGTTTCGTAGCGGGTGTATTGGTGTGGGCAGGGCGTCTGGGTGGGTTCACTCCGGGGTGTAAAAACTCTCCCTGGCTCAACAGCTAAGCAGGTCCCTCATCTCCAACCCCATCACTGATGAAACAGAGACGGCCCCCTACCGCATCAGCGAGAGGTAAGGAAGGCCTGGCCGGGCGTCAGAGGGGTGGGGCTCAGTCCATCTCTCCCACTTCTCACCCCAGCTGCAACCCTTCTCCCAGCAGCCAGCCCCTTGACCTCCGTCACCAGCCAGCCACCCTTCCTCTGACACAGCCTTCCAAACTCCTGAGCAGAAACAGTCCAGAAACAGAACTCTCCTGTGCTCCCTGGTAGAACCAGGTTCTGAATCCAATCACAGTAAGACCCTCTCCGACTCTCCTGAGATAAGGGAGGAGAGAGGAGGACTAATCTTTGCTGGAGAAAAGAGCGCTGATTCTGGTTTGGACTAGGTTTCTCTCAGGAGTTGCTGCCCTGCGTTTGATGTTTAACCAGAGGGACAGAGAAGGAGAAAAAGTAGAGGTGTTTCACTTTTTCTGAAGAGGAACGGTAGCTTGTAGTAGTGGCCAGTTGTTGATAACATAGTAGCTGCTTTTAGCCAGGCTTGGATGTGACAGAGGCAGTCTGGTTCACCAGTTTAGAAATCGGTCAGTTTGTTTTTGATTTCTCAAGTATTTTATGACTTGGCTTTCTTTACACCTCCACTTACCAGGACTTCCTCACATGGATAAGGTCTAAAGTGCACTGTCTCAGTCGTGGCTGGCTGGCTGCATGATTTTCCACCCTCTCCCCTCTTTCTACTCACATTTAATAAACGGACTTTGCTGCCCTCTGGAGGCCAAGCATACACACTGTTCTGACCTGTTTACCTCCCTCCGCTGTTTCCCTCATGGCTCCCTCCCTTGCCTTAGTGCTTGGCTGACTGGGTACGAACACCCAGTGGTGGACAAGATCAACCAGAGGATTGAAGACCTCACAGGTCTGGAGATGGACACTGCTGAGGAGCTGCAGGTGTGTAAACGTGTGTGTTTGTGCAGAGTGGGTCAGTGAGACTGAAGTTAAGTATTAACTTTAACATCTGTAAGAACTTCAATTCACTATCTTCACCAGGTTGTAAATTATGGTGTGGCAGGGCAGTACGAGCCCCACTTTGACTTTTGGAGGGTGAGTGTCTCTGTTAGGTGTGTTGAGGAGAAAATCTGAGCTAATTGAGGCTCCTGTCAGTACTGGGACATGGTGATAATCTGTTGTGTATCTGTCTGTAGAAAGATGAGCCTGATGCATTCAAAGAGCTGGGCACAGGCAACCGCATAGCAACTTGGCTCTTCTACGTAAGTGCTATCAGAGTGAGATTGAAATAGTTTTGAGTCATTCTGGAGAGTGGTGGGGGTGAGTGACTTTATTTTGCATTGCAGATGACTGATGTTGCTGCTGGAGGTGCTACAGTATTTCCTGATGTAGGGGCTGCTGTTTGGCCCAAAAAGGTAATCATAGAATATTTAAAGCTTAGGTACTATTGAAATGCCCTTTGGTGGCAAACATTTGTAAGTTTACATTTAGGCTATTTATCACGAATCACTCATCCAAACAATGTCACACTTGACACTGGATGTTCTTGGGTCCAGACCAATACACCTGCACATGTGCAACTTCACAAAGTGACCGGTTCTCGAGATAATCGAGCCACAGACACACACACAGATTCCTGCCTTTAAGTGTGTCTGTCTGTCTCTGTGCTTTGAGAGCACATGCTCATGTGTGCTGTGTGTGTTGCAGGGTACAGCGGTGTTCTGGTACAACCTGTTCCCCAGTGGGGAAGGAGACTACAGCACCAGACATGCTGCCTGTCCTGTACTAGTGGGCAACAAGTGGGGTGAGTCACTCTCAGTGGATGAATCACTTGATTCACTTAATGACTAATTGGTTCCAGGGTATAATTGAATGCACTGTGTAATATCAACATGTCTTTCCCCCTCTGAATCCCAGTATCAAACAAATGGATCCATGAAAGAGGACAGGAGTTCAGACGTCCCTGTGGTCTGGTAGAGACCGAATGATGAAGGGGGACGTTCCCCCCCCCTCCATACAGACACACAATCAAAAACACCACACACACTGTGTTCTCTATCAAAGTCAAACACGTTTGCTGGTCTGTCATTTACCCTGTACAACGTCATTAATGTGGAACCAGTGTATGTACATTTGGGGGGAAATCGTTTTCCAACTGAATGGAGGGTTGTAGAGGGTTTATCAGGGAGCTGTGAGTCCATTCATAAGACTGCTGTGGCTGGAAGGAGTTCCAGCACAGGAGATAACTACTTCCTATACAGTGACACAAGAATTACTACTTTTCAGAAATTAACTGCTGTGAAGAATTATAGCAAATCCGCAACTAACTGGTATTTTAGTCTGTGTTTGCTTTTACGACGTACACAAACCCACTACTGTAGCACTTGCAGTCTTAACTCCTCCCCGTTTCTTCATTGGGCAGAAATTCTCCCCCTGCTGAATACTAGGAAGCAGAGAAGCTTCTGGAATGTGAGAGGACTTTCACGCCGACCTCCCACTATAGGGTGAAATTGAGGTTATTATTGAGTGCACTGGGCATCTGCATGCTCTTGACTGTGAAGAAGTTACACCCGTTGTACATTTACAAAGATACATTGTAAAACGTGCAGGACAATTCCGTTGTCTGGCCCGTTGCTGCCCATATAGCATGTTTCCCTTCTAAAATATAGTTTAATATGCTACAATTTATAAAGTGAATAGTTTCAAATAAATAGACAGCAAATTGTGGATATATTAACACAGCCAAGAAGTAGCGTCGTTGTCATTACAGTTTCGTGATTCGTGAACGCGTGGCCCAAAATGTTGTACCCTAAAATCACAGTTACGGCCACGAGTGAATGCAGTATGTGAGCCTCTGCACGTACCACTTTCTGTGACAACTATCCGCCAGATGGCGAAGCTCCTATTGGGAGGATAAAAGCCGACTGAAGGTTTACGCACAAGTAAACGGTATCAGGCACCGAGAGAGAACGAACAGGAATCTGACCGTAATACGTTAGGGCCACCAGGTATCATTCACAATCCATCTGTCGCCCGGATTATTTGACGCATTTGGTAATTATCGCTCAATTTATTTGAACATGTGCTGGGTAAAGTCTTGGCTGTGGTGGTCAGTTTATATCATTTAGTTAACCAAAGTAGGCTGCCGGTGTCTTCCATGTGTCTGGTCATTTATGTACCCGTAACGTAGTTTATTATAAAGTATTCTGTGTTTTATATACTGAATTCACTGAAACTTCTGCTTTAGCCTAGGCAGGTTTCATTCAGGTTCATTCAAGCTCGCGCTGGGTTAAATTCCAATGCATGAATGGTCCATCCATCACTGTTGCTCAGATTTGTTCCTAATATATAAAAAAATACGATTTATACTAACGTGTGTAGAAGGCAGGTCTACATATTGATATTGAGTACAGTGCATGCTCAGGTTTGTATGATAAAAATAAGTAACTTTAACGAAAGCTTCTTAAATGGTGGAAAACCCTTCGAGTCGTAGGGTTATTAGTAGGCTTGTGATGATGGGTGAATGGTCGTTCCACATTGGGCTACTCTGACTAGACTGCACTTTTAAAACCGTGTGATGAAAATCACAGGTAGACTTTGGTATCAGGTTAGTATGAATGTCCAAAATGAGAATGGGCTTGTGTTAATAAGTGCCCAACGATTTTGTCATCTGCTTAAATACTTCCCCTTGGTTTCAGAATTGATGCCACTCTAGTTCTCAGAATTCCGGTGGCTGCAGGTAGACGTTCACTGAACTCGTGAGAAGTTCTTACCGGGGGAGGGGCGAAGACGTGGCAGTCCATCCTCTCCGCCTGTAACTTTCACTCAGCCTAATCCCACAATTTAAGGAGCCCTAAGGCTAAACTGTATCCCGCTATGCTAAACACCATGTTGGCTTTATAATTTACAGCTTGATTCTTGACTTCATGGTTTTCTGGTGAATTTGGCCTGTTATTAGCCTTGTTGTTGCAGTCACACAGAAACTGTCTGTCTGTAAACATCATCCCACTTGGTTGATTTACTGACCACTGTCAGAGATGCCAATCCCTCTGATTTAGTCCTTTGATTCAACACTGGATATTATTTTAAGATGTCTTTTAAATCTGTCTCTCTTTTTTCCTATGCTTATGCACATTATGTTTTAGGCAAATCATTGCCATTTGAAAAAGATGAATGAACACATGAAATCACTGCTTCAGCATGGTTCAATCACTGCTTCAGCATGGTTCAATCACTGCTTCAGCATGGTTCAATCACTGTTTCAGCATGGTTCAATCAGAAGTCAGAATGACCGAAGTTTGTGTCAAATCTAAATTTAAGTTACCATTAGGTAAAGACCAAGACACCATAACATTTACATTTGAACATTTAGTCATTTAGCAGACGCTCTTATCCAGAGCGACTTACAGTAAATACAGGGACATTCCCCCTGAGGCAAGTAGGGTGAAGTGCCTTGCCCAAGGACACAACCGCTCAGCCACCTGACTCCCGAGGGTTTTGTACTTCATCACCTGCTCACTTGACCGGCCATGACCCTTAAAACATGACTGGCTTCTTTCAGCTACTTTTAAAGACAAACCCTTTAACACTCACCCCAAAGAAGACAGATAATTACAGGACAAGACAGAGGACCTATCTTACTAGTTTGGCTTCCTGCTCCGGCAACAACAGCTAATAACAGACTGCAAAGACAAGAGCAGGGAGGCTAATGCAGTGACTGACCTCAAATCATGTGTGAATGATTGCACCCGATTGATGCGTTTCCCAGGTAACAGATTGTTGTCATGGGGGCATAACTCTCAGAAGCTGCTGGCTCAAGTTATAGCAGTAACCCTTTAGGCTACTGACAAGGGAAGGACTGGGCCTTGCAGCCCTATTACAAGTCAAAACAATTACTGATTATGTCTAGAATGTGAACACTATAATCATACATGCAAATGTTATTGCTTGTCTGTTTTGCATGCAAGTTAACTTGGGTTCAGGCTTAACATCGTAAAGAGTGACAGTTGCCATACTATTAGTTCACGGTGGTGACATGATTGGACAAGATGTGAACACATGAGCAACGAGGATCACAGTTCATCTTTCTGTTCTGGCGACAGAACAGAAAGCCCTCTGCCCTCCTCCCATCAACCTGAATAAAAATACTTGAGTGTTATTCTTAAATAAATATCAAACCCTGTTAGCTTGCAGCAGAGGGCTTGTCTATGCCTGTTCTCTGACTCAGTAGATAGGTCAGAGGTATAGATTGGACTATCTGAGCCTGGAGGCATGCTAGCTGCAGTGTGTAGATCCTGTCAAGTGTGACCTGTTCTTTGGCATTGAATTTGGATGATAATTTCCCTGCTTGGCACTGGTTCAATGACCCTCCTTTTTCATAGCTTGCAAACAACATGTCTTTGAGACAACATTCATAACTGAATTCCTTTGCCTGTCGATGGCTGGTGTTTTCTCTTTAACTTGGTTTTCCACAGACGTTAATTCTGCCTGTATATTTTCAGTTCCAAGTAATAATTTATCAACACAGCATTATTATTATTATTAATTATTCTGAATCCACTGCCAGGCAAAATTCATACTCTGTGTTGAGTTGCACAGACTGCTGTAGCTTTATATGAGGGAAGCTGGGTATCTTGTGAATAGTTGTTTGCAGAGTTCAGACTGCAGTATTTACTCAGCGCACATTACTTGGACACTGACTTGCAGAGACCCAGCCTGCTATTTGACAGATAGCTACCGCTCTTGGCTTGGATGCCAGATTCATCAGTTTGCGCACTGACGCAGACAGCAGCGCTGGAGAGAGATTAGGAGC
Source organism: Thaleichthys pacificus (assembly GCA_023658055.1). Classification (NCBI taxonomy): domain Eukaryota; kingdom Metazoa; phylum Chordata; class Actinopteri; order Osmeriformes; family Osmeridae; genus Thaleichthys; species Thaleichthys pacificus. Next base: position 3,148,489 of record CM042857.1, read on the forward strand.
TCCCAGCAACCACAGTAGGGGTATGTCACTGTTATTGTAGTTTCTGTGGGGGGATGGTGCTACAGACATCTACTGGAGATGCGCAGCCATGGTTTCCAGTTTAGCAAATGTGTTTTCAAGCCCTCAGCCTAATAAGGTGGTGTCCTTGGAGCGGAGGTAATTTTTTCTACGTGTGAATGAGGGCCCTTTCCACTTCCTGCTCTCCCTCCCCCTCAATCCTCCCATCTTCCCACCCTAGAGGCAATTAGGGCAGTCGTGTTTGTTCAAACAAGACCCTTGTTGCTTCTCTGTGACACACACACAAACTCTGCAGGGTGAATGGAGGCGCTTTGTGTGCGGAGAATGGGACACTCCCCAGGGGGGGGAAAGTGTATTTTGCGAAACAGCGAAGCAGCCACCATGTGCATGCCAGCCCTCCAGCTACCGTGCCAAACCAGGCATTCAGTGGCCACAGCACCACCAAGGGGTTATATTTGGCTCTGTGTGGTGGGCATGAGGCTTGGACTCAAGGACGTCTGAGGATATCCTTCAGATTACTCCATCTTACTCTAATGTCTCCTTCCCCCTGTATTGTTAGCCACAATTTAAGAGATAAAGTATAGACAGGAAACGTAGGGGAGAGACTCAACTCATCGACCTCAATATTGTCCAGTAGTAGCCTTGGCAACAACGCCAAACCAGAGAGTCTTTTTTGAGTTGAGGGTTGAGGAGGTCTGATTCTGTGGTCCCACCATGTCCTGTTCTTAGAGCAGCCAGGACTCTGGAATCTGACCCTCAAAGACCGCAACCTGGATCCCCACCTCTGTTTTAATCTCATCAGAAAGTCTCTGACCACAAGAGAATACAATGCTCTTCAGGTTCTTCATGGTGGGTGTGCCTGTGTTTTCTGTGTTAGTTTGTCCAGGATGGAGCTGAGATGTCCGTGGTGTGTTCTGGTTCTGAGTAGCCTCCTCCAGACTCTCTCAGCCCACAGTGGCTTCTTCACATCCATAGGTAAGAACTCCCTCCTCCCGGTGATCCCTCCGTTTTTCTCCTGGGACATTTGATCGTCTTTTATTCTTTAGCCTTATATCTGAATGCTTGGCCTTTTTGTTTAGTCAGATACAATCATCTTAGTGTAGATTCCTGCTTTAAACATTCCTATATTGTTTCTGGAAATGATAAATATTTGTTTTTCTATCTTTCTGCAGTCCACATGACCGATCTCTTGTACACTGAAAAGGACCTGGTCACCTCATTGAAGGACTACATCAGAGCAGAGGAGAACAAGCTGGAGCAGGTCAAACAGTGAGTATCTTCTGTCTGAAACTTCTCCAGGTTTTTCTCTCTCTGTCTCATTTCCCTCTTTGTTTGTAACTCTCTCTCTCTTCCTCTCCTCCCCTCTCTCTCTTCCTCCCCTCTCCTCCCGTCTATCTCTCTCTCTCCCTCTCCTCCCCTCTCTCTCCCCCCATAGTTGGGCTGAGAAGCTGGACTCTCTGACCACCACGGCCACCCTGGACCCCGAGGGCTTCCTGGGGCACCCGGTCAACGCCTTCAAGCTGATGAAGAGACTGAACACTGAGTGGGGCGACCTTGAGAACCTGGTGCTCAAGGACACATCGGAAGGTAACACGGCTTTGCATCGTACACAACATGGCCGCTTTAGAATGAATCCTATTAAAATAGTATTCATTTAGCAGATGGTTTTTATTCAAAGGGACTTTCATAGTGGCGATGTAAATGTATATTAAAAAATATTTTTTGTGGTATATCTCTTTCTCGCTTTCTCACACTTCTTTGGCCTTATCACTCATTCTCTGCCTCCCCTTTCCCCCTCTACCCCCCACCTCCTCCTCTCTTCCTCCAGGGTTCATCTCTAACCTGACCCTCCAGAGACAGAACTTCCCCACAGATGAGGACCAGACCGGGGCTGCCAAAGCCCTGCTCAGACTGCAGGACACCTACAGGCTGGACGCCAACACCATCTCCACTGGAGACCTGCCTGGTGAGTGAGGGGTAAGGGGAGGGCTTTATAAACAATCACGCAGGCATGCGACTAAGTTCATCAGAGAATTTCTCTCTCTGTCATTCTGCTTCTCTGCCCCCTCTTTCTTTGTCTTCCTCCCTCTCTCGCCCTCCCTCTCTCGCCCTCCCTCTCTCGCCCTCCCTCTATCGCCCTCCCTCTCTCGCCCTCCCTCTCTCGCCCTCCCTCTCTCGCCCTCCCTCCCTCTCTCGCCCTCCCTCTCTCGCCCTCCCTCTCTCGCCCTCCCTCCCTCTCTCGTCCTCCCTCCCTCTCCTCCCCCAGGCGTGACCTATAAGAGCCCCATGACAGTGGAGGACTGCTATGAGTTGGGGAAGATTGCCTACACAGAGGTGGACTACTACCACACAGAGTTATGGATGGCTCAGGCTCTCAAACAGCAGGACCAGGGCGAAGAGTCGCCCATAGACAAGGTCCTGGTGCTGGACTATCTCAGCTACTCTGTCTACCAGCAGGGGGAGCTGGAGAGAGCTCTGGAGCTCACCAAGAGACTGCTGTCTCTAGGTGAGAACCTGTAGCTTTATTTCAGTGGTGCAGACAATTCACGTAAAATGTACTAAAAGGGCCATGTTCTTGTTAGTGATTTACAACTTTGTTGGAGGTGCTTTCCTGCAAGATTTAGTTGCAGTATTTTTTTTTTCTCGTCAATGTAACTGTAAACAATGTTTACTGAAGCTGTTCTGAGCTTGAGGCTTCTGCAGCAAACTAAACCTTTCACACATTTTAACTTGATGTGTGAAGATTGTTGATTCCAGTATGGCTTGTTTACACCAGACCCAGATCATCAGAGGGCCAACGGAAACCTGAAGTACTTTGAGTTCCAGCTGGAGAAACAGAGGACGGCATCCGCTGACGAGCCCCCGAAACAGGACAAGAAACAGGGAAGGAACGAGACTGAAGGAGCCCTCAGGAAGAAGCGCTTCAGAGAGCCCCTCCCTGAGAGGAAGATGTACGAGAAACTGTGTCGAGGGGAGGGCATCAGAATGGTAGAAGACACACACACACACACGCATGCAAACACATACACAACTACGCATGCATGTTCACACAAACACGCATGCACACACACACACACACACTCCATTCCCTTTCTCTCATAACATTATGTAAATTATAATATCTGATATTATATTATCTGATCCTGATACAGTATATATTTATCAATCTAATCTTATGCATTAGTTAATGTTTTCCAACTCTCTCTCTCCCATCTCTCTTCAGACACCCCGCAGGCAAAGCCGCCTGTTCTGCCGTTACTACGACAACCACCGTAACCCCAGGTACCTTCTCGGCCCGGTGAAGCAGGAGGACGAGTGGGACCGCCCCTACATCGTCCGTTACCATGACATCATGTCCCACAGCGAGATCGAGAAGGTCAAGGAGCTTGCCAAGCCCAGGGTGAGTACCTCGCCCGTGTGTGTGTGTGTGTGTGTGTGTGTGTGTGTGTGGTGGCTCGTGGTTGTACTGAAGCCATGTTTATTTTCACACAGATACAGAAGGTTGTAAAGCTATATCTGTCTACACTGGAGGTTTTCTATAGTATGATATTCTTCCTAATGTAATTCAGTGTGTTTAGTAATGTGTGATTCAGGGTAGAAATCAGTAGAGACACGTCTCTCAGGGTGCACTTGTTTCGTAGAGGGTGTATTGGTGGGGGCAGGGCGTCTGGGTGGGTTCACCCAGGGTGTAAAACCTGTGCCTGGCTCAACAGCTGCGCAGGGCCACCATCTCCAACCCCATCACTGGTGTGCTGGAGACGGCCCCCTACCGCATCAGCAAGAGGTAAGGAAGGCCTGGCCGGGGGTCAGAGGGGTGGGGCTCAGTCCATCTCTCCCACTTCTCACCCCATCTGCAACCCTTCTCCCAGCAGCCAGCCCCTTGACCTCGGTCACCAGCCAGCCACCCTTCCTCTGACACAGCCTTCCAAACTCCTGAGCAGAAACAGTCCAGAAACAGAACTCTCCTGTGCTCCCTGGTAGAACCAGGTTCTGAATCCAATCACAGTAAGACCCTCTCCGACTCTCCTGAGATAAGGGAGGAGAGAGGAGGACTAATCTTTGCTGGAGAAAAGAGCGCTGATTCTGGTTTGGACTAGGTTTCTCTCAGGAGTTGCTGCCCTGCGTTTGATGTTTAACCAGAGGGACAGAGAAGGAGAAAAAGTAGAGGTGTTTCACTTTTTCTGAAGAGGAACTGGTAGCTTGTAGTAGTGGCCAGTTGTTGATAACATAGTAGCTGCTTTTAGCCAGGCTTGGATATGACAGAGGCAGTCTGGTTCACCAGTAAAAAAAATTATTAAAGTAATTATAAAGTATTATATGACTAATGGTTTTTGTGTGTCTGGTAAATTTATAGCATTAAATAGACAATATAATTAGTTTTGGACTGGAGAATGGAAAGACTGCCTCTGACACACAGCCCAGCAGAAGACAATAATTACAACTAGCAACTTGTGACTGTCTGCCTCTTTCCTTTCTTTTTCTTCCTCTTTCACTTCTTATCCCCCCTTCCCCACCCCTTCTTCTTCTTCTTGATGTTTGTTTCACTGTCTACTGTACTCTCTCTCTCTCTCTCTTCCCTTGCCTCCGGGGAGCTAGCTAAGGCGCGCCACTGTGCATGACCCCCAAACTGGGAAGCTCACCACGGCCATGTACAGAGTCTCCAAGAGGTAAGGGGTTCAAGGGTGACAAGGTCAAAGGTCACAGAGGACACTTCCCCCCCCCCCCCCACACACACACAATTTCTAGTTCCACATAATGCTGTTGCCAAGTGTTGGGTCACGTACATACAGTATACCGCATGTTTAAAATAGATCCCTCTACCCTCCACACCACATACCATGTCATCTTGGTTTTACTTTCTCTGCTTGTTAAGAGAGGGTACGGGTGTGTGTGTTACTTCATCCACGGGCTGGAGAAGATGATGTTCAGTACAGATGGTGAGGTTTTATAAGTGTGAATGCGTGTCGCTTTGTGGTGAGGGAGTGTTAGTTCTGCTGAGATCGAACTTCGTTTGAACTGATGTTTAAACAGGGTCCAAGTGGCATGAGTCACTGAGGGGAATTAAAAGATGCTGAAACAGAACTTTACTGGCTTCTTTGGCACTTTATCAAGGCCAGTTTATATTTTATCGTCAATACTTCCCCAACAGAAACTTGTAATAAATCTCCTCTTTCCAGTTTGATGAAAAACAAAGGCTGATGGCTGGGTGATGTCAAGAATGTAGCCAATAAAAAGGATGGTACTATGTGGAGAGCAGATGTCTGGATCGACCTAATCCTGACTTTCATAAACAGAACTCCTGGCCCAGAAACCACTGCAGCTCTCCAGCCAGGACAACTGGTTATGGCATCTTCATTTAGACCAAAACTAATGTTATTTCATGTGGTTTGACAATTTTACAACTAACAAAAAATTGCCATAGTGTAATATAATTGAGTTCAGAATAAGATGTCTTCATAGTACACGTAAAAGGGACTATTGCTAAAGTTTACTGCATATAACTCCCCCTGTTTGAGTGGGGATGTTTAGCTTGCTGGTGAAAGAAAGGCAGTGTTTGGCAAAATCATGGAACTATTTTCACCTAAAGGGCCTCTAGCCTTCCTCGACCAATCCCCTGTGACCTCCATGAGTTTCACGGGCAGCCATTGGATGACATGGACCTGCAGTTACTATAAAGAGAACATTTATGAGTATGCACAAAAATAAACGTTTATTTAGTTACATCAATACAGTCAAACTTCAGACACGCTGTTGAATCCTCTGAGCTGATTGGAGATTCTGTTGGACCTCCTGCTTAAGTTCCTCCTCTTCCTCCCTCCTTTTTACTCCTTATTTCCTTTACACCTCCACTTTCCAGGACTTCATCGCATGGATAAGGTCTAAAGTGCACTGTCTCAGTCGTGGCTGGCTGGCTGCATGATTTTCCACCCTCTCCCCTCCCACATTTAATAAACGGACTTTGCTGCCCTCTGGAGGCCAAACATACACACTGTTCTGACCTGTTTACCTCCCTCCGCTGTTTCCCTCATGGCTCCCTCCCTTGCCTTAGTGCTTGGCTGACTGGTAACGAACACCCAGTGGTGGACAAGATCAACCAGAGGATTGAAGACCTCACAGGTCTGGAAATGGACACTGCTGAGGAGCTGCAGGTGTGTAAACGTGTGTGTTTGTGCAGAGTGGGTCAGTGAGACTTGTTAAGTATTAACTGTAACATCTGTAAGAACTTCAATTCACTATCTTCACCAGGTTGCGAATTATGGTGTGGCAGGGCAGTACGAGCCCCACTTTGACTTTGGGAGGGTGAGTGTCTCTGTTAGGTGTGTTGAGGAGAAAATCGGAGCTAATTGAGGCTCCTGTCAGTACTGGGACATGGTGATAATCTGTTGTGTATCTGTCTGTAGAAAGATGAGCCTGATGCATTCAAAGAGCTGGGCACAGGCAACCGCATAGCAACTTGGCTCTTCTACGTAAGTGCTATCAGAGTGAGATTGAAATCGTTTGAGTCATTCTGGAGAGTGTGGTGGGGGTGAGTGACTTTATTTTGCATTGCAGATGACTGATGTTGCTGCTGGAGGTGCTACAGTATTTCCTGACGTAGGGGCTGCTGTTTGGCCCAAAAAGGTAATCATAGAATATTTAAAGTCCAGGTACTATTGCAATGCCCTTTGGCGGCAAACATTTGTAAGTTTACATTTAGGCTATTTATCACGAATCACTCATCCAAACAATGTCACACTTGACACTGGATGTTCTTGGGTCCAGACCAATACACCTGCACATGTGCAACTTCACAAAGTGACCGGTTCTCGAGATAATTGAGCCACAGACACACACACAGATTCCTGCCTTTAAGTGTGTCTGTCTGTCTCTGTGCTTTGAGAGCACATGCTCATGTGTGCTGTGTGTGTTGCAGGGTACAGCGGTGTTCTGGTACAACCTGTTCCCCAGTGGAGAGGGAGACTACAGCACCAGACATGCTGCCTGTCCTGTACTAGTGGGCAACAAGTGGGGTGAGTCTCTCTCACTGGATGAATCACCAATCATCATTTACTTCATGACTAATAGGTTCCAGGGTATAATTGAATGCACTGTGTAATATCAACATGTCTTTCCCCCTCTGAATCCCAGTATCAAACAAATGGATCCATGAAAGAGGACAGGAGTTCAGACGTCCCTGTGGTCTGCTCGAGACCGAATGATGAAGGGGGACGTTCCCCCCCTCCCCCCCCTTTCTCCATTTTGTTACACTCCTCGTATCCACCAATCATTCTTGATATCGCCACACACACACCAGGAGCTAAGGGCCCGCTGCTGCAGGTGACAGGTCTTAAGGGCCCCTCTCCTCTCCTTACCCACACACACACACACACACACTGCCTCCCTGTGTTGTGTGACCATGGTTGATGTGGGTTTTGTCAGCCTCCCAGTTGGTACCAGAATTGGTGTTCACCTGAATGATGCATGTATGTGCCTTAGAGAATCTGAAGTGCACAGCTCACATGGAAGTGTGGAGTGCTGGTTGTTTAGGTAAGGTGAAAGGAAAGGGTCCGTCTGTGCAACTTTATCCTCTATGCAACTGTGCTCACAGAATGGGATTTTCCGAGTCTCCCGTGTGCTACTGTGATTAGGTCATTGTTCTCATTGGCTCCACTGCAGTTAAGCCATGAAATTCTGATCAAGCACACACGTACAGCCACACACACAAACAACGCACACACAGGAAAGGAATATTGCAAAAGGGGTATTAAAAATAGACTTTCAAGGTAGACCAAAGAACATACTGCCAAATGACTTTTGTGGTCTTGAATGCTGTTGACCTAAAATCCATAGGTTTGACCCTACATTCTTGCCACGTTATCTAGAAGCTTGCAAGGAAAACATATTTAATTTATATCTCACAACTTTTTGTTTGCCCGCCTTTTGCGATTTATTTTTTGAAGTGTGAATGTAATGTTTTCTAAAATAAAGTATATTTCATTGATAAGAATCGTATTGAAGTTGCATTCATTTTCATCGTGTGTCCACAATTAATCCTTGAATTTGCTTAAGAAGTTGTGTGTGTGCTTCTTGCGTGTGCGTGCTTGCTTGCTTGCGTGTACTGTAAAGTTGTGTGAACAGTTGGTTCCTTGGGGGTGCCAGACTGTCACGTGACTCTTCGGTACTAATTGCTATCAGCTCTTGTCCCTCTGAGGCAAGAGTCCAGTCGGCTCTCGGATCGAGAGAACAAGGGCAAGCGAGAGAAAGGTGGGAGACACAAATCGCGGAAGTATCCAGCCAAGGTCAAGACTTTAATCATCATTGTCAGTCAGTGAACATCAGGATACTGCAGTATAATACTCTTCTAGTTTGGGGAACAGCACAGAGGCGCAACAATGATGACCCAAGTGGAGACGACGGTGCAATATGATAACGGATACAACGAGGAGGACTATATGCCGCAGGAAGACGAGTGGGATCGGGACCTGCTGTTGGACCCTGCGTGGGAAAAACAACAAAGAAAGGTCAGTCTTGAAAATCCTGTGCCTGCTGCTGAGAAACTTCAGTTCATTTTTTACGCGCAGGAATTTCGGTTGAGCCGGCGCAATTCATACAAGGTGACATTGTAGGTACACGTCGTCTATTTCTGTACTTAGTATCGCGTAATGAATTTATTGAATTAACCGTTATTTTCGTTGAGTTCTATATCACAAACTTAATTTGTAGTTCCTGGTATTCAGTGCCGCCGGAGCAGGGCTCTGTCTTGGCTCCGGTTGAGGGGGATATTGACGGACGGATGCGGTGGGTACCAGCTAACAATAGCTCAATGAAGCAGCTCTCGAGACTGTTGCCATTCCACTGATAGGCGTGGAATGCAAACTGTCAACAGATGCCGCTAACACATGATGACGTCCTTGGGATTAGAATGGATGCTATATCTAATTTTAACCTCACGACCAAAAGGCATTATAGTGGGTTAATCCAGTGCCCTTGGTGTGGAATTCTTTTGTTTATAGAAACCACACAAAATACACTGCACACAGTGGCTGTATATAGTTATACTGATCCTACAGGATAGAATGATCAAGACTCTTGAATGTCCAAGTCCATTAAATTGAGGTATTTCCCAAGTATATTTAATGTGGGTAATACCACTTTTAAAGTCACTCAAATTAATATAGATGGAGAGATCACACACTGTAAATGTGTACCTATTCAGCGCATGTAATTACCACACAATGTCACGTGGGATTTGTTTCCGTTGAGGCCCTCTCGGTTGCCTTTCTGGCGACTTAAGGAAATCCCTATAATAGCTTTACCTAATCATTGCACGTATAGCTTCAATCCTCTTACCCATTTAGAACCACGGAGGAATACAGCTGTAATCATGCAATACCTGGCAGCTCCACCCACAGAGCCGACATCATCTGCTTCTTAAGTGTACCACTCCTAGCATGTCGGCTCTGACACCCACTGGATGTATGGACCACGCTGTTGACTGACACAACGTGACTTGGTGAAAGTCATAATGTGACTTGGTGAAAGTCTCTGTGTACAATGTCGATATATGATCTGTGATTTCCTACCCACCATGCGCCTTATACAGGCTTCTCCACAGACCCAGAAGAACCAGCCTCTTAAACGACAGGCCCGGGTGGTCCTCTCTGGACTGACACATTGGTATATTTAGCTGTGATCGTCAGGGGGTGTTGGAGCCAAGAGAGAGGGGTGGCGGAGGGGGGTTAGAGAGGTCGGCCGGGTCGGGTCTGGAGGGACCGCCACGTTTTTTAACGAGAGGACAGCAGTTCAATGTCATCACGCCATCCGCTTTCTTTTGTCGCGTGGAATGTGGCCTTTGTTTCCGAAGCCTGTGATATTTCCATCTTAGCCTGGTCCCATGGGGCACACCATGGCCCCATGGGGCACACCATGGCCCCATGGGACACACCATGGTCCTTACGTGCCCCAGGATCACCTGCGTGGCCCCTTCTAAAGATACATACATATATTTCTTTTGAGTTTTCACAGCTTTTATTTCTTGACTGGACAGTTGGGAGACAGGAAAAGGAGGGAGATGTGCAGGAAATGACCTCATTCGGATTCGAACCCAGGCCCCTAGCGGTCCCTTCTATCTATGCACTGTCATCAATGTGACTGAAGCACACAAGCCTGTATACAGTATAGCACCAAACCCAAAACTAGTGGTGATACTGTGTACGAACGTTTACAGGGAAGATGGAGACTGACTGACTGACTGATTCCATTCAGCTTTTTTGGAACAACTCACTTTCAGCTTGGTCTGGTTGTAATGAGATAAAACCAGAGATGTTCTGAATGTGACATATATTAAACGACTCGAATGCAGTCAATTTATAAGAAACATCAAGAGAAGAATGTGCACTGTACATGTGACATTTTTGGTCATCTTGATATTGACTTGAATTTTTTTTCAAGCGCTGTCTGTTATCGTGATGACCACCAGAGCAGTCTAAATTTAACCTCTTATATCTTCTGGAATGTGCTCTGGGGTCTGCTTGGAGCTTTCATCTGCACTGTGCTGATCGCTTTCGGGCTCTGTAAGCTATTGAGTGACTTAAATATAAACATAGCAGGAGAGAGTGATCCTGTCTAAATTCAAACAAAGGGATACAGTACCAAGGATGAACTCGTATTACAGTATAACAAAGTACTGTCAACGTTCCAGTAATGACAGCCAGACCAGTGTGATGTGAGGGTTGACAGACTGGCATGTACAGTAGGCAATTAAGTGTCCAATTTTGAGAAGAAGCGAAGATTGAGGTGGAGAGCGAGGGGTTAATTGACCCCCAGCAAATGGGTTAATCTGGATATGTGACACTTGTCATAGCGGCCAGAGTCAATACAATTTACGGTCTTAAGCGGCGACCTGCTAAGCTGTCTCCCTACAGTTTATTTACAGCTGGGATGTAAGGATGAGTGTCTCCTAGTCTATGGTGGCACAGTACAATACATTTTACACAGCAAACAGACGTGAATAGTGTGTGTTTTATTGTTTTAGAGTAGTGCAGAAAACCAGGAAAACTATTGTCTGTCTGTCCCTCTTCCTATTCCATCCTGCCCAGATTCCCAACCACTCCTTATCCCAGGGCATGAAATGTACATGTTCTTTGTGAGTTTATTCTAGTGCTTTCTCGCCTAGACCTTCACAGCGTGGTGCAACTCCCACCTGAGGAAAGCAGGAACACAGATTGAGAACATCGAGGAAGACTTTAGAAATGGCCTTAAACTCATGCTGCTCTTGGAAGTTATTTCAGGTAATTTACATCTCTGCAATATACTGTCTCTGGATTACTGTTTTATACTTTGATTGCCCCAGATGGGTGATGTCATCAGCAGGTTTTCAAAGGAGCAGCAACACATGCCTGAAGACGTCAATTGCTTGATCCTGTTTTATTTCTCTTTCTGCAGGGGAGAGGTTACCCAAGCCTGACAGAGGGAAGATGCGTTTTCACAAGATAGCCAATGTCAACAAAGCCTTGGACTTCATCACAAGCAAAGGAGTCAAGCTGGTCTCCATCGGAGCTGAGGGTGAGATAATCATTTTATACTGTTCAGAACATTGCTGTGATAACCAAAGCCTCTATAAGAACTAAACCAATATCCTCCTCTCACGAATGTAGTCAGAAGTATAAGTAACATAATGTTACGGAAGAGCTAGTAGAATGTAACAGCATTTAGCTGTTTGTCTTCTGTAGAGATTACGGACGGGAACATTAAAATGACTCTGGGAATGATCTGGACCATCATCCTCCGTTTCGCCATCCAGGACATCTCTGTGGAAGGTACCTGGCATAGGATACGAGCCCGCTGGAGGACGTCCCTCCATTTTCACATGACCTTCATAACACTAATATTAGTCATAAAATAGTACTTGATATATCAGAGGATCTGCTTCCCAGAAACCTCGGCTAAAGAAGGTCTTCTGCTTTGGTGTCAGAGAAAGACTGCCCCCTACAGGAACGTCAATGTCCAGAACTTCCATATCAGGTGAGAACTTTTGAAATCTTTTTTTTTTTTTTTTTTTTTTTTCTGTACTCATTGAGTAAACCACTTCTAGACGTGTGACAACAAAACGTCACGCAAACGTTTCAATGTGAATGACCTTGATGCAGTGAACGCCGGGAGAGGGTTGTATTGAGTCCTGTGTCGTCCTTTTGAACCCTGACCTCTGACTCTCTCTGCTCATTGGCTGGTGAAGCTGGAAGGATGGCCTGGCCTTCTGTGCTCTGATTCACAGACACAGACCCGACCTCATCGACTACGCTAAGCTCAACAAGGTGTCCAGCACAACCCCAAACCGTACTAACAGGGATCATTCACGCCCAACAATTAAGCCTGTTGAAACAGTGAAAAGAAACTACACTGTTCATTCCCAAAGTGTTTTTAACGGAAACGTTAAATACAAACTGGAATCGGTTTGCAGGTGACTACTGACACACTGTCAAGTTGAATGAGATTTGATTATCCTTGGTGTGTGTTTTCATTCACCCCTTCTCCCCTTACTGATGTTTTGTGTTCACCTCTTCACTTCCTCATCTGCTGTCTTCTCCCTTCCTGTTGTTGTTGTTGTTGTTGTGATCCAAGCTGGAAGAATGGGTTAGCCTTCTGTGCTCTGATCCATAAGCACAGGCCTGAACTGATCAACTACCACAGCCTGAAGGTATTTCAGGAGCAGCACCGAGTTTGGACCGTTATTCTCCGTGGTAGTTGACTAGTACGTTTTTGTAGAGATCTAAACTCAGTGTGTAGTAGGTAAACGCTTCCAGACATAGTGGGGTTCTGTGTGAGATGTATGAAAGACTAGATAGCCTCAGCGTAGTAGATTAGAAATACTAGATTTTAGTTGTGTAAACTTTACTGGTAGTTAGGATGGAAACAGCCGTCTACGTCGAACCCAGTCGAACTCTACGAGATGGCAGCAACTCTGTGTTGTCCCTGAATAGCTGTGGAAATGTGAGCCTGTCAGGACAGCCATGGCTTTACCTCAGCTGTGACTGACTGACACACACCATGGCATGGATGCTCTTTATAGAACCATCAGATCAATCCTGGTTGGGAATATAGGGACAATGTCATATTCGTGATTCTGTCCTAGTTAAAGGGCTATTACGCCAAATAAGGATAACAAAGGACAGCTGAGTGGCAGACAGACAGATGGACATATGATAACTGACTGAAAGGCACAAACACACACACACACACACACCTACGTACACCCACTGAGCCCAGACAGGCCTTGTCAGCTGTTGGGTCTGGCTCCAGGTGAGTGGGCCCAGTAAGCCTTAACCGTAAGCCTGATGAAACGGCCCAGTGTGGGGGGGGGGACGGGGGGGGGACAGGGCTCAGGCCCTCTGGTATCTCTGCAGCTGCTTCTGCCCTGTAGCAGTCACCCCCCACCCACCGCCCCCCCACATTTGGTGAAAGGAGAACAGTGAAAAACACAGAAGGGGAAAAACACCAGCAGCATTATCCCCCCCCCCCCAACCCCCCCCCCAGTAAACACTCCAACTCACCCTGCCCCTTTAACTAAACCGGGTTACTGTCCCTTCAGTTAATCCTGTTAATCACTGTGAATAAAAGGAATAAACCTTCATGGTTTACACATGTCACAATTCTCAGCGTGTTGTTTATGGCTCAGTCTATTCACCAACTGACTTTGAGGGGGGTGTCATATGTTTGTCCCCGTCCCGTCCCCATGATCTGTGATGAGCTTTGTCTCAATTTTCAGGACGATCCTATGGGTAACCTGAACCTGGCGTTCGACATTGCAGAGAAACACCTGGACATTCCCAAAATGCTGGACGCCGAAGGTAATTGTTTGCACGGGACACTACGACCGCTGACATCACACGCATACTGCTTTTCTCCGCCGTTGAATGTCATCAAAACGTCTGTTCAGGAGGGGTCAGCGGACAGTTCCATTCCAGCGAACGTGGAATTTAGATGAATGAAATGAGCCGATCGTGAGAGACTACAGTATGGATGCTAAGCTTACTACCTGGTCTCCCCTCCACACAGATATAATGGGCCCAACCAGGCCTGACGACAGGACTGTCATGACTTATGTGTCAAGTTACTATCACACCTTTGCAGGTGTTCAGAAGGTGAGGGTGCCGTAGCCCTAGTCCACGCCTGCCCTCCAAAATGTGCCCTGCTCTGAAACCTCCTGTCCGTGGATTCCTCCCTTACCGATACCCCACAACCTCTAAGTTTAGTATAGCCCTTTCAGGGAAGATTCTTAGACGTGCTAGATCCTAAGGTGACCTAGGTGTGTTAGATCTTTCTGTATATCTACTCCATGCTCTCTCCCAGTAATGTGCTCCCTCTTTACCCGGTGGTCCATTTTCCTGCCCTCCAAACTTCCTGTTCTCCTCCTCTGCCCCCCCCTCCCTCTCCCTCCTGTAGACATCATCAACACCCCTAAACCCGATGAGAGAGCTATCATGACCTATGTGTCCTGCTTCTACCATGCTTTTGCTGGGGCCGAGCAGGTACACAGCTCGCACCATCAGTCTTGTGAGATAAAATAAAGTGCTTTTGTTTTTGCGTGACGATAATAGTATGACCTCTACCTCTATCCTTTACTCTCTCTTTTCTTCTCCTCTATTTCCTCTCCCTTTCTCCGCAGGCAGAGACGGCTGCTAACAGGATCTGTAAGGTGCTGGGGGTCAACCAGGAGAACGAGAAAATGATGGAGGAGTATGAGAGACTGGCCAGTGAGGTACTGAATAATAGTGAATTCTACCATATAAACAGACAGTGCTCGCCATGCAATTTGATTGGTCCGTTTTGGCATACCAGGAGTGGTGTTATTTTACAATATTCAAAAGACAGACATTGATATACATAGTCTTATTTTGTAAATAAAAAACGACCAAAGCAACACGTCTTCAGCTCACTTCTAAACACTCAGCCAGTGGCTCAGTCAGTCTGTCCATCCAGCGTTTCAAACCGGTCCCGTCCTGCAGCTCCTGGAGTGGATCCTCCGGACCACCCCCTGGCTGGAGAACCGGACCTCGGAGAAGACCATGGTGGAGATGCAGCGGAAGCTGGAGGACTTCCGGGACTACCGCCGCATGCACAAGCCCCCCAAGGTTCAGGAGAAGTGTCAGCTGGAGATCAACTTCAACACCCTGCAGACCAAGCTGCGCATCAGCAACAGGCCCGCCTTCATGCCCTCCGAAGGCAAGATGGTGTCTGTAAGTGTTACACTCATCCCTCAGGACAGAACACACTGAAAAGACAAGACGTCTGTTTATATATTTCTGTCGGTTCATATGTTCGGTGCTGTGAAGTGATGTGTTTTCAAGTGTGATTCAATAAATGACCATCAGAATCCGGTGTATTGCCTAAGTAAGTTTACATAAACGACACACAGTCTGTTACAGTCTGTTACTGTGCAGAGTGAGATGTGTGCATGTTGACTGTGTGTTTGCAGGACATTGCCAGTGCGTGGCAGGGTCTGGAAGGGGCAGAAAAAGGCTACGAGGAGTGGCTTCTCACTGAGATCCGCAGGCTGGAGAGACTCGACCACCTGGCGGAGAAGTTTCGCCAGAAAGCCACCACCCATGAGACCTGGGCCAGTGGTCAGTCTGAGCTCTGTCTGTCTGTGTCTGTCTGTCTGTCTGAGCTTTCTGCTACAAGTTTGGGATGTAAGAACATAATTGATGAGATCCCCCAAATCCTCTTGACGATGGGGATTAACCAGTACACTAATGTTGGATTATCTGTCGTACAGCATTTAGTAGACTCTATTATAAGTCTCACGCTCTCTCCCCATCACGATCTCTGTGTGTGTGTGTGTGTGTGTGTGCGTGTCTGTGTGCTTATACCCCAGGAAAGGACCTGATACTGTCTCAGAAGGACTTTGAGACAGCCACTTTGACAGAGGTGCGAGCGTTGCTACGGAAACACGAGGCCTTTGAGAGTGACCTGGCAGCCCACCAGGATAGGGTAGAGCAGATTGCTGCCATCGCCCAGGAACTCAAGTACGATGGCCCCTTTTAAATACAATACTTTGAAATCATCTCAAGGATTGTTCTGAATATTTGTCAAATGTATTCTACCTTTGGGCACCATCTACCTCTTCGTAAGGTGGGTTAACATAAGTGTTTGCCCAACCATAAGTCAGACACTTTGGGGGTTTCCCTCAGAAACACATTAGATGTCAAATGTCAATAGATTGTCCTATCAGCAATTTCAAGACTTGGGTCTTAAAACCCTCCGTTCTGATAGGTATTTCTGAAGATAACTGCTCCTAAATTTGGATATGTCAGCAGATACTGAATATGATCCTCTTTCTGAATGTCTGCATGCAGTGAGCTAGACTATCATGATGTGGCTGCAGTCAACCAGCGCTGCCAGAGCATCTGTGACCTGTGGGACCAGCTGGGGACCCTGACTCAGAAGAGGAGGGAAGTCCTGGAGGTGAGGCCATCCTAGAGGAGGCCATTTTGTTTCTTGCTGTGATCAGACTGTTTATGAACCTGGCCTGGTTAGATGGGATTAATGCTGGATCAGCGAGATCCAGTTCTAAATATTACAAACTGCCGGTGCACCATCTTTTCAAATTTGCCAATTAAATCATCAAATATTATTCAGATCCAAACTGAACATTTGTTAATTACAGTTCCAAGCACTTTTGACTAAAGACTGAAACCGGAATAATAATAATTGGGTTTCTAATATAAATTCTGACCTTGGAGAAGGGAATCGGCTAGGGAGGGAATATAGAGGTACAGTGTAGATGATATGGCTGTTCTGTCCAGTATCTGGATGGAAGCCCACTGACCACTTCCTCTAAGCCTCGAGTCCCTGTTGTCCTCTCCAGACCCACACATGTGTGAGGGCCCCTGAGCAGGGCCTGGGATTAAGGTGACTGACAAGGGCTGGTGTCGGGCCCTGCCCTTGTCTGATGGGGGGGTGGGGAGGGGGGGGGGCTAATCCATAAAGACAGCCATGCCAAACTACATCAGGTCATGTCAATGTGATGCATCCTGGGATTAGTAGTGCAAACATGGCTGCGAGCGTGCTGGTGGATGTCGGTTGAACAGGGTGCTGTTTCCTCTGTCCTGGTTTCCAGAGGACACAGAAACTGTTGGAGACGATTGATCAGCTGTTCCTGGAGTTTGCCAAGAGGTCTGCTCCCTTCAACAACTGGATGGAAGGAGCCATGGAGGACCTGCAGGACATGTTCATTGTTCACACTATTGAGGAGGTCCAGGTACATGTACACTCCTGCACACGCACAGTGCTAGGATCATCACATCTCAGGATGTATTTTTGAGAATATATAGTAATTTTTTTCGATACTTTAAGGGGATTACTCAAATCGAAGTAAATGCAAAAAAATACTTCATTGAATTAATTAACAGATTGTAGAGATTTACTTAAAAAATGCTTAGATTTGAGGGGAGGGGGGGGTTACAGTGAAGTAACATCATTAAAACAGTAACACGTACAATCCCTGTGTTGATTCTGTTCCTTATCTGCATTTCTGTCCCTCCCTCTCCTCTCCTCTCCTCTCCCTCCCTCCCTCTCTCTCTCTCTCTCTCTCCTCTCCTCCCTCTCCTATCCTCCCGTTCCCTCTCGTTCCAACCTGTTCCTGCAGAGTCTGATCGCAGCTCATGAGCAGTTCAAGGCCACTCTCCCCGAAGCAGAGGGAGAGAGACAGGCGATCGTTGGGATCCACAACGAGGTGCAGAAGATCTCCCAGAGCTACGGCATCAAGGCTGACATCCACAACCCCTACAGCACCATCACCACTGAGGAGCTTCTTATCAAGTGGGATAAGGTACAGCTGCATCTCCCTGGCACACACACACCCCACACACACACACACCTCACACACACACACACCTCACACACACCCCCCACACACTCGAACACCCATGCAAAAGAAAGCATCTTTCTAATTTTGTGTTTACATTTAGTCATTTAGCAGACGCTCTTATCCAGAGTGATTTGTTTGTTGATTTTGCTTGTGTTGGTGTGAGCAGGTGAAGAAGCTGGTTCCTCAGAGAGATGGTTCCCTCCAGGAGGAACTGGCACGGCAGCATTCCGACGAAAGGCTCAGACGGCAGTTTGCTGCCCAAGCAAACCTCATTGGACCATGGATCCAGACCAGGATGGAGGTCAGATAGGGCATGCAGATGGCCTTGTCCTTCTCATACACACAACTCACACACAAAACATTTTTTAACACATGTTGGGTTGGCTTACAGCCTCTTAATAATTTACAAACATTCATGGCAGGGATTATCTGCTGAAACGAACCTTGAATCGTATTTCGGTAAAGGGCAATCAGGAAGTTCAACTCCAGAACGGTGTGTGTTTCTGACAGGAGATTGGCCGTTGCGCTCTGGAGATAGGCGGGACTCTGGAGGACCAGATGACTCAGCTAAAGCAGTGCGAACACATCATAGTCGCCTACAAACCCAACATCGATAAGCTAGAGGGAGACCACCAGCTCATTCAGGAGTCTCTGGTGTTCGACAACAAGCACACCAACTACACCATGGAGGTAAAACCTCGCACGGAGAAAACAAGGAATGAATACAATTAGAATCATTAAAAACTAGAGTAAAACTAGTAAAAAAAAAAAAAAAGGGAAAACGTTGACCTGTGAAATGAATATAATTTTTACGAGTTTGTTAGTTTAGTTCATTGGTCGTCTCTGTGAGTCTAACTGCGTTTATCCGCAGCACATTCGTGTGGGCTGGGAGCTGCTCCTCACAACCATCGCTCGCACCATCAACGAGATCGAGACCCAGATCCTGACCCGCGACGCCAAGGGCATCAGCCAGCAGCAAATGCACGAGTTCCGCTCGTCCTTCAACCACTTTGACCGGGTACAGTGCTCCGGCCTCGCAGCCCCATAGGCCCGTTTCTAAAGGAAACTTGCGGCTTCGCAAACACCCTAACCACCCCCTGCTACAGTCAACTGTACTCAAACCGTACAAACGAACCAGTGGCTGACAAGTAGTTTTGAGTTTAATAAACGTAAAACTCGAAACCTTTAACTGAACCTTTAGTTAGTTGAATGATACCATATCACTAACAAAAACTAACTTTCTAATTTCCCATCCAGAAGCTGCATAAGGAAAGAGGGGTAAAATCTTCCGTCACGTGGCTATAAACTGCTATAGTAGCTCACTAGCACACTGGGGTGCTTTACTATAGTACGTAGTGGTAGACTTCCATGCTAGAAAACGGCAAGATATGAATTAGACCCTCGGTACACATCTCAGTGTTTCTAACCCGACTCTCTAACACACGGACTCAGGAGAACAGGGGCAAACTTCGTCGTGAAGAGTTCAAGGCTTGCCTCATCAGCCTCGGCGGTGTGTGTAATGACAAGCAGGTACTCACACACAGAGAGTCCTTTATCCTCTCCTGCCCTACTCACCTCCTCCTCTTCTG
This sequence comes from Thaleichthys pacificus, assembly GCA_023658055.1. Lineage (NCBI taxonomy): Eukaryota > Metazoa > Chordata > Actinopteri > Osmeriformes > Osmeridae > Thaleichthys > Thaleichthys pacificus. The sequence continues at coordinate 3,167,944 of CM042857.1, forward strand.
ACCTAATCACCCCGCCTTTCCTTAGCAAAGTAGCCTTTTTTTGTGTTAACCCTTGTTAGAAAGACCAAGTTGGTCTTTGCTGAAGCACTTGCTTTATAGGAACGAGTCTTAAAGGGAATCTCCTTTCTCTCTCCCCATCTTTTGTCGTCGCTATCCAACTGTGTTTGTGTGTGTTCGATGTTTGAGGTTGGGTCTGTGCTCCTCTCCTCCTCTGCTCTCCCACCCATGTCCTGCTCCTGGACCCTGCCTCTCCTCCTCCTCCTCCTCCACCCACCCTCCTGACCCTGACTGGACACCACCTGTAGAAGAAGCACGGTGCGATGGACACCGATGACTTTAGGGCCTGTCTGATCTCCATGGGTTACGACTTGGTAGGGTTTCACTGTGATCACTGAGAGATGTTTCACACCTATGAATACACTGTCTGCTTTCAACTTATTGTATTATCGGCAAAACACTTGACCTTAACATGTAACTGCATAGCAGCAGCTAAAGTAGAGGCATTGTAGGTGTATAGTCATACTATCTATTGTGGAAAAGGTATTAGAGAACTACACTGTGTGTTACACTTTGACGAAGAGCTGTCTACTATCTCACAAGTCGTGAGGTTGAAAGACAAGGCTGTTCCGATGTACTGACTCGGCCTCTAACCCTCCCTCTGTGTGTCTCTGGGTCAGGGTGAGGTGGAGTTTGCCAGGATCATGATGATGGTGGACCCCAGTGCCACTGGGATGGTTTCTTTCCAGTCCTTCATCGACTTCATGACCCGAGAAACTGCTGACACAGACACGGCAGAGCAAGTGGTGGCTTCTTTCAGGATCTTGGCCGCCGATAAGGTGTGTGTGTGTGTGTGTGTAGTAGAAGTGTAGAAGATGTGTAGAAGTGTAGAAGATGTTCCTGAGAAAATAATCTGAAATTGTGACAACACGATAACATCCATCATGGTTTAGTAGCTAATTAATTGTTCTAAATTAAGGTTTTTCCCCCAAAAATATATAATCTTCTAACTTCAAACAACCCTTGCTAAAAGTGCCGTATTTGTGCTATACTGCCCCCTGCTGTTTGTCCCTCAGCCTTTCATCCTGGTGGAGGAACTACGGAGGGAACTGCCCCCTGACCAGGCAGAGTACTGCATCATGAGGATGCCCCCTTACCCTGGCCAGGGAGCTCCACCAGGGGCGCTAGACTACACTGCCTTCTCCACCGCACTCTACGGAGAGAGTGACCTCTAACACCTACAAACCCCTTTAAATGTACACTGACAAGACAGGCTAAATGTCAGTTGGTTCGACGTACAGTGGGTGTGTTTTAGTTCACTAATAGAGTCCAATGTTTATCACATCTCTTGTTTGATCAGTGCCTATGTCCAGGAACACAGCTATGAGTTTAATTCGGATTCCTGAGATCCTTTCTCTGGTATTTTCAGTATAACAGGATTGTTTAACGCTATTGAAAATTAGTTATTTATAATTCAAATACTAGTGTGGTGATGACATAAATGTTGAGACTTTGTGCCTATGCAAATGCGTCACACACATCATTATTGATCTGCTATCATAAGAAGCCATGTTACCTGTGTGATTGATTTGAATTCATAACAGAGGGAACATTGTAGACACTATCTTTTTGAAACAGAATTAGTTACTTTGTACTGATTAAATGAATTGAAACATACAACCTTGCCTCTTTGACAATGTCGCTAATTGCCTTGGATCCTACTAAATTCCAACAAATTTTGTATCAAACCTTAAATAGGGTTTAGGCTGCATAGCTTGCTAACAGGCAGTGAATGCTCTCATTGAATTCCTGGGGTGGATGAGATGCAAACACAGTATTCAGTCTAAAGCAGCCCATGTTGGTACTAGGGCAGGGCAGTATACCTTTAATCTGTACAAAACCAATGATCAAGTGAATCAATCATCCAATAAAACCCTCTTTGTGTTGAAATCAATTCTCTTGTCTCTTCTGTATTGAATTTGACTCATGTTAAACCTAGTTCATGTTTGAGATTAGCTAGGATGAACAAAAGCAAAAATACATTTCCCACAATTCATTGTTATTTAAGATAAAAAGCTGGGGTGATAAATAATAAATACAGGCTATGAATAGTTATAATCCTGGTCCTCGAGTGCCGCTGTCCTGCATGTATTAGATGTTTCCCTGCTCCAGCACACCTGATTCAAATTAATGCTGATTACCCGGCTTCCACAGAGCTTGATAACAACCCATTCATTTGAAACAGGTGTGCTGGAGTAGAGGAAACATCTAAAACATGCAGGACAGCGGCCCTCCAGGACCAGGATTGGAGAACCCTGCTTTATATTGTACTTTTTCAATTAATAACTGCTGACAATTGTCAATATTGAATTCTTAATAAGTTGCGGTTGCTGAATGATTGTTGTATCATTTATAAACTCTATTCATAATTTATTGTAGGAAACTGGTTAAACAATCAAAGTATGTAATTAATTAGCGGTTCTAAATCCATACCGCCTAATCGTCAGTGCATTTTTTTTATTTTTTTATGCGTGCATGCGACGTATGCATGCAATAGACGAATCTGTGGTCGAATCAATACGAGTCATGACTCTCCAGTCAGTATAAAGAGTCATTCAATTTGAACGAATCATTTGCGCGAATGCTAATCACACGGTTCCTGACAACGCGTTCGACTTTGTGAGTAAACGGCGTGTGGTAGAAGGCTGAGTTTAATCCAGAGCGGTGGTAATTTTACCACGTTAGCTTTCTTAAAATGGCAAGAATCATAGAGAGCGAGGATGAAATTCATTTTCTACGAACGGTGAGTAGCCTGTAGCCGCTTGGACATACGAAATGCATTTAAAGAAATTGATCAAGACCTGTTGAGGGACTTATTCACAGTTGAGTTTCCTCCATAATTCATATCATACTGTAGCCTAACGTTACATATTAGCAATATTCCCAAGACTGGGAAATATATTTTAAATCTGTCAGAAAATAAATTACTATCCTGCTTGTATTGTTATTGTGTATGGTAGGCTGTGGCACTATAGTATACTTTCTAAACTTTACCAACAGTTCAAAATGTGTTGTATGTATTTATTATTTTACCTCAAACTATTCTTGAGACAATGAAACATCATAGTTGTCCTTTTTCACAGCAGGGTGTCTCTGCGCTCTTATAAGGACATCTCATAGATGGCACCTCATTGGCTTTGGAACACCATCTTATATTGCCTCTGCGTCTCCTTGTGTATACAGTGCAATGTTTTATTTCCCAAACTGTTTATATGAGCCTGTAGAGCTTTGTAAGCACAGACAGGGGGATGAACAGGAATGTCAGGCCCCATCACAAGACATGGCTGCAGGCTCCATAAAATATGGATTAATGTTGGCCATGTAAATCCAACTCATCCATAAATTATCCCTGAATCATTCTGTCTCTTTACGACGCTCCCACCCAAGGCGTCCTGATTCTGTGTGCCCAACTGTGCGAGTGACATTCTCCAGACCCCCTCTGATAAGGGACTGGAGTGGGGGGGGAGGGGGGTTATGGCCGGGGTCAGAGCATACACTGACACCTCGGTGGTGGCATCTTGCCTGACAGAGGGTGTCCGAGACCCTGTCTCTCTTCCTATCTCCGTCCAGCCTCCCTATAAGGCTGTCTGAGTGGATGAGGTGACCTGATTCTTCTGGTGAGCACTTCAAAAAGGAATTTAGGACAGACTGAATAGGCCTGGGTGACCCTAAAGCAAAAGAGTGTGTCTGTATGTGGAAACTGTATTAATGTGTGTGTGTTTTAGGAAGAAGAAATTTGATTTTTTGATTTGTCTCACAGTAAGACACACACACACACACACACACTTGCAGGGAGCTGCGACACAAAGAACACACGCGTGTGAGGAGTGTGTTTCAGAGTGTGTGCATGCAGCTCATTGACCTGCCCTGTGTCTGCTGTCAGAGTGATGAGGTGGTCCTACAGAGTGCTTACACGTCCCAGCAAGAGCATCTGAAGCTGTGCCTGGCTGCAGAAGGCTACGGCTGCAGACTCTGCAGCCTGCAGTCCACCTCCCACTGCAAGGTAGGGGGCCCATGCCTCACGCACCTTAGGAACAGTTGCTATGGAGAGAAACATGTTTGGGTATTTTTTAAATGTATTTTTTTAAGCTACAGGTCATGTATCCTATCTGCATGAATAAAAGACAAGAAGATCTCCTATCTGCTTGAACAAAAGTTCCTGACATTTGAATTTGAACGTATTGCATCTGTATTTTCCAGAATGTTCCCCCAGACTTGTCGGTGTGTGCCTTTGTGCTGGCCCAGTGTCTGTCTGTCAGAGCCTTGCAGGAGATGCTGGCCAACAGGGAGGAAAAGGCTAATGGGGTGAGCAACACTCCCATGTCTTTCTATGTGGAGCTCAATACTTCATGGGGGGGCCGATTGTTGTAGCCAGAGTTACCTCATTGCTCTCACTGTGTGTTGCTTGTTTACGGTGAACTACAGCATTTATTTAGTATGATTCAGTCTCTGTTGTGTTCTGCAGATTGGACTGGGGGGAGGGAATCGTACCCTTCTCTACGGCCAGGCTGTTTTGCTACAACATTCCTACAGTGGAATGGTGAGCTTTCGTTACCAAAAGACTCATCTTATTATGGTCATCAACCTTACAAGACCGATTCTCTGTTTGTGTTTGATTCCTGCTTCCAGGGAGTTAGAATTTAAAATCTGTTTTAATTTCCTTTAGTATCTCTGCTGCTTGTCCACATCCGGGTCCTCCACTGACAAGCTTGCTTTTGACGTGGGTTTGCAGGAAGATAACACAGGTATTCTTGACGTTTCTGAGATCTAACTTAACCGAAGCCTCTGAGGAGAGTGATAGGGCTGCAGAAGTACTCGTGTTGTTGCCCTCTGAATCTTGGCTGCTCCCGCAGGGGAGGCCTGCTGGTGGACCGTCCACACCGCCTCCAAGCAGAGGTCAGAGGGCGAGAAGGTGCGTGTCGGTGACGACCTCATTTTGTCAGCGTCTCGTCAGAGAGATACCTGGTGAGCGAGAAGAACCGTTAACATTCCACAAGGTGGGAGTCAGGTGGCTGAGCGGTTAGGGAGTCGGGCTAGTAATCTGAAGGTTACCGGTTCGATTCCCGGTCTGTGTCAATTGACGTTGTGTCCTTGGGCAAGGCACTTCACCCTACTTGCCTCTGGGGAGAATGTCCCTGTACTTACTGTAAGTCGCTCTGGATAAGAGTGTCTGCTAAATGACTAAATGGTAAATGTAAATGGAAACAGACATGGCAGGTCTGTGGGGGATTCGTTTTCCTTCGATGGCGTGGAGAAATCCTTGTTGACTCTATGGTCGCTTCGTTTTTTCCTCACAGCATTTGTCTATCGGATGCGTGGTGGATAATAAGAGTGAGAGTGGGAATCTCATCGTGGACGCATCTTTCCAGCAGACTCTCTGGAGCGTCGCTCCAATCTGTTCAGGAGGCGGAATAGCTGAAGGTAGAATCTATAACAGAATCTAAGAACAATTCCGTGACAAAGACATGGATTAAAGCCTAGTCCTAAAGTAAAGTAAAAATTCAAGGAAAGATCTCCATTGAAAAAGGGTATTTGTTTAGAACAAGTCTTAATCCTTGTCTGGGAAACTGGGCCTATACTGACAGTAACGGTTATGCTGAACGATAGGTTATCTAAAGGGCGGGGATACGTTGAGGTTTCTGCATGGTCACACGGACGAGTGTCTGACCATCCCCTCTACGGAACAGGGGGAGGAGCTACGAAGGTCAGTCAGACACCCGTCACCATACAAACGGAATTAAACCAGGAAGTAGCGTTGCCTTCCTTCATCCAATCCTGTCTGTCCATCTGTCTGTCTGCATGTCTCTGTCTGTCTGTCTGTCTGTCTGTCCAGGGTGGTGCACTATGAAGGAGGAGCTGTCTCCAGCCACGCCCGCTCTCTCTGGAGGCTCGAGATTCTACGTGTTGCGTAAGTCTGTCTGGCAGCAACCATTCCTGAACTACGTCTGAACGTCTTAAACCGTATCGTAACCATGACGTCCGATTGCCCAGGTGGAGTGGTAGCCACACACGCTGGGGTCAGCCGTTCCGCCTGCGTCATGTGACCACAGGGAGGTACCTAAGTGTGACGGAGGATCGAGGCCTCTTATTGGTCGACCGGGAGAAGGCGGAGGTCAAAGTCTCTGCCTTCTGCTTCCATCCCTCCAAGGTCAGAGGTCAAACAAGCAATGCTTTTACAATGCCCCTCAAAAAAGTGTGGATCAATCAGATCTCATGGCAATCACAAACCTGTTGCTAAGGCTTGGTATCCAAATATAAGCTTCTGTATTATAGTTCACTATCACACCTTTCACGCCAGGGTGATTTATGAGCCGCTGGACAGAGATTGGTGGAAAAAAAACAAACCCCCAATATATATATATATATTTTAAAAAATATATATAATTCTGGTGTGAACATAAATCACACAAAAATGTGCTATTTTCTCTCTGTGTTTATATATTTTTTGGGATTATACAGTTTTGGATTTGATTGACCTTGACTCCCCCTACAGGAAAAGCTGGAACCGTGGATGAAGAAGGACGTGGATGGCATGGGCGTCCCGGAGATCAAGTATGGAGACTCCCTGTGCTACGTCCAGCATGTGGACACTGGCCTCTGGCTCACCTACCAGGCTGTGGACGCAAAGTGTGCCCGCATGGGAGCGCTGCAGCGCAGGGTAAAGAACCACAGTGACAACAGCTTCGTCAGCATAAAACTGATGGAAGTCTTTTATTCTGAAATCTTCTTAATCACAGTTGGTAACGTCCTAGGAACTCTTAAAGGCTCAATATGAGTAGATTTTAAGTATGATTTACCCATGCAGTGCCAGATAAGGCCTTTAAAATAATCCCGCTCTGCTCTCCTCACCAGGCCATCCTGCACAGTGAGGGTCACATGGATGACGGGCTGAGTCTGTCTCGCTCTCAGAGGGAGGAGTCTCACACAGCCAGACTCATCCGCTGCACTGTTCTCCTCTTCTCTCGCTTCATCAGGTACGACCCATTTACCGCCCTCTGGGAAAGCTCAGCTAGGCGTTCGGCCTGTTGGTAAGACATCCACTCGGGTCATGTGATCCTGAAATACCTCATAACCCATCAACTCGGGTCATGTGACCTGAAATACCCCATCCAGCTCTTGGGCAGTTTGACAGATATGTATTGCGGTTGTCTGATTATCTCTCATGTTCCTAACCTTCCTGTTTGTAGGAGACTGGATGGAGTCAGTCTGTGTGAGAACCTTCCAAATGCCAACGTGCAATTGGACACCTGTGAGACTTAGTCTGCAGGATCTCATTGGCTACTTCCAGCCTCCAGAGGCGGGTCTTAGCCATGAAGTCCATCAAAACAGTGTGAGAGCACTGAAGAAAAGACAGAACCTATTCCAAGAAGAGGTAAAATAACGACGGTACAGTTGATCAGGGTCTGAGGCTCTGATGACAAAGTTGCCTTTCTTTGTGTTGTGTCCCTCCCTCCTGACTCTCTCCGTCTCTCTCTCTCTCTCTCTCTCTCTCTCTCTCTCTCTCTCTGACCTCCTTCCCCTCGTCTCCTGTCTCTCAGGGGGTCATTGGTCTTGTCTTGGACTGCATTGACCGTCTACACCTCTACAGCAGAGCTTCCCGTTCGGCTGAAACAGCTGGGAGAGCGGCTGGAGAAGACTGGGAGGACATCCTTAACTCCTTCTATGAACTACTGGGTGAGAAACACCTCAGTTTGAGCTTACCAGAACATATTTCATACATGACATGACATACCTTCAGGTTAAAGTGTCTGTCTGTCTAATGTGAGTTGTGGCCTGGGTTTCCTCCCCACCAGCGGCCCTCATCAGGGGAAATCGTAAGAACTGTGCCCAGTTTTCTGGGTCTCTGGACTGGCTGGTGGGCAGGCTGGAGACCCTAGAGGCCTCCACTGGTAGGGAGACACTGGAGACGCTATGTATCCTCCCCTTATGTCCTCAGTGTCATGTTACATGCAGCTCATATATTCCTTAAAAGTATAATCGAGGCTTTTTTTTTTTTTACCATATTCAATATGTAGATTAGATAACAAAAACATTATGTTGATTACTAAAGAGATATCAAGGCTTTTTTTTTTTTTTTTTACCGTATTCAGTATGTAGATTACATAAATATTATGTTGATTAAGAGAACATTAACTGTGTGACTAAATGATGGTCAAATATGTAATTTAAGAGAGTAATTTGTCCAGTGATGCTGCTGTTGTATCGTAGGCGTGCTGGAAGTACTTCACTGTGTTCTGGTGGAGAGTCCAGAGAGTCTCAACGCCATCAAGGAAGGACACATCAAGTCTCTCATATCTCTCCTCGACAAACACGGACGCAATCACAAGGCACGTGGGTGTGAATCAGGCCGTGTGTTTGAAGAGAAAAAGGCTGTTGTTGTTGTTATTTACTAGTTTACCTCCGCAGGTATTAGACGTGCTGTCTTCCTTGTGTGTGTGCCACGGGATGGCAGTGCGATCCAATCAAAACCTGATCTGTGATAACCTGCTGTCCGAGAGAGACCTGCTTCTCCAGACTCACCTCATCAACCAGGTCACCAGGTATACTCAGACTGTCACAATATATCAGTCATTTGATCAGGATAGGAGAAGAAATGTCATGAAAAGTCCTCCTCTCCTCTCTTCACTTCTCCTCTTTTCCTCCACCTCCACTCCTGTCCTCTTCTCTCTTCTCCTGTCCTCTTCTTTACTTACATGTAGTCGTTTTCCCTCTTCCGTTCCCCTCTTCTCCTCTCCTCTCTTCTTACATTTACATTTAGTCATTTAGCAGACGCTCTTATCCAGAGCGACTTACAGTAAGTACAGGGACATTCCCCCCGAGGCAAGTAGGGTGAAGTGCCTTGCCCAAGGACACAACGTCGTTTGACACAGCCGAGAATCGAACCAACAACCTTCTGATTTAATAGCCCGACTCTCTAACCGCTCAGCCACCTGACCCACTTCTTCTCTCCTCAGCATGCGTCCCAACATCTTCCTGGCCCTGACGGACGACTCTGCCCAGTACCGGCGCTGGTACTACGAGCTGGTGGTGGACCATGTGGAGCCTTTCCTGTCCCCCGAGCCCACTCACCTGCGTGTGGGCTGGGCCTGCGTGGATGGCTACCTCCCCTGCCCAGCTCAGGGTCACGGCTGGGGGGGAAACGGGGTTGGAGACGACCTCTGCTCCTACGGCTTTGACGGGCTGCACCTGTGGTCAGGTCAGAGGGGTTATCCTGGGGAACTAGGAGTGGAGTCAGGTGGCTGAGCGGTTAGGGAATCGGGCTAGTAATCAGAAGGTTGCCGGTTCGATTCCTGGCCGTACAAAATGACGTTGTGTCCTTAGGCAAGGCACTTCACCCTACTTGCCTAGGGGGAATGTCCCTGTACTTACTGTAAGTCACTCTGGATAAGAGCGTCTGCTAAATGACTAAATGTAAATGGACCTAGAAGTACTTTACATTCCAAATGTATATATTTTTTTTTACAACTCTAGCTCAAGGCTACTTTATTTACAGGGACAATAATATCAGAAATCAAACTTTATGTTTCGTCTATTGTCATTCAGGTGGTGTTGGTCGGAAAGTGAGCTCTCCTTACCACCACCTGTTGAGGGCAGAAGATGTGGTCAGCTGCTGTCTGGACCTCTGCACACCCTGCATCTCCTTCCGTGTCAACGGCCAACCCGTCCAGGGCATGCTGGAGAACTTCAACATGGACGGGCTACTGTTTCCTGCGGTCAGCTTCTCGGCAGGGATCAAGTGAGGAGCTTGTGTAAAGTCGTTGCGTTCGATTTTTTCGTTAAAAATTTTCCTTTGTAAGACAGCATGCAATTTTTTTTTTTTCTTCTTCTGGTCTTTTCTCGGTCTGAACACAGAGTGCGTTTCCTTCTGGGCGGTCGTCACGGAGAGTTCCGCTTCCTGCCCCCCCCCGGTTTCGCCCCGTGTTCGGAGGCTCTCCTCCCCAAGGTCAAACTGAGGCTGGAGCCATGTCAGAGTTTCAGCTCAGACCACCAGGACGGAATCAAACACCTCCAAGGACCAAGCATCCCTCTGTCACCGGCCACCTTCAACCCAGCTCCAGTGGACATCAGCCAGGTAGCATTAGATGCTATATACATACACATGTATGCATGTGTATGTATATAGCATGCATACATGTGTGTATGTAGCATTAGATGCTATATACATGCATACATGCATACATACATACATACATCAGCTTTATTTCAGACACTTGCTAGGTCCATAGATTAAAAGACAACATACGAACATCATGAGGTACACCATTTTCTGAGGAGGCTCAGACGCCAGTGAGTCCACATATTAGAAAAGCATCGCACTGAACTTAGTGCCGGATTGGTCAGTACCAGGATGATACTGTTCATAGAGGTTGTAAGTCTGCACATGCAGCTGTACATGAGTCTGCGCAGCACTGCAGGGCAGGTGGGCACATCCACATTAACAAACATTTGGCTTGCACTGCTCCATCGCGGATCATATATTATATTCAACAATTCCCCTGAGCGTCACAGGCAGAGGGGTTCACGTGCCTGATTTGTCCCCAGACGGTGTTGCCCTCCCAGCTGGAGCACATCTGCGAGAGGCTGGCTGAGAACCTGCAGGAGCTCTGGGTCGTGGACAGGGTGGACCTGGGCTGGACGTACGGACCGGTGAGTTCAAGTCTACGAGATGTTTGTGTTGTGTCTGAAGTGAATGTGTATGATCATATCTGTGTTTCCTATTCCTAGGTACGAGATGACAGTAAGAGGCAGGATCCCTGTCTGGTCGAGTATTCCAAGCTTCCGGAACAGGAGAGAAACCACAAACTCCAGATGTCCCAGGACACACTAAGGTATACTCACTTCCTGTCCACGGAGATCTGTGATTGGTCAGTATTCATGAGCGAGGTAACAGGCAGGTTTTTAGTTTAAATCTCAAGGCTGATATGAAATATTTAGAAGGTTTTTAGATGCAAACCAGTAGTTTGTGTTTTGTTTCTCTGTGTTTCTTTAAAAGGACTCTTCTGGCCTTTGGCTTCCATATCGGTCTGGCAGATGACCATGCTGATGAAGGAGTGAGATATCTGAGGCTCCCTACCAAGTGGGTTATTCTTCAAACATAGTTCATAAAAAATACCTCAATCAAACACAGCCTGTTCAGAACAGATCCTCTGCTGTAGGATAGTATGTGTTTTACCTGAAGTTAAGGATCCCTACCAAGTGTGTTATTCTTCAAACGTAGTTCATAAAAAAATACCTCAATCAAACACAGCCTGTTCAGAACAGATCCTCTGCTGTAGGATAGTATGTGTTTTACCTGAAGTTAAGGATCCCTACCAAGTGTGTTATTCTTCAAACGTAGTTCATAAAAAAATACCTCAATCAAACACAGCCTGTTCAGAACAGATCCTCTGCTGTAGGATAGTATGTGTTAAGTTAAGGATCCCTGTCCAGGTACGAGCAGCCCAGCGGGTACAGGCCGGCCCCCGTAGACGTGAGCCAAGTGACCCTGACCTCCGGCCAGGAGGGCGTGGTCGACCTGCTGGCTGAGAACGAGCACGACGTCTGGGCCCGGGACCGTATCCGACATGGGTGGACCTACGGAGTGCAGGTCAGTACCACCACGCTGCCGTGGCAACGGCTGAGAAAGAGGCTTTCTTCTCACTACAAAAACAACCAATCAAATTTAAGCGAAAATATTTGTTTTGAGCTTGCTTCTGCTGAACACTCGGTACATGAAGAGCATTTGTGACGTTGCTGAAGTCCTTGTCCCTGTGTGGTGCCGTCAGGATGTCAAGGCCAGGCGGAGCCCCCACCTGGTGCCCTACGCCCTCCTCGAGGAGAGGAGCAAGAGGGAGGGCAGGGACAGCGTGGGGGAGACTGTGTGCACTCTGCTGGGCTACGGCTACAGTCTGGAGCCCTTGGACCAGGACCGAGGTATAAAAAAAAAAATTAACCAGGCAGAATCATTTAAGAACAAATTCTTATTTTCAAAGATGGCCTGGCAAAAAGCAAAAGCTTTTTGAGGGAGAGGGGAAGGAGGCTATGGAATAAAAATCTGGTTAAAAGCATAACGGCACACAACCACAGCAGTACAACATACAGAAGAAAAACAAGCAGGGCATTTGTACATAGGGAATCAGAGAGAATAAAAAAAAAAAAGTAAAAGCACAAGAACACAAAGCAAGACACCGACTACAGGTAGCCGAGGGAGGCCTAGGTCACAGTCTAGCAAAGACACAGGGCCTTCTCGGGGCCTTCTCCAGATGAAACTACCAGCAGCTCAGTCACATCTAGGTCAGGAGACAAACCCTTTTAGTCGCACGTTCGATCCCCATGTGTCGTTGTTCCACAGCGGTGAAGCCGGACTCAAACCGGGTGCCGTCTGAGAGATTCCGTGTGTTCCGGGCGGACAGGTCGTACGCTGTGACCCGTGGAAAGTGGTACTTTGAGTTTGAGGTGGTGACCACGGGGACCATGAGGGTTGGCTGGGCCCGGCCCGGCTGCTCCCCGGACACAGAGCCTGGCTCGGACGAGCAAGCGTTCGTGTTCGAAGGCTCCAAAGTGAGTTGAGGGTTGAACGTTTTTGGCTTATACTTATGGCCTACTGTATATTTAGGTATTTCATCCTATCATCATTTCGTACTCCTAAAAAAGATAATGTTCATTACATTTACATTTAGTCATTTAGCAGACGCTCTTACCCAGAGAGACTTACAGTAAGTACAGGGACATTCCCCCCCGAGGTAAGCAGGGTGAAGTGCCTTGCCCAAGGACACAATGTCATTTTGCATGGCCGGGAATCAAACTGGCAACCTTCAGATTACTAGCCCGATTCCCTAACCGCTCAGCCACCTGACTCCCTAATGTTCTAAAATATGTATCAAACTGTGGATTTACCCATTTCATCCCTACCCATACAGAGCACAAATGGGTTTATTATTCACTCTCATTTCTGGTCCAGTTCTATGCTAAGATGTGCTATGTCTTTTTCATCCTGCCTCTGTGTCTGTCTGTCTCACACACACACACACACACACACACACACACAGGCCCAGTGGTGTCACCAGGGAGCGGAGCCGCTGGGACGCCCGTGGCAGGGTGGTGATGTGATTGGCTGCATGGTGGACATGGCAGAAGGCACCATGATGGTCACCCTGAACGGAGAGCTGCTTTTTAACGACCGAGGATCCGAAGTGGCTGCCAGAGACTTCGATGTCGGAGACGGTCTGTCAAAACCACCTCAACGCAGAACACCGCTCAAACCTGCCGTTACCGCGGTTACTTTGGAATGCAGTGATCTGTTTAATTATGAAAGCAAACTCTGGGTTTTTTGATGTGACAGGATTTTTCTTTATTTACTCCCTCGTTCTCCAGGTCTCCTCCCTGTGTGCAGTTTGGGGGTCAACCAGGTGGGCAGGTTGAACCTGGGTCGTGATGTCAGCACCCTGAGGTACTTCACCGTGTGTGGTCTGCAGGAGAGCTACGAACCCTTTGCTGTCGTCATGGCCAGAGACCCCTCTCTCTGGATGAGCCGGAGCCAGCCTCAGTTTGTGCCTGTTCCACCAGAACAGAACATACTGGTGAGTTACGGGTGCAATATCAATCAGCACATCCTCCTATCAGAAGATTTATCAGGATTTGAGCAGGTACATTTTAAATGAACTTAAAAGATTAATAATAATTTAAAGCCATTACACACACAAACACTTTAAGGCTTACACATTTACCTGCATAAAGAGGGTCTTCCAAGGCTTAGAACCCAGGTGGAGTAATCATATGACTGTGGTCTTTTACATTTAGCCAGAGCGACGTACAGTAAGTACAGGGACATTCCCCCTAGGCAAGTAGGGTGAAGTGCCTTGCCCAGGGACAGAACATCATTTTGTAGGTCGGGAATCAAACCGACAACATTCTGATTGGTAGCCCGATTCCCTAACCGCTCAGCCATCTGACCCCCCTTTGGTCTTCTTCTTCTTCTCATCCAAGGTGACACGGCTCAGCGGGAGCTTGGAATGCCCCCCGTGTCTGAGGGTCACTCAGAGGTCCTTCTCCCCCCAGAGCGGGGGTGCCAACATGGGCTTCTTCCGTCTCAGCATGCCCATCGAGTGTGCGTCCTCCCTCTCCAGACCACCAGATGGCGCCGTGCCCGCCAGCGCCAGCGCCCTCACAGGCAGGAAGGAGCTGGAGGAGTTTGAGGTGAATACTACGAATTTCTTATTGAGTATTGTGTACCATTTTATTGTTTTGTATGTATTTCTTTTGGTTTTATACCCTGCTGTCCTGACAGGAATGGACAAAATAAGAATTTAATGACCAAAAGTATATAACGATATAGAGTTCTTGAATCTTGAGGTGGACTCTGACTTTGAGATGCTGATGAAGTCGGCTCGTGGGTACGTAGGCTCCAGAGACGAGCTTAACTACCACAAGGACCACAGCCACGACAAGACCTCCAAACTCAAACAGCGGTATGTGTGGAGACAGCACGACAACATAGTGCCCCTTTTAGGACACGTCAACACCCAAAGAAAATGTGGTTGTACATGTCAAAAATGCCCTATCAAATGCCCTATTTAAGTGCAAACATATTTACCACAAGCTTGCTTACCCTTAAAACAAGTACATTTCACTTGAACATTTCAAGCAAAATCCTACAAATCCCTAGATTGTTTCTGCAGTTTATAAAGACATGACAGTATTTAGCGTATGTTATTTGAAGCTCTTACGTCCACGTTACCTCAGGTTCATGTTGAAGAAAACCAAACCAGGCCTGGTGAACAGCAGCTCTTCTGCTCGGCTGTTAGAAGAGGTCCACGTTGACAAGGACAACTTCGAGCATCTCATCCAGAGCTCAACGGTACCCGCTGCCTCATTCTTACGTCAAATATAGACAAATTACCGTTTAGTATGGATGTGCAGAGATGCCAGAGATATAGACCAGAAGTTAGGGGGGGGGCTTAATCCGGATGTAGTGTGATACAAAAGTATTACTGAAATAATCCATTATTACCTTGTTAAATGTTTTACTGTTTATTAAAATAGTACAAAGGGGTTAACCAGCAATGCAAAGACCGTAGTAATAAAACTAGCCAGCTCGCAGGCAGCCCTTTCAGTAGTCTAGTGATACCAAGCTTGAGGAGACCCCTGCAACTACTACAGCTGAGCTATCTTATAAAACAGTTTTAGTTTTAGCTAACTAATTTGAGAACTACGTTACGTAAGGCATTTGCCAGTAACTGTTATGAATCTCTCCTTGTCACCAGTACTACTTCTCAGTGAGGGTCCTTCCAGGTCAGGAGCCCTCTAACGTCTGGGTAGGCTGGGTGACCTCTGGCTTCCACCAGCATGGCCCGACTTTCCACCCTGGCAAGGCTCGCACGGTCACCGTCACCCTGGGCGACGACAGCGGCAAAGTCCAAGAGAGGTGGGCTGAACAGGGAGACAAGAACGTCTTGTGTTACTAAGTCGTTCCCTCAGCTCAAACATGGGTTCTTTCGCAAGGACCTTGTGAATATAAAATTGTATAACCTCATCTTCTTAGAGTGACCCTAGTCTTATAAGTTCCTATTTGAAATGATGACCTCAGTGTTGCCTGTCTGATGTTTCTGTGGTGTTGTTCCTGGTCTGGTCCTGGTCTGTTGGTGTGTGCCAGTGTGAAGCGGTGCAGCTGCTACATGGTGTGTGCTGGTGAGGGCACTGGCCTGGGTCAGAGCAGGAGGAGCACAGGCCTGGAGATAGGCTGTCTGATCGACACAGCTTCCGGTCTCCTCACCTTCACCTCCAGTGGCGTGGATCTGACCACCTTCTACCAGGTGAACTCACTCTGTCACCTTAGTGGATTATTGTATATTGTGTACTTTTTTTTGTATATTAGGATGTTTATTACTATTATTTTATGTTTATCCTATTCTATTTTATTTGAGCTTATCATAGATGTAATCTATTTTCTTAGTACTTATGTTATACTAGGTTGCTTGCGTTGTCTTCAAGAATTTCAGTGCCCAGTCTGACCTTGTGGTGTTCTGTGCACCTGACAATAAAACTTGAAACCTCAGTGGTTGAAATATCTCCGTCTGTGACTGTAAGACTCAAAAATAATGAGGCATCACAAGATTAGACCATGTGAAAGTATTCTTTTTTTTAAAGTCTAGTGGCTTCTTTACCAAACTTTTGTGCCACGGTTCTTGCTGAAGGTGGTGACAGCACAGTCACACAAGACACTACGCCAACGCATGTTTTTTTTTTTCCTTTTTTAGATTAGTTGACAAATCCTTTCAGCCTTTTGCGAGAAAATTCTAATTCTAGGTCTCATTATTGTGTCTCTTTGCTGAGTGTGGCAGGTGGAGTCCAGCACCAGACTGTTCCCTGCTGTGTTCATCAAGCCCACCAGCGCCAACATGTTCCAATTTGAGCTAGGACGCGTCAAGGTGCAGAACCTCACCCAGATTTATCATAAACAAACTGTCAATCTGATCAAATGTTTTTACACATTTAAGATTAAAGTACATTATTTATCAGGCTCAGTGAACTATAATACACTCTACAGGCAACCTTTCTGCACAATTGACTGGTGTGTTTGACAATAATGATCATATTTTGGCTGTAGAACGTGCTGCCCTTGTCTGCGGGGGCGTTCCGTAGCCAGAGGAGGAACGCCACGCCCCAGTGCCCCCCCAGGCTCGGGGTGCAGCAGCTAGTGCCCGTCCTGTGGACCCGAGTACCTGACCACGCCCTCGTGGTGCAGGCCGCCCGGCCAGACGACCGCCACGGCTGGATGGTGCAGTGCTCCGACCCCCAGGCCACCCTCATCCTACACATACCCGAGGAGAACAGGTCAGAGGTCGTCTCCAGAACGATGATGGGTTTAGGAGGAGGGCTAAAGAATGGGTTGTTGTCACATTCAAAGCTGACCGATACACAAATCACCTCTGGTTTTATCCTTTCAAGTGCAGTTATTTTTCTCTTTTCCAGTTTTTTTTAAATGTATTTTTTATTTAACCAGGCAGAATCATTTAAGAACAAATTCTTAGTAATTATTTTCTTTCATGTTTGGTACCTTATGTGTTAAGTTTGAACTAAAGGGAAATGGTTAAACAAACTGAATGTTTCAACACTGTATCCTCTCTTGTCCCCCGGTAGATATGTAGACATCTTAGAGCTCTCTGAGTTAGACGACCTCCTGACCTTCCACCACCACACCCTCCTCCTCTACTCCGCCCTCTGTGCCCTCGGCAACACCCGCGTCGGCCACGCCCTCTGTAGCCACGTGGACCAATCACAGCTCCTGTATGCCATCCAGAGCCCTGGCCTTCCCGGCCCTCTCCGCACTGGTTTCTACCAGCTACTCATCCAGGTGCCTCTCGTTCTTACATTTAGTCATTTAGCAGACGCTCTTATCCAGAGCGACTTACAGTAAGTACAGGGACATTCCCCCCGAGGCAAGTAGGGTGAAGTGCCTTGCCCAAGGACACATCATTTGGCACGGCCGGGAATCGAACCAACAACCTTCTGATTAATAGCCCGACTCCCTAACCGCTCAGCCATCTGACCCCATTACTTACTCCCCCCCGTTCTTACTCCTCCTGTGTAACGCTCTCCTTTCATTCCTGTCTTTTGGATCCTGTTTTGTTCGAAACATGTAACGTTTAGTTGTCAACAGGTTCACCTCAGTGCCCACGCCACCGCCCGCCTCATGATGAACCAGGAGTACATTGTACCCATGACGGACCAGACCAGGGCCATCAAGCTGTTCCACCGCCCTGGGGGACCTGGCGGGGCCAAGACACCAGAGATCATCCCCAGCATGGACCTCAGCACCTCCCTTCAGCCCCGGCAGTACTTCTCCTCCCCCTGCTTTGTGAGGGGGGATGGATGGGGAGGAGATGGGGCTGGGATCGGGGGAGGTGAGACAGCCCACAGGGGCAGCCCGGAGATCCCTCTGGAGGTTCTGAGAGAGCTGACCGTGCAGATGTTGAGCGAGGCGGTGCGCGCTGTGGGGCTGGGTGTGAGGGATCCAGAAGGGGGCAGTGTTGAGCTGCTGTTGGTTCCTCTGATCAGGCTGTTCTACACGCTGCTGGTGATGGGAGTGTTTGGAGACGAGGACCTGGGACGAGCCCTCAGGCTCATTGAGCCCGGGGTGTTTTCCAGACAGACTGACACCCAGGAGGAAGAGGAGGAGGAGGAGGAGGAGGAGGAAGAGGAGTATGAAAGTGAGGGGGGGAGTTTGAGAGAGGGAGAGGGAGAGGGGCAGGTAGAACAAAAGGAATGTACTCCGAAACAAGGACTTCTCCAGATGAAACTACCGGAAGCTGTCAAACTAGAGGTGCGATTCGATAACAGTCACACTCCCTCTTACAAAAAATTCAGAACGTTCTGAAGAGTTCGATTGTGGTTTGAAGCGTCCGTTTGAAGAGCTTCTCTATTCGGAGGTCCATAATGAGACGTATTCCCTGGTTGTGTCCAGATCTGTCACCTGCTGCAGTTCCTGTGTGACTGCCAGATGCGTCACCGGGTGGAGGCGGTGGTTGCCTTCTCCGACTCCTTCGTGGGTCTCCTGCAGGAGAACCAGCGCTCCCGCTACAACGAGGTGATGCAGGCGATGAACATGTCAGCCGGCCTCACCGCCCGCAGGACCAGGGAGTTTCGCTCTCTGCCTCAGGAGCAGGTCAGAGACTCACGCCCTGACTGGGCCCATTACATCTTGCATCTGGCTTACCTTATATTTGCTGTAACTCCAGCACACTTTATATGTAATCAGTTAACCGTGTCATTATCCCTGTGTCTGTCTTACGGTTTTACCTTATGTTTGCTGTAACTTCAGCACACTTGTGTTCAATCAGTTCCAACCATGTTCTGGTGGATAGATGTTTACTACTAGTGAAGTCTTCTTCTTCTTCTTCATCCCCTCCTCCCAGATCAACATGCTGCTGTCCTTTGGAGAGGAGCAGCTGGGAGCCTGTCCCTGCCCAGAGGAGATCAGAGACCAGCTCCTAGACTTCCACCACCTCCTCATTGCTCACTGTGGTACTCCTTAGCCTAGATCTTCGGCTGTACTCTTCTACATGCACCATGTACACGTCACTTTGGATGAAAGCGTTTGCTGATAAATAAGACGTAAACAATGTCACTACCTGCTGGTGTGTTTGCCAACGTCACTCCCTTTGTACTGTATAGGCCAGGGAAGGAAGGACAGGGAGGAGTCTCATGTGTTTTGTTGCTGTTGTTGTTGTTTTTCCCTGTATGGCAGGGATCGATATTGACGCAGGTTGTGAGGTGGAGCTGATGTCAGAGGTGTCCTTGAAGGAGCAGCTCCTCAGTGTGGTGGGGAGGGCCCTGGGCCTCCGCAGGACAACACCAGAAGAGGAGGAGGAGGGCGGAGTCCACACTCTCAGTGAGCGAAGCCACGCTTTCTCTTCATAGACGATCAGAAACATCAAAGCCAACGACGAGATTCTCTTTTCGTCGATTATCTGTCATTTGCAGGTTAACAATGGACATCTCTGTAACCCCCCCCCCCCCCCCCCCCCTCCACCCTGTCATGGCTGTGCTCCTCAGAGAGCCTCCAGCAGCTGGTTCTGTCCACGGTGGTGCGCTGGGCTCAGGAGAGCGTGATGGAGAACCCTTCTCTGGTCCGAGTCATGTTCTCCCTGCTGCATCGCCAGTACCAGGGCCTGGGGGGGCAGATGGGAGGCCCGCTCCGCAGGGCCTACAGCATCAGCCAGGCGTCGGTGGAGGACACCATGGACCTGCTGGCCTCGCTGGGCCAGATCCGCTCGCTGCTCAGCGTACGCATGGGCAAGGAGGAGGAGAAGCTGATGATCAGAGGACTAGGGTAGGACGACGTTTTCATGTTCATTTGCTTAGTCGTGGCTTTGCACCGCCACCATCTAAAACCAAGTTTATCACACACAGATTAGATCAGTGTAGATTTGGTTTTGAATTTATTTTTGTATTTTTCTTTGTTCCTGTGCAGTAACATAATGAACAATAAAGTTTTCTACCAGCATCCCAACCTGATGAGGGCTCTGGGAATGCACGAGACAGTCATGGAGGTGATGGTTAACGTCCTGGGGGAAGGAGAGTCCAAGGTCAGAGACAACCCGCCCCCACACTACACCCCTCTGCTCCAATCAGCCAGTCGCCGAGGGTTTGTAAATCGTTTCTTTTCCTCCGATGACATTCCTTCCTCAGGAGATAACGTTTCCCAAGATGGTGGCGCACTGCTGCCGGTTCCTGTGTTACTTCTGTCGTATCAGCAGACAGAATCAGGGCTCCATGTTTGACCATCTCAGCTACCTGCTGGAGAACAGCAGTGTTGGACTAGGTAGGTCCTGTTGTGTGTGTGTGTGTGTGTGTGTGTGTGTGTGTGTGTGTGTGTGTGTGTGTGTATATAGACAGAGATGACTGACTATCTGCTTGCCCTTTGGACTGAGTCTCAGGGGGTGTTGTCCAGAGATGGCAAAAGTACACACATCCATCCATCCATTGTTAACTCCCTCTGTCTCATCCATAATGTACCTTTTTTTTAAACCTTTTTTCACATACAACCTGACACTAAAAGGTTCTAGTATTTTAGAAACATTTTGGGGAAAATATTTTTTCCAACCTTTCAAAAAAAAATTATCCACACACATCCTGACAAAAGTTTATCGTTTTTACAGTAACAGTGTTTGTGCTTTGTTACTTACTTCACATATCTGGTGTTGTCTTAGATTAAACCTCCCTCCCTCCCTCTAGCCTCTCCCTCCATGCGCGGTGCCACTCCCCTGGATGTGGCGGCTGCCTCTGTCATGGACAACAACGAGCTGGCCCTGTCGCTGAGGGAACCAGACCTGGAAAAGGTCAGAGAGATCTGCCCGTCAGTTTCTCCCCAAGTCCCTCAATCTCTCTCCTCTCTTTCTGTCAGTCTCAAGATCTTTCTCTACCTCCTTCTGCCTACCCTTGTTTCCTCCCCCCTCCCTCCCTGCGTCCCTCCCTCCTCTCTCCAGGTGGTGCAGTACCTGGCAGGCTGTGGTCTCCAGAGCTGTCCCATGCTGGTGTCTAAGGGGTACCTGGACCTGGGCTGGAACCCTGTGGAGGGCGAGCGCTACCTGGACATGCTGCGATTCGCTGTTTTCTGCAACGGTAAATTGTCTCCTGATATTATTGTGATGAACAGTATGTTACTACTTACTGCATGTGTTTATGATTTGTTGTTTTTGAGTCATAAAATTAAATCAATCAACCTGGTATGTGGGAGAAAAGGTTCATAAAACCAGCTTTTCTATGTTCAGTTGCTGGAGTTAAAAACTGGAATATAAATATCCTGTCAGATTAATTTAAAATTTTAAATGCATGGACTGTAGAGCAGTCAGTAAAAGTGAGATTTGTTAATCAGCTTTGATTGACAGGTGAGAGCGTCGAGGAGAACGCTTACGTGGTGGTGAGGCTGCTGATTCGTCGACCCGAGTGCTTTGGCCCCGCCCTGCGTGGTGAAGACGGTGACGGTCTCCTAGCAGCCATTCAGGAAGCCATAAGGATATCTGAGGACCCGTCCATGGATGGGCCTACCCTGCCCTACGAGTCCAACAGGACCCTGTGAGTTCTCCAGAGGAAAACTCTGCAGTTCTTTCGTCAGATCTCTTTCTTCAGTAGAAAAGTCTGTTGCTCAGAAAACCTCCTGGGGGAAGGAGGGAGGGGGGGTAACTGAGTCGGTGTCTGATTCAGGTAAGCCCTCTCTTACAGAGACGTGGTTCAGGATGAAGAGGATGACGTCATTCACATGGGACACGCCATCATGACATTCTACTCTGCCCTCATCGATCTGCTAGGCCGCTGTGCCCCCGAGATGCACGTAAGTCAACTCAGCATGCCCCCCCCCCTCCCCCCCCCTCCCCCCCCTCCCTCGACGCCCTGCTCTTTCACAAACCTCCTGATGAATCACATTTAAATCCCGTCAATAGTCCGATAGGCTAGAACATTCCGACGGGCTGGCACACTCCGGCTGAGGATAGACAGAGACACCAAACCAATTTTAGAGTCCTTATTACTGACCTTTTATATCCTTGCTCTCTGATTCTAAAATAATCAATCTTAATCGTCCAAGAGGAATTCTCAGAAAGGGTGATAGAGTGAAATGAGTTTAAAGTAAATATGTAAAAGTCAACTGACAGCCATCGATGTCTGAATAATATTTGAGACGCCCTCCAGTTTAAATATGAGTTGAAGTTACTGTCCTATTTGGGTTTAAGTGACCTTCCTTTTTGAATGTGGGTTTGGGGCGAGCGACTGAAGTCCTGTGTTGTTGGGCAGCTGATCCGTTCAGGGAAGGGGGAGGCCATCCGTATCCGAGCCATCCTGAGGTCCCTCATCCCCCTGGGGGATCTGCAGGGGGTCATCAGCCTGCCCCTGCAGATCCCTGTCCTGGCCAAAGGTTAGAGCTTCGTTTATTCCTGCTTCTGGCCAGGGTTCATCCACCGTTAATACTACGATAAAGAAACTTGTACATTTTTTGCAGCTTGTGGTTTTTCATAAGGGCATCGATGAATCTGTGTAACTTTCAGTTGTGTACCAGAAACGGCTTATTTTCCCACGATTGTTCTTCACCAAATCACCACAGACGGTACTGTGATTGAGCCGGACCCGTCCACGGTGTTCTGCCCCGACCACAAGGCAGCCATGGTTCTGTTCCTGGACCGGGTCTACGGCCTAGAAGATCAGAACTTCCTGTTCCACCTGCTGGACGTGGGCTTCCTGCCAGACCTTCAGGCAGCGGCCTCGCTGGACACTGTGAGGGATTTAGACGCCTACTGTCACCGGAGGAATCCACTGTGAAACCATTGCTGTTAACGTCGTAGTGATTTGTCCCACTTATCCTGCAGTAATCCACTTGTGGTCTAGCAGAAGATATGTACACTTCTTATCATCTGAAGTGATCTGCTGCACGCCTGCCTGTGTTTGAAAGGAGATCCACTCTAACCCCACTGAAGTTGTCATTCGCTGCTCAGAAGGGCATCTCCACACATGGTGACTAAAACTCTGTTTGTAGACTAATCCTTCACTACCCCTAAATAACCCTGTCACCCTCTCTCTCTCAACCTGCCCTTCTAACCTGCACCCAACTCTCTTTTCTGTCATCAGTTTCCATGATATTGTAACCTTTTCTCTCTCCACTGACTTTGTTTGTACAATATATCATGTCTGACTTCCTTCTTGGTCTGGGCTAAGGCTGTTTACTTTGTCTTTTTGGAGGGTGGCTTTATTGAACGAGACACTTAAGACGAGAGGTCTTAATTGATCCTCTGGGTAAAGGCTGAAAACAAAACAACAAAGAAAAAAGTGGAGGGAAAAAAGTCTAAGTTCCGCTCCCCTTCTCCCCAGCCTGACCTGGGCTCCACGGACATGGCCCTGGCCCTCAACAGGTACCTGTGTGTGGCTGTGCTCCCCCTGCTCACCAAGACCTCTGCTCTGTTCTCTGGAGCGGAGAGCCAGGCGCCGCTGATGGACGCTCTCCTCCAGGCCATCTACCACCTCTCCGGGGCCCTCAGCCTCACCAAGGCCCAGAGGGACTGCTATCGAAGACTGCCTGCTGGCCGTGTGCAGGTGGGGCTGGTGGAAGAGAAAGATTGGTTTTTCACACTTTTTTTTTAAACTCTTGAATCTTCGCTGCTCACTAGGGGTGGGAATCTTTTGGTACCTCACGATTCGATTCAAATTGATTCTTGGGGTCATGAATCGACATTTTGTGATTTTTTATTTTAAAAAAATCTACATATATATAAGAAAAAACAATTACATTACAAAAAATTAACTAATATATATATATATATATAGATTTTTTCAATGTTTGTGAATCGATGTGACTCGCTAGAAGACTGAATGGCGATTCAAATGTGAATCGATTTTTTTTTCTCCCACCCCTTCTGCTCAGTGCTCACTCTGTTTTGCCTGGTTCTCTCCAGCAAGCTCAGACCTTCCATGATGCAGCCTCTGCTGCAGAGACTTGTGTTTGATGTGCCCCTGCTTTCTGAGACCACCAAGATGCCTCTCAAGGTTAGTCTAACGGGTGGTGTGTCTGCGTGTGCATTCAATTATACAAATTGCACTGATATATTAAAACTTATTTTTCAAGTAAATATTCCATAAACTTAGGCTATAGCTCAGTGATGGAACATCTTACCGTTGGATAAAAGCACTTCTAAATGAATACTTTACTTAAACTGTTTGGATTTTTGGCCATCAATAATTGTTCAAGTATTGTATTGCATTTTTAAGTGACACACTTTATTGGTTGTTTCTCTGTTACTTTCACAACTCCTTGTCTCCAGCTGCTGACCAATCACTTTGAGCAGAGCTGGAAATACTATTGTCTGATTGGACGATCTGGATCTCTGGGCTCCGCCTCTGAGGAGGAGCTTCATCTTTCCAGGAAGCTGTTCTGGGGAGTGTTCAAGGCCTTGGCCAAGAAAGTGAGACAAATGTTGTTTTTGAACCATAAAAGTGAAGGTTTGGCGCAAAAAGTTGAAGTTAATATGATATTGTAATACTAGTCTTTTTGGAGACCTGCAATCTCGAGATTGCAACTTTCTTTGAGAGCTAACATTGAGATTTAAATATGTCAATGTCATTAAAAAAAATGTCATCAGGCTTTTGTGTTTGTCTCTGAGCAGAGCTACGATGCAGATCTGTTCCGGCTGGCTCTGCTGTGCCTGGGGGCCGTGGGAGGAGCCCTGCCCCCGGACCACATGGACCACGCCTGTGTGTCCTGGCTGGAGAAACACGCCTGCATGGACCCCCAGCAGCGCTTCGACCCCCAGCCTGTAGACACCACCAAGTAACTCATCCAACTGACATAGAGCAGCTTCTGTGTTTGTACAGTTTTGTTACTCTTTGTTCATTATTATGTTTGTGGTGGAGTGTTAATTTATTATGTTTGTGGTGGAGTGCATAGTCTCAAGGTTCTCGAATGTGAGACTTGTATCGCACTGGGAGTGATTCTCCCACAATGAAAGGTATAATCATCATTCCCCTTGTCGCTTATGCATTTGACCCTTCAATGTCACTTATAAACCAAACAAACATAAACTTGATGAAGATCTTTATTGCTAATGTGGAACAAATTGTGAATATTTTTTTGCACTGCCTAGTGTGTTGGTGCCAGACAGACTGGAGCTGGTAGTGAACAAGTATGCAGAACACACTCATGAGAAGTGGTCACTGGACAAGGTAATGGGACAATCATCATCCATCATAGCTGGCCGTCGGTTTGAAATGTCACAATGATGTATGTTGCACTGCACTGTACTATAAACCACAAGATCTAGTCATCTGAATAGTTAGTAGAAAAAAAATATGGATCGTAAATTATGAACGTCTGCTCTGTGTCAACAATTGCGATGCATAAGATCTCATTTGTCCTTTCTGTGACTTATGTGAAAGAGAAAAGATGAGTGACAGATTTCGATTTTATGTTCTCGAAGGTGAAGTATTGTTGTGTGCGTGCTGTATGTGTGTGCTCTGTGTGTGTGTGCTCTGTGTGTGTGTGCTCTGTGTGTGTGTGTGTGCGTGTGCTCTGTGTCAGTTTGCCAGCGGCTGGGTCCACGGGGAGCAGCTGTGTGAGAACGCCAAAGTCCACCCTCTCCTGAAGCCTTACCGAGCATTGGCCGAGAAGGTAAAATGGCCGCCACTGTTGCCGCGCCAACACTCTGTAACCGGACACTTGCTCATGTATATACACGCTGTCCAGTTGATTGAATAAAGGTTGGTAACTTGTGCCTTACTGTCTCTGTGTTGCTGTCTCTGTGTTGCTGTCTCTGTGTTTTGCCGTCTGCGTTGCTGTCTCTGTGTTGCTGTCTCTGTGTTTTGCCGTCTGCGTTGCTGTCTCTGTGTTTTGCCGTCTGCGTCGCTGTCTCTGCCGCCTGCAGGATAAGGAGACATACCGCTGGGCCATCAGGGAGACAGTGAGGAGCATGCTGGCTTTTGACTGGACCATCGAGAGAACCAAAGATGGGGATGCTTGCGGCCTGCACACCTGCGCACGGCGGATCTCCCAGTCTGGACAGGTGAATAGGTTTGACGCATTTGCTCACCTTCAGTCTAAGGATTTAGATTGAAGTAGCGCATCTCACTGTGGGTTCATGTCTCCTGTCTACTCCTTCTTCATGGCGTAGCTGTCGTTTGAAGGAGCATCAACCTTCAGCCCCAAGCCCATGGACATGAGCAGCATCACCCTTACCTGGGACCAGTGTGTAAGCTGTGTGTGTCTGTCTGTCTGCTTGTTTCCTGACACCTGACACATACTGTAAGATCTGCTGCCACAGCATCATTTAAAAATAAAAATAAAAGTCAGGTTAGCTGTCATCATCTGGCTACTTTTTGTCCATCTAGTCGATGGCTGAACTGCTGGCTGAGAACTACCACAACACCTGGGCTAGGAAGAAGATGCTGGAACTGGAGGCTAAAGGTAGCAGAACATGGAAAAACACGAATGAAGTTAGCTGGCTAATGGGTTGTTCATCATGAGGCGCTTCAAAACCTGATGATGATGATTCTGTTATGACGTGATAATTATGTCAGGATTCTGAATGTATTCTTTCAGGCGGAGGCAGTCATTCCCTGCTGGTTTCCTACGATACCCTTTCTGGCAAAGAGAAATCCAGACTCCGGGAGAGAGCTCAGGATGTCCTTAAGTTTCTGCAGCTGAATGGCTTCACAGTTTGGAGGTGAGGGTCTGGATAATATGAACGTCTGAGATCTTTGACCTTTTAATGAGAACCAGTGTTCTTCACAAAATGGTTATCTACTGTATTTGTTGGACTGTGTAAGTGCCTTGCTTAAGGTCATCCCCAGGAACCCAATTACAGGTCTTTCTTTTGCTCAGGGACAGGAAGTCTGTAGAGATGGAGTCTCCAGCCATCGCCAACCGCTTCGCCTACACCTTCCTCCAGCAGCTCCTCTTCTACACAGAGGAGGCCCAGGAACACATGCTGGAGATGGGTACGACCCCGCGCCTCATGGGGGCATCCTGGGTCGGCTTCAACTGAACCCAGGGCCCCCCCTACCTGCTGTAGGACGTCTCACCTGTGGCGGGGTTTCTAAAGTAGCTTTTTCACTTGAGTCTTAAAGGTCGTATGGCTTTCGCTTCGAAGCCTTAAAAGTCATTATACATTTGAAGAGTGACCCTGTGTGTACACAGGACTGTCTGTTAAGGAGATGACTAATGTGAATCATCAAATGGTGGTTAGCAGAGTCAAGAATAGCTAATGTGTTGTTCTATCGTGCACCCTTGTAATTCCCATGAAAACCGTCTGGATGAAAACCCTCATTCTTATCTAAACAAACACATCCTTGTCATTTTCCCATGAAACATGCCTTTCCTCTCTTTTCTATCCCAAATATACAGCAGCTACTCTGCACCACTATTTAACCACCAAAGCACCACACGCCTGCTCAACTACATTTACACATCCATTTCTCCTGGTCTGTACAATTATCAGCAGACAGCTCCTGGTGTCTGACCTTGATGTCGGCCTCCAGTCTGCTCATGAATCAACCTCTGTGAGCGCCATTCCACCTGAGAGTCACAGAAACGGCCGCGAGGCATTTTCACACGAGTCTGTCACCTCAGGGAGAAGGTGTTAAAATGAGAGAGGAGGAAATGTGTTGAAATGTCTCTCTACCGATTCCAGTCATTCTCACGACTCTCTCAGTCTGAGGCTCCCACTCTTACCAAGATACTACATCAGTTTTAAAGTGTGTTATGAAGTTTATTCGTGATAATCCGTTATTCTGTTTAGGATTTACTGTAATATAACTGTCCAGTAAATCTATAGAGTACTGTAAGTTTAGATCTCGGATAGGAACCATTAAATAAGTGGGAGTCAGGTGGCTGAGCGGTGAGGGAGTCGGGCTAGTAATCTGAAGGTTGCCAGTTCGATTCCCGGCCATGTCAAATGACGTTGTGTCCTTGGGCAAGGCACTTCACCCTACTTGCCTCAGGGGGAATGTCCCTGTACTTACTGTAAGTCGCTCTGGATAAGAGCGTCTGCTAAACGACTAAATGTAAATGTAAATAAGCATATGGGGGTAGTTTACTGAAGCCTGTAACTGAATGTGTGTAGTGCTGTGTTTTTCAAGAGAGACAGAGTTCAGAGTTCTAACAAAACCACGCAAACTCTGCGGAGTAAAGGTTTGTTGTATTGAAGGAAAATCAACATTCAGCCATTAAAGTGAACAAGGCTCTTGGGAATTCAAACGTTGTTTAAAAAGTTAGTAAAATATGATGAAAGCGCCAGT
This sequence comes from Thaleichthys pacificus, assembly GCA_023658055.1. Taxonomy (NCBI): domain Eukaryota; kingdom Metazoa; phylum Chordata; class Actinopteri; order Osmeriformes; family Osmeridae; genus Thaleichthys; species Thaleichthys pacificus. The sequence continues at coordinate 3,196,252 of CM042857.1, forward strand.
TTTAATTCAGACCCCCAAAAATCTACAGAATGCCTATTCCCATGGCTTGGCTCTAACCCTGATCGAATACATGTTTTATTTAGCGCTCTTCTCCTGGACAGTAATACTGCTGTTGTGCTTTTCTTCAGAGGTAATGCAGGCCAGAGGACAGATGACCAAAGGAGAGAGAACCCCACATCAGCAAGAGATTTATTTCTTCAGCAAGGTTTGAAAACACACACACCAGTCACCTTTCACAGTACAGTACCATATGTCTTTAGCCGAGAGAAAGATTGAGCAGTTGACCAATGTTCACTCGTCTCTGAGCTATCTTCGTCCTCAGTTTACAGTCATTTTCTCTCACTACCACACAGCGGTGTAATTAGTTTTGCCCGAAGGTTGCCATGGGTAACCTCTCTATTGGAAAGCCATTTTTACTGGGGGGTGGGGGGGGGGGGTGGGGGGGGGGGGTGGGGGGGGGGTGGGATGGAGGGGATTGATTTGACCATTCTGGTAATCCATGTGGGTGTGTTGGGATCAGAGTATTGATCATGCCTCCCACGCCACTGGCTGGAGGGAGACAGACAATGGAAGGTTCTGATGTCTCTCTAATCTGCCCATTGTGACAGCTTGTGCCTGCCAAGCCTGCTTCCGGAAGCATCCGTCTGATCGATGCGCAAGTCAATCATGGCAAAGGCAGCAGCATTTCAATAGGCGGTATACCTTCCACAATGTCCACAGAGACTGTTGTGGTTCAAACCTCCTTTTTGAAAGCACAGAGATCGGCCTTGCTCAGTTGTAACGGTTTATGATCAGAATGGACAACTGGAAGGGGTATGATGGAAGGGGGGAATGGTTCATGGTAGATGAAGCTAAAATATACAGTCCTAGGCATCTGTGTTGCCATACCTACAGGTCATTCTGCCCCTGGTGGAGCACTACCTGAAGAACCACCTCAGCTACTTCCTGTCTACCTCGAACAGCTCCCACGGCAACGGAGGCCACGCCTCCAACAAGGAGAAGGAGATGGTCGCCAGGTAGCATTGGTTGTTTCCAACATCAACCCTTCATTATTTGTTGTTCTATCACTTCCTGATTGACATTCCTGTCTCCCACCCTTCAGCCTCTTCTGCAAGATGGGGGCTCTGGTCAGACACAGGACCTCTCTGTTTGGTAAGGACGCTATGGAACCAGCTCTAAGCTTATTGACTCAACGTCTCATGTTTGCGTCCAAGTTGTACTGACACGAGAGATGTCTCCATCCACATGTGTTACTGGGTCTGTATGTGCAGCCTGTGTGTCTGTGAACCTCACAACCCCCCCGCGCTGCGCCAGCCGCTGGAGATAAGGCCTCTCCTCTGTTTGTTTCCTCCAGGCAGTGATGCCTCATCCATTGTCAGCTGCCTTCACATCTTGGCACAGTCTTTAGACGCCAGGTACGTGACCTGACTTCCTGGTACAGTCTCTAGACGTCAGGTACGTGACCTCACTTCCTGGCACAGTCTCTCGACGTCAGGTACGTGACCTGACTTCCTGGTACAGTCTCTAGACGTCAGGTACGTGACCTCACTTCCTGGCATAGTCTCTAGACGCCAGGTACGTGACCTCACTTCCTGGCACAGTCTCCAGACGCCAGGTACGTGACCTCACTTCCTGGCACAGTCTCCAGACGCCAGGTACGTGACCTCACTTCCTGGCACAGTCTCCAGATGCCAGGTAGGTGCCACCCTACCCCACCTGCCTGTCACATCAGGGCCAACATGTCACCTTGATGACACTAGTCATGTAGATGTAGTCTGGAAGTGTCTTGCACCAGGGCGGCAGGCCTCCCTGGGCACAGATGGATGGCTCTGATTATGAAACTTGCCCGTTTACATGAAGCGCAAGCAAATAAACGGTGTTGTGAAGAGAGTGTACTGGATTATTTGTTAGCCTCCTCAGTTTGTGTACATAAATATCAATGCGAGTCTTCAGAAAATGTAATTCTGCTAAGGGTCATGTGTATTTAACCATTTCAAATCTATAAATCGACACAAGAATCCTTTGGGGCCAGTGTGGGAATGTTTTCCAGTGTTTAAATAAAAAAATAGTCTGGGTGACCAAGCTCATCATTTCACAGGGATTGCCTAGCAACCTCTGACCCCGTTCCGTTCTAGAACCCTGATGAAGACCTAGCAACCTCTGACCCCGTTCCGTTCTAGAACCCTGATGAAGACCTAGCAACCTCTGACCCCGTTCCGTTCTAGAACCCTGATGAAGACCGCCCCGGAGTGGCTCAGAGCGTCTCTGCGGTCGTTCTTCGAGGCGGCGGCGGTGGACCTGGAGGTGACCGTGGAGAACCTGTCGATGACGTTGGGACCTCAGAGCCGAGCCCAGCCCAGAGGAGTGGCCCAGCTCCTGGTCTACACCACCTCCACCCTGCTGCCCTGCCTCACTGCCTTGTTCCAGCACCTGGGCTCACAGCAACATGGACAAGACCTGCTGGGTGAGTCAAGGTCCAGGATGAGGAGGCTGTTTGGTAAATATTTAGGAGTATATTGAATATTCCCACCTTGTTAATTCTGAGATAGTGTTTATTCCGTTATTCGCACCCATATAGACAACCCTATAGTGTTGCTTATGACGTATTATTTTTCTTATAAAAATATAATAAAAGCTTTTTAGTCAAGTCTTACTTCCCAAGTGAATGGATCAAATCCAAAATCTCCAAACTCTTATCTTCCGACCAAAGACATCTTACAAAAAAAACGAATCACCGCTCATGCATTTTGAATGGCTCCATCCGCTCCTCACCATATGCCCCACACTTTGTTGAGCTGACAGAGAACAGCTGGACTCGGCACCTCCTAAATCATTCAGCAACACCCTCCACGTCCTCCTCCTGCTTTGAACTCCGTCCCCCCTCCCCTCCCCGCCTCGCAGACAGGGTTCGAGCAGACATGTTGTCTCCATCCTGCCCGCTCATCCATCAAGACCGTTTCCACGGCGTTCATCAGAAGGTAGCCACGGTTCCCCCCCACGTTCTGCGTCAGGTTCCTCTCTGCTTCTGGCTGTCGCCAGCCCTCAGGATGTTGACTCTAACCGGGGTGGGGGGGGGGGGAACTGGGAGGGATTAGGGGGGTCTTACTGCACCAGAATGAGAGACACCCTCCTCTCTTCCAGTGGACGGGATCCAGGTGTCCTGTTATAAGATCCTCAACAGTCTCTACTCCCTGGGGACCAGCCAGAGCCCTCACGCTGACGGGTACTGGAGCGTCGGTGCTGTGTGCACTTTACCGCATGTCAGAATCGCTTTGGTGTGTGTGTGAGTGTGCATGCATGTGTGCGTTTGTGTGCGTGTCTGTCCTAGCTGACTGTGTTTTTGTGCAGACAGAGACCAGCCGCAGGGGCTTGTCTCGCAGCCTTGTCTGGAGCTTTCCCTGTGTGCTTCCTGGAGCCTGATCTCAACGAGGACAACCCTTACTCTGTCTACAACACCATGAGCCCCACAGAGAGAGAGGGTAACACACACACACACTGTCACACACACACACACATACACACACTCGCATACAAACACACGCGTACTCACGCAAATGCACACTCGCACATTCACGCACGGAAATTCTGCTGGCGTGTGCGAGACAGCCTTCCCATCCCTCCTCTCCCATCCCTCCCTCCCTCCCTCCCTCCCTCTCTCCCTCTGTGTCAGAACTAGGAGTGTTTGACCTGGTGGAGGAAGTGTGTCCTCGCCTCCCGTCCCTCCAGAAGGCTCTGGGGGAGGTGGAGGAGCTGGTGGGGGCCGGCTCCGGGGCCCGTCTGGCCCAGTACGCCCACGTCACCGAGGTCACCCTGCCCCTGCTCTGCAGCTACGTGGCCCGCTGGTGGGCCTGGGGCCCCCAGGGCCAGTCTGACGGCGACGGCCTCGTCTTCACCTGCCTCACCCCCCAGCACGCCAGCACCCTGCTGGGGAACATTCTGCGCGTCATCCACAATCACTTGGGGACGAGACAGGGGGACTGGATGAAACGCCTGGCGGGTAGGACTGCTGTTTCCTCTCTGCCTCTCTTTCTCTCTCATCCTCTCCCTTCCTCCCACTCTCTCCCCCTCTCTCTCTTCTCTCTCTCTCTCTCTCTGCCTCTCTTTCTCTCTCATCCTCTCCCTTCCTCCCACTCTCTCCCCTCTCTCTCTTCTCTCTCTCTTCTCTCTCTCTCTCTCTCTCTCTCTCTCTCTCGCTCTCTTATCCCTCTCTTTTGGATGGAGATTCGAAACAAACACTCTGTCACATGTCAAACATTTGTTGATTACTGTCTCCATGTGACAAGGGCTGAGTCCCCAGATCCGAGGCTCTGCTTGTTCAGTGTGTTCCCATGGCTGGGTTATTAACCATCCCTTCCTCAAGCAAGGAAAGCCACTCACAGTGAAGTGGGGTTTTGATTCCACTTTAGATATCTCCCTCTCTCTTCATCTGTCTCTCTCTCTCCATCGCTCTCTTCTCTATTTTAATAACCCGTGCTCTCTTTCCTGTCGTCCGTAATCAATCTTCATCATCCCTGTGTATGTTCTGTGTCTCTCCTCAGTGTTCTCTCAGCCAATCGTGGGCCAGGCCTGCCCGGAGCTCCTTGGGAGCCACTTCCTGCCTCTGATGGAGAAGCTGAAGACGAGGGCGGAGGCAGTGCTGCTGGAGGAGGAGCACGCCAAGGCGGAGGGCCGCAGCCTCGAGTCTGACTCGGAGGCAGAGCTGAGGGTACAGGAGAGGTTCTCTGTGCTGGTCAGGGATCTCTATGCCTTCTACCCTCTCCTCATCCCCTTTGTGGACTGCAATAGGTGAAGCCCGACACCCAGAGAAGGAGGAATAGCATTCAATTCCATTGTAACAAAAATAACCGACGTTATTATTTCTTGACCAGTTTGAACATGCAGCTCATTTCCGAATCAGAATGCCAGCAATGATTCGAGAATATATAAACAGTATGTGCATAGTTTTATGATTTGAAAGTTTGATGGACACTGTCTCATCGGGTCGTTTCAGAGCCAGGTGGTTACGTGAGCCGAGCCCAGAGGCTGAGAAGTTGTTCAGCATGGTGGCAGACATCTTCATATTCTGGGCCAAGTCACATGCAAGTCACACACCAGACCTACTGTTACATTTACATTTAGTCATTTAGCAGACTCTCTTATCCAGAGCGACTTACAGTAAGTACAGGGACATTTTCCCCGAGGCAAATAGGGTGAAGTGCCTTACCCAGAGACACACAGCATTTTTCACCGATGGGAATTGAACCGGCAACCTTCTGATTAATAGCTCAACTCCCTAACCGCTCAGCCATATGATCTCCCTACTGCCACTGAGACCTACTGTTACTAACTACACAGTGTTTCTGTGTCTGACATGTATTTGTGTTTGTGAACCCAGAATTTCAAATGGGAGGAACAAAATTACGTGGTCCAGAATGAGATCAACAACATGGCCTTCTTGGTCAACAACAACAACGACGGCAACATGTCTCAGGTACACTGCAAACATGTTCTTCAAACCAGTACATTTGGCCGCCAGTGCAGTAAGAAAGAATCGATAAGATTTCTTAAAATATTGTGTTGTTGACTTGCATTGAGTCTCTAGAAAGCCCAAATAGTGGGAAACATGTCTGGGTGTCTGTCACATAGATATATATATATAAACACTAGATGTCTTACGGCGGAGTCTAGAACGTCCGCACATGGTGGCCATCTTGCTACAGTCAACTCGCTCACCCATAACATTGTGTTGATGCTACATGTATTTTTTAAATGACCATAACTTTCTCAATTTTCAACCGATTTTGAAACGGTTTGGTTTGTTATCAACGTCAGAGATGTCGTTATGCCACTGCATACTTCTATTCTATTATTTTTTTTATTACATAATTATTCATAAGTATGCACGTTCGACTCCGTTGTCCGGCAACGCGGACGAGACATCTACCCTTTACATATATCTATGGTCTGTCATCCGCAGGTGTCCCACCAGGAGAGGAGGAAGACCAAGAGGAAGGGAGACCGCTACTCCACACACACTTCCCTGATCGTCGCTTCACTGAAACGGCTACTTCCTGTCGGCCTGAGTGCGTGTTCCCACGGCGACCAGGGGCTCATCTTCCAAGCGAAGAGCCGATTTTCTCAGGTATAGATAACACGACCGCTGTGGTCCGTAAGACCAGCATTCCGCCCCAGAAACCATACCATAATGACACACAGTAAGCTCAAGGTTACCCGGGAGATGATACGTCCTTGATGCGTATCACAGCTCTGTCATACGAGACTCTCTCTGCCACCTGCCCCTCTGAAGATATAACTCACTACAACGGCTGATTGCTTTTCACAGAAGGACACTGAGGAGGAGATTCAAGAGAATGTGTTTAATGGCCTTCTTCAAATTCAGACCCAGGTAATTGCTGTTGTTATTAAGTGGATGTGACAAAAAGCTCACATATTTTCATAACCTTCTCTACAGTATGGTCTGTTTTTTTGTCCTAACACAGAATTGGTCAAATACCTGAAAGATATACTATAAAAAAAAAAAAAAGAATATTCGGATGTGGAACTATTAAATATATCTAGAAAAATATTTTCATTAAAAAAATAGTTCATGTAGACTATGACATTTTAGCAGCTTGTCAGGTAATTTCCCCTTTTTTCCAGGGGAGTGGGAGATCTATCTGATATGTGTTTGTGTTCTGCAGGCCTCCCCAGGTGCATGCTGGCAGGATGCCCTGGTCCAGGAGTCACCCGGCCAGGCAGGGGGGCCCTCAGACCCCCACAGGGCCACACAGAGGGTCATCGACATCGCCCGTGTGCTCCACCACCTAGACCAGGCAAGCCTAATCAAAGATCCTTTCATCTAATCTACAGGGGGGGGATTTGAACCCTAGACTGAATGTTGACCGCCGTGAATAGCTGATGGCTTGATGTTCCGCTGTTCCTTGAAGGATTCTAGAATCCCTCAGAACTCTGCCTTCACAGAATCCGTGTGGGTGTGGGTGTGTGTGGGGTTACCGTGCATGATCCCCTAGGTGGAACACCCTGAGAGGACTAAGAAAGCCGTGTGGAACAAGGTGTTATCCAAGCAGAGGAAGAGAGCAGTAGTGGCTTGCCTGAGGATGGCCCCTCTCTACAACCTGCCCAGGTACAGCCCGCCCGCCAACACACCCAACACCAGGATGTGGAGGCATTCGAATATAGATTAGTCCATAAATCATCGTCCTGGCATGCATGTTATACTGTATAACAGCTGCCACATTAGCATAAAGGGGACAGGAGAAGTCCTACAGGAATGTGAGTGACTGTAACTTGTGAAGCTGAGGTGTAGGGTGTAGGGTTTAATGGAGCTGTGCTAGCCTGGAGGACTTTGTTGTCTTAACATCTGGCCAGGAGCAAAGGATGATGATGATGATGAGTTTAGGGACACCCTGGATGTTCTCTTTATTTGCTCTCGCTCTCGCTCTCTCTCTGTCTCTCTCTGTCTCTCCTCTCTCCCACTCACTCTCCCACTCACTCTCTCTCTGTCTCTGTCTCCCACTCACTCTCCACTCACTCTCTCTCTGTCTCTCCTCTCTCTCTCTCTCTCTCTCTCTCTCTCTCCTCTCTCTCTCCCTCTCTGTGCCTCACACTCTCTCTCCCTCTCTGTGCCTCACACTCTCTCTCCCTCTCTGTGCCTCACTCTCTCACACAAACCTTCTATTTTCTCCATCCTCCCAGATTTGATATTTCCATCCCCTTCTCTTCCTTCTCCTCTCTCTCTCTCCTCGTCCATCCCCTTCTCTTCCTTCTCCTCTCTCTCTCTCCTCGTCCATCCCCTTCTCTTCCTTCTCCTCTCTCTCTCTCCTGCCCAGACACCGTGCTGTCAACCTCTTCCTGCAGGGTTATGATAAGTTCTGGATCTCTGCTGATGATCACAGCTTTGAGGAGAAGCTGGTGGAGGATTTAGCAGTAAGTAAAAACCTGTCTGCCCTCTTTCTCCAGCCTCTGATGACACTTCAGATGGGTTCTTCTGGGATGTTTGTTAGGGATTTTGAACTCTTTTAAGAACTGCTGTTTCCTAGCAGAATCGTATATTGGTGAGATCGTTCCAGCTCAAACATTTTACTTACTACGAAAGAGTTTTGAAACCAAACAGTCGTCTTCAAATCTGTACATCCTGGAGAGTATATTGTTGCTCTACGCAGGGGAGGAGTTCAACTTGTGACTACAAATTACCGGTATAATATACAATTCCATGTATATTACTATGTAATACTATCATCCCACGATCAAGGTTCTTGCTTCACATCCTGTTTAAGTTTCTCCTTTTCAATCTGTAGGTGGTCATTTCCTAGTGAAGGTTTCACTGCAGGTTTGTGGTTGTCTGAGTGTCCACTTATTTCCATGTCACACATGGATTCCATAAATCAAGGAAACCTCTTAAAGCAGATGCTTGTTTGAATTGAGGTGGAATGGTGGAATACAACCACAGACAAAGGTCGAATTTCCCATTTCCTGACAAAAAATTCTGCAAACCTCTAATGAGATTGTCAGTGTTTTATTGAGGCTGTGGAGAGGATGTGGGGGGGGGGGGGCTGGATTTCCGAGGCCGTGTGTACGTGTTGGCAGGGCTCAGCCACGTGTTGTCTTCACAGAGAACAGGAAGGACCTGTCAGAGGGAGCAGGAAGAGGAGGCGGAGGAAGGGGCCAATCAGATGGACCCTCTTCACCAGCTCATCACGCTGTTCAGCCACAGTGCCTTGACGGAAAGGAGGTGCGTGTGTGTGTGTGTGTGTGTTGTTTGTGTATGTGTGTTGTTTGTGTAAGTGTTTTAGCAGAAATTTCCGCAGTGTTCCATGAAAGTCTGTCTGGTTATTTGAGATATGTCTATCTTTTGAAAAATACGGATAATTGGAACTCCTTTTCAATTTCTACGAAGTTATAGGGGGAATTTCTCAGATCCAGACGATGTTTATCCATTTCATCAGTGCTCACATAACAGACAACTTACTTAACAGACAGCATTAACACTTAAGCTTCAAATTAGCCAACCTCCTGCGAGGTTGAAGCCACAGCCAGTTCTGTTTGTATCAGAGTACATTATGTCCACCCTCTGCTTCATCTACAGCAGGCTTGAGGACGACAGGCTCTACCTCTCCTTTGCTGCCATCCTTGCAAAGGTAAGTCTGCGTGAACGCAACACTGTGCACTGTATACAGGAGTCCTATGATCTGTCTACCATGCCCACCTCCTGCTCTCAAACGTGCTCCACAGAGCTGCCACGAGGAGGAAGAGGAGGACGAGGAAGAGGAGGTGAAAACCTTTGAAGTAAGAGACTCCAGCCTTTCTGTTTCATCTCAGAAGAAAAGAACGTGACCTGTCTGAGTGCATGGATGTGTCAGGAAGAGGGGATGTGACCTGTCTGAGTGCATGGATGTGTCAGGAAGAGGGGATGTGACCTGTCTGAGTGCATGGATGTGTCAGGAAGAGCGGATGTGACCTGTCTGAGTGCATGGATGTGTCAGGAAGAGGGGATGTGACCTGTCTGAGTGCATGGATGTGTCAGGAAGAGGGGATGTGACCTGTCTGAGTGCATGGATGTGTCAGGAAGAGGGGATGTGACCTGTCTGAGTGCATGGATGTGTCAGGAAGAGGGGATGTGACCTGTCTGAGTGCATGGATGTGTCAGGAAGAGGGGATGTGACCTGTCTGAGTGCATGGATGTGTCAGGAAGAGGGGATGTGACCTGTCTGAGTGCATGGATGTGTCAGGAAGAGGGGATGTGACCTGTCTGAGTGCATGGATGTGTCAGGAAGAGGGGATGTGACCTGTCTGAGTGCATGGATGTGTCAGGAGAAGGAGCTGGAGAAGCAGAAGCTGCTGTACCAGCAGGCCCGGCTGCACGGCCGCGGGGCTGCAGAGATGGTGCTGCAGACCATCAGCTCCAGCAGAGGTACCATGGGGTCCATGGTGGTCTGTACTCTGAAACTTGGTATCGCAATCCTCAATGGAGGGAACACCACTGTCCAGCAGGTAGGAACCCAACACTTCTGACCTCACATGGGGGTCCCACACATCTGATAACCAGCCCTGTGATGAACTAGAGTGAAAGAGACTGTCTGTGTTACCCTTGATATCTCCATATCACATACTCTACAAATCACCTCCCGCCCCCCTGCTGTTTTGATGTTTTGTTTGACAGAAAATGCTCGACTACTTGAAGGAGAAGAAGGATGTGGGCTTCTTCCAGAGCGTGGCTGGCCTCATGCAGTGCTGTAGGTGGGTAGGCTTCTCCTCCGGAGGGAACACATCACTCACTCTGCGGGACGGAAATAAATGAGTGGAATGGGATACGGATACGGAGTTGTGTAAATGCTTTTCCCGTTTTCTCTTCCTGTGTCTGTGATGCGTCTCCGCTCAGCGTGCTCGACCTGAATGCGTTTGAGAGGCAGAACAAAGCGGAGGGATTAGGCATGGTTATTGAGGAGAGCTCAGGTACCATGTCTTTTTAGAAAAAAGGGTGAATCCTTTTGAGTGAAAGTGTGCTAGGCCACTGAAGGATTTATTGAAAGTTATGTCTCTGTCCATCTCTCTCGCTCTCTCTCGCTCTCTCTCTCCTCTCTCAGGGGATAAGGTCATGCCCGACAGTGAGTTGACCTCTGACCTGTTCCGCTTCCTGCAGCTTCTCTGTGAGGGCCACAACTCAGGTGCTCACCTCAGTCCTTTACACCAGCCAGTCTAATCCAGTCACGTCAAATAATATTATTATTAATGTTATATCCAGTTTTAACATGCAATGTCAAAGCAGCTTTACAGGATGCACTGCTGTGCTGACTCAATGTAACATTCAAGAGAAGAACAGATAGGGAATACTTCCTGTTTTTCCCCCAGCAACGTATTAGTGATACTGTACTAGGTAGCACTATGCACTGTTTCTTCACTTTTACATTTAGTCATTTAGCAGACGCTCTTATCCAGAGCAACTTACAGTAAGTAGAGGGACATTCCCCCCGAAGCAAGTAGGGTGAAGTGCCTTGCCCAAGGACACAACGTCATTTTGGCACAGCTGGGAATCGAACTGGCAACCTTCAGATTACTAGCCCGACTCCCTCACCGCTCAGCCATCTGACTCCCTGACTTTTGATGGGTAGATTTTCAGAACTACCTCAGAACACAAACAGGAAACAACACCACTGTCAACATCATCATATCCACCGTTGACTATCTGCTGAGAGTGCAGGTAAACTGAGAAAGAGAAAGAAATAATGTGTTGTGATCTCCTTACAAGATGTAGCCTTTGGTCGATGTAATGTTGTAGGGGTGGGAATCTTTTGGTACCTCACGATTCAATTCAAATAGATTCTTGGGGTCGCAAATCGATTATAAATCGATTCACAATTATTATTATTTTTGTATAAAAATCAAAATAATTATAATAATAATAACTTGATATATAAAAAAAAAAAAAATTTAAACACAAAAAAAACTATTTTTTACATTTGTGAATCGATGTGAATCGCTAGAACACTGCATTGCGATTCAAATGTGAATCAATTCCCCCCCCACCCCTGTAATGCTGTCTCGTCTCCAGGAGTCCATCAGTGACTTCTACTGGTTCTACTCTGGGAAGGCAGTGATAGACGAACATGGCAGGAAGAACTTCTCTAAGGCCATCAGTGTGGCCAAGCAGGTCTTCAACTCCCTCACAGAGTACATACAGGTCAGTGTAGCTGCAAGAGAAGGAGCCTTGTTGTTTGGTCTGCTTGTCGGCGTACCAGTTGACATGGCTGGTATTCCGTCCCCCACAGGGTCCGTGCACGGGGAACCAGCAGAGCCTGGCCCACAGTCGTTTGTGGGATGCAGTGGTTGGCTTCCTCCATGTTTTTGCTCACATGCAGATGAAGCTCTCTCAGGTTGGAGATTGTTCTGTTTTCATATGCCTGACTGATTTTTTATTTTTTTTATTTTTTTCCTTCACTGTTTTGGGCAACAAGTTATTTTACAAACCACATCTGTTTTGATTCCAGGATTCCAGTCAAATCGAGCTTCTCAAAGACCTGATGGATTTGCAAAAGGATATGGTTGTTATGTTGTTATCCATGTTGGAAGGTATGATTCAGGCAAACAAAAATGTTGCAGCATTCTTTGGTTACTCACTCATTCATAAACATTCAAACTCATTCCCGAAAAAAAATATCATACAGAATTTGTTTACAGGCAATGTGGTTAACGGAACTATCGGTAAACAGATGGTAGACATGCTAGTGGAATCATCAAGCAACGTAGAGATGATCCTCAAGTTCTTCGACATGTTCCTCAAACTCAAAGACCTCACGTCCTCCGAAGCCTTCAAAGAGTACGACCCCGACGGCAAGGGCCGTGTTTCCAAGAAGGACTTCCTGAAGGCCATGGAGGCCTGCAAGCGTTTCTCCCAATCCGAGACCCACTTCCTGCTCTCCTGCGCAGAGACCAACGAAGGCGAGCTCCTGGACTACGTGGCCTTCGTGGATCGTTTCCACGAGCCGGCCAAGGACATCGGCTTCAACATGGCCGTCCTCCTGACCAACCTGTCGGAGCACATGCCCCACGACTCCCGCCTGGCCACCTTCCTGCAGCTGGCAGAGTGTGTCCTCAGCTACTTCCAGCCCTACCTGGGCCGCATCGAGATCCTGGGCAGCGGGAAACGCATCGAGAGGGTCTACTTTGAGATCAGCGAGTCCAGCCGGACCCAGTGGGAGAAGCCCCAGGTGAAGGAGTCCAAGCGTCAGTTCATCTTCGACGTGGTGAACGAGGGCGGGGAGAAGGAGAAGATGGAGATGTTCATCAACTTCTGCGAGGACACCATCTTTGAGATGCAGCTGGCTTCTCAGATCTCGGGCTCGGACGGTGGGGAGCGAGCGGCGAGCGACGAGGGGGAGGAGAAGAAGGAGAAGGAACAGGGGGATGAAGGGGAGGGAAGGCCCAAACCTGGCCTCTTCTCCGGTTCCACCGTCTGGTTCCTCGTCTGTGCTCTACCCTATGGACTGATGATGCTGGTCTCCATGCTCTCTGTGAAGAACCTGAAGAAACAGTTGAGGAGGATGACTCTGAAGGACATGGCTGTGGGCGTGGCCTCCTTCTTCAGGGGCATCGTCATGGCTCTGGTCCGATGGCTGTGTTGGCTGACTCGGGGCCTCGTCTATATCCTGTACCTGGTGTTCGTCAACGGGGGTCTGGTGGAGGGAGCCAAGAGGATGACGCTGGTGGAGCTGCTGTGCGGGATCCTCGACCCGACCTCGGACGAGGTGAGCGGGTGGTCGGGAGGGGAGCGGCAGAGGAGATCCTCTGCCATGTTTGCCTCTCACCAGGAGGACAGGGACACGGCCCAGACTGCAGACGCCTCCCCCAGGGACGCCAACTCCCTCACCGACATGTTTGGTCTGCGTCTGAGGAAGGATGGAGGGCAGTACACGTTATTGACCCATGACCTGAGTTCTAGTCTGACTGACCTCTTCAATGCTGCCACGGGGCATCGAGGCATGACCGATACCATCAGAAAATATCAGGTAGGAGGGGAACATAAACAAAGGATGGAATGTGCTCCATTCTATTTTTGTTTTAGTTCATTTTCTTTAAGCAGTTATGCAAACCTTGATTGTATCTCTGGTTAGATTGTTGCGTTTGAAAATGGTTTCAGGCTCAAGGTTCCCAGAGGGGAGACAATGAAGAGTCTGAAAACAAACTGTCTGATTCTGAAAAATCTCCGTAAGTGTCTCTCTGTTTCACCTCCAGGCTGATGTCTTGACTCATGCTGTCTCAGCCTGAAGCACAGCATGTAAAAGACACGAAAATACACTATTGTTTGAAGTGAATATTTCTAATGGCCGATTAGTTTGTGGAGTGTGTGTTTGTTAAATTGGAGGTGCAGGAGCCTTTCTCAACGGGTGTGTTCACAGAGAAGAGGCCTCAAACAAGAAGGAGGAGACAAAGTCCAAATGGAGGTCCAGGAGAACATCTAAACCAGAAGTCCCTGAGCCCCAACAGTCAGCCTTCTGGGATATGATTAGCACTCAGCACAAAATACTTTTGGTACATACACACACACACGCACATACACGCATTCACACCCACACCCACAAGAACAAATATTATTCATCCATTTCTCATTTTCAGAACTACTTTGCCAGGAATTTCTACAACATGCGGATGCTTGCTTTGTTTGTTGCTTTCGCAATCAACTTCATTCTCCTCTTCTTCAAGGTGAGTGTGACTGCCAGTGGAACTGTCTCATTTGTAGGTCCTCAATTTATTCAGACTTGTGCCTTGACTTGTCTTGGCAGCAAACTTTGATGTTAATAATAAGCAATACGCCCAAATTCAGTTGGCTGTCTGTCTCATTGTCAGGTACATCACATACCTGATGTCTGAGTGAGTGTCTCATCTCCCCCCCTGTGCTCCAGGTCTCTTCTTCCTCTGCCACCGCCCAGGCAGGAGAGGATGTCCCTGTGTTGCACACCAGCCCCCTGGAGCTGGGTGGAGGCCTGGGTGGAGGCCAGGGTGGAGACCAGGGTGGAGGCCATGGTGGAGACCAGGACCCTGTGAGAAATGACCACAGACAGTCAGACAGCGTCCATTTTGTCCTGCAGGAGAGCTCTGGCTACATGAAGCCCTCGTTGCATTTCCTGGCCGTAGCTCACACTCTCTTCTCCTTCTGCTGCATCATTGGCTACTACTGCCTGAAGGTAAGACCATCACAGGGAAAGCACTTAGTAGAGATCACATGCTAGGAGGAGAAAGGATCACCTGGTACGGTGCATCATATGCTGACATTTATGTCTCAAACTGTACATGGTCCCTTAAAAAAAAAAAAAAGGTTTCTAGGTTGTTTTTTTTTTTGTTTGTTTTTTTACAAATAATGATTATGTCAAAACGAGGTAGATACCCTCTATCTCTACATTGTTCGGTGATTGGCTGATTTTCTGATTGGTTGTCAGGTCCCGCTGGTCATTTTCAAGCGTGAGAAGGAGGTGGCGAGGAAGCTGGAGTTTGATGGCCTCTACGTCACCGTGCAACCCCCCGACGAAGACATCAAAGGGCAGTGGGATCGACTGGTCATTGACACACCGTACGTTCATAACTGCATCATAACCTTCTTCATAGCTTCATAAGCCCCTAGTCTTGTTCAATAAAGATTAAGATCGTGGAACCGCTAATTCCCCAGTCTTCACTTTGGTACAAGATGACCTGTAATTCTTTTTCCTCATGGAAAAGATAATTATATTTTTACACATCTCGTTTCAGATCGTTTCCCAGTAATTACTGGGATAAATTTGTGAAAAGGAAGGTAGGTGTGCAGGAGGGTTAAGAGAAATACTAAGAATCTCCACAGCACAAACGGGGTGAGTCGGAGCCTGAGCATGACTCTCATGGCCACAGACTCGTGAAAAGAAAAAGGTGCCTTATGGACCGGTTAATAGCGGAGGCAATTACACTCTCAATAACCAGAGAGTCCATCATCGTCTCTCCATTCCTCTCCCCTCCTTGTCTCTCCTCCTCTCCCCTCTCCTCTCTCTCCTCCCTCCTCCTCTCTCTGCCCCTCTCCTCCCCTCCCCTCTCCTCCTCCCTCCCCTCTCTCTCCTCCTCTCTCCCCTCTCCTCCTCCCTCCCCTCTCCTCTCCTCTCAGGTGATGGGTAAGTACGGGGAGCTGTACGGCAGCGCGCGCATCGGCAGGCTGCTGGGGCTGGACCAGGCTGCTCTAGACTTCAGCTCCCAGGAGCAGGAGAGACGGAGGCCCAGGAGGGCCAACACCTGGAGCTCCTTGTGAGTGTGTGAAGAGGCATTACACCCTAAAGTGGAGTATGGTATAGGCTTATACACAGGACTTACAATGGATTTTAATGAGGCTCCTAGTACACATTTGCTCATTCCAAGTAATATATTCACTCTCTCATTTTGAATTCTCTCTTTGATATCCAGCTTTCCTCAGCTTACAGTCGATGACGGTGTAAAAAGAAGCGGGGACTTACATCGACGTAGTTTGGTTACTGCTCTCTGACCATTATATCTCAAAACTGATAGCCTCTGATAGGCTCTGATGTCATGATGTGTGTGTGTGTGTCCTTTGATAAGAGCGCTGGCTTGGTGGAAAGGACAGAATGTGCAGGACAGGACGGAATGTTCTGAGGCTTTCTGCTGTGTCAGAAGGTGGCAGTAATGCCCAGGTTGAACCGACATTTGTGACGGTAACTTATTTCGTCTTTTTTTTTCAGGTTGAACTCCATCGACGTCAAGTATCAGATCTGGAAACTGGGGGTTGTGTTCACAGATAATGTAAGTGGACAACTTAAGCATGAGTTTTCATTTTTTCAATTCCACCTGGTGAATGGAATGATATGCCCTGCTTTGTTGCGTTTGTGTGTGTGTGTGTTTCCAGTCCTTCCTGTACCTGGCCTGGTACATGATCATGTCTGTCCTGGGACACTACAACAACTTCTTCTTCGCTGCTCACCTGCTGGACATCGCCATGGGCTTCAAGACTCTGCGCACCATCCTGTCCTCTGTGACGCACAACGGCAAACAGGTCTTCTGTCTGTGTGTGTGTCTGTCTGTCTGTGTGTGTGTGGCCCCATCCTGTCCTCTGTGACGCACAACGGCAAACAGGTCTTCTGTGTGTGTGTGTGTGTGTGTGTCAGTTTGTCTGTGTCTATTTGTCTGTCTGGGTTTTGTACAGTAGTCTCTTGGTGCATAGATGTTTTTCAATAAGCACAATGTGTTTTCCTTTGTGCTAGCTGGTGCTGACTGTGGGCCTGCTGGCCGTGGTGGTCTACCTCTACACTGTGGTGGCCTTCAACTTCTTCCGCAAGTTCTACAACAAGAGTGAAGACGGAGACACGCTCAACATGAAGTGTGACGATATGCTCACTGTGAGCCTGACACACACACACCTACACGCCCACACACACACACAGTAACGCCCAGCCAGGCTGTGTAGGCTCAGTAATCTGACAGTGAGGGCCATTGTCTAGGCTATGAAAATAGCCTTGTCTTAATTCCCTATATTCCTTGTATGGGGGTGGGTGACAGGTGGATAGAGACAGGCCTCCACAGTCTCAGCTGGACTCTGTCTGTCTATGAATGAATTCACAACATTGACTCCAACACAATTGCTCAATGCCAAACTGTATTACATTGTTATAGAAATAGAACACACTCGTCCTGACAGGTGGCAGGAAATATTATTTTCATGAATTTGCTTGCAATATATTACAACTGCATCTTATTTTGTGTTTTGAACTTGAGCTCATATCATACCAGTATAATGTACTGCGTTGGCTTGTTCTTCCTGTTTGTGGCTTCCTGGAAGGTCTTGACAAAGGAACAAAAGACACAGATGCATTCATGAATTGGTATTCTGTCCAGAACTCCTGCTGCACTGCTAGCTGAAGTGAAGCCCCCATGTGGTTTTGTAATCTAGATGACGGCACCCTCATTTCCTGTCCCTAGGATAATCGATGGTCATGTTATTATGTGTACAGAACGCTAATGACTGCAGTCTAATGACAGTAATTTATAGTCAAGTTGAGGTTTAGTGTGCGTTTGTTTGTTCTTTCCCACGCCTGCTAGTGCTACATGTTCCACATGTATGTGGGTGTGAGAGCGGGCGGAGGGATCGGAGACGAGATCGAGGATCCAGCCGGGGACGAGTTTGAGGTGGTCAGGATCATCTTTGATATCACCTTCTTTTTCTTCGTCATTGTCATCCTCCTGGCCATTATCCAGGGTGAGGAAAACCTGTTTACACACACACACACACACACTCTCACAAACACACACTGAATTAAATGAATATTTCATGAGATAGAGAAAACAAGTCAAGCATTTCAGTTTCTGTGTGTTTTATTCTCATGAGGATATTTGGTTCTCCTGTCATCCCACGTGTACACACACACACACACCCGTACACACACACACACACACACGTACACACACACACACACACACACACGTACACACACACACGTACACACACGTACACACACACACACGTACACACACGTACACACACACACACACACACACGTACACACACACACACACACACACACACATCCCTGTTTCCCTCCAGGTTTGATCATCGATGCCTTTGGGGAACTTCGGGACCAGCAGGAGCAGGTGAAGGAGGACATGGAGGTGAGAGATACACATACACATACACACCTACACACACACACACACACGCACCTACACACACAGACACACACATCAGATAAGCATCACATTTCCATAGACATAAATGAATAAGCAAAAAAAATATTTCTCTATACTAATTAGTTTATTTTGGCCAAAGAATGCACCCATCTCCTGTGGATTTCAGGCTGGGTGTCAACTGGTGGTACGAGGTGTGAGTCAGCATGAGGCAGCTGTAGGGGACTGATGAGTCTGAGGATAAGTGGACTCAGGGTGTTGAGCTGTCAGCAGCAGTTATGAGGAGAGACTCCCTTATCGCTCACCTGTGTAATGACATGGAGATAATTGCTCACAAGTTTTGATAAGACACCATTTTGAATTTGCTGATTAAAAAACAACCTTGAGTCTGGGTTATTCTGAGAATGTTCCTCTGAAACCCAATACATCTTTAAAAACGAAGCAGTTCAAACTTAATTAAAAGATTTTTCCTTGTGCATCTACACACGCACACACACACACACATTCTCACACATAAATCACACTAGACTCTGCATAATGACTGAGTCAATTTTGCGTAATGCATTAACGATTACCTAATCACCTCTGCAAATGACATTCATTACCCTCAATGCAGTCCAAGTACCATCGAGGCTTGTTTGAAGCCTGTGGTAATCACTGAAGCAGCAGCACCACGCTTGGTAACAGACCCAAGTTAAAACTGTCATTCATCTCCATCCTCCCTTTCACTCCAGACCAAGTGTTTCATTTGTGGGATTGGAAACGACTACCTCGACACCGCCCCTCATGGGTTTGAGACCCACACACTGCAGGAACACAACCTGGCTAACTACCTGTGAGTAGTCTCTCCTGTTCCGTAGGTCTCTCTGGTTGGATGTTATTGCTAAACACCCAGAACACTGCCACACCCCAATCGTAGTGCATGAACACCAGTCACTCCTAACATCATAATCGTTTATATTCTCTGCCACTATGGTCTCTTATTATACATGGTCGTGATAGACATTGACATGTCTGAAATGATGCTATCGATTGTTGCCGTCGTGTTTTGATGAATGGCATGTCATTTCCCGAGGACGGTGGTTATCTATTGATTGGGTGGGCTTGTCATCCGACTGAACTCCATCAACATTCATCCAGGGCTGATTGGTTTTGTTCTAAAAGTTTCGCACCGAGAATCCAGATGTTTTCAGAGAGAGAGAATGTCTTCATGGTGTGTGTCCCCTCCCTGGCAGGTTCTTTGTGATGTACCTCATTAACAAGGATGAAACGGAACACACAGGCCAGGTAATCTGGGCAAAATCCTCCTGTTTTTCCACCACCGAACACATTTAAACGTGAGATTTGGGGATGACTTCCCACAATGCAGTGTGTCATGGTGTTGACTTCCTGGACGTCTGGCCCTGTCAGGAGTCCTACGTGTGGAAGATGTACCAGGAGCGTTGCTGGGAGTTCTTTCCCGTGGGCGACTGTTTCCGGAAGCAGTATGAGGATCAGCTGAGCTGAGGGGATCCCAGGTTCTGATAACGTCGTGCTAACGAGGATCCGAGGTTCTGATAACGTCGTGGTAACGAGGATCCCAGGTTCTGATAACGTCGTGGTAACGACACATAATCAATGGGCTTCTCTGCACAGACTCAGCTTGAGTAGTGAATACAGGAAGACACAAACACTTGGTGTGGTGATTTATTGCACTACTGTTATCTTTATTTATTCACCCAGTTATTTCCCCCGCCCCCCCCGCCCCACACACAGTCTGTAAACTATGTGTACTGTTTGATGTTTTTTAACGAATGTGTTTCATCCAGAGTGAATAATGTATGTTATGAATAGGATAATGAGTAGGCATGTTGAAAACGCCCTTCACGGTAATAAGGATGATCGTTTTCTAGTTATAGAATATATGTCTCCCTTCACTTTGAGCTTGAAATAAAGAAGTGAATCGAAAGCCATGATGTCATGTCTGATACTGGAAAGGCAGAGACGGGAGGAAAGGAGGGAGGAGAGGAAATGAGATCTGTGTTCAGTGTTGATGCAGTTTCAACTGGCCTCTCTTGTGCTTTTCTCATCCAAAGAGGAAAACAAACCTCCCTATCTGCTTTTCTCAGCCTGTCCTCTCTCCCCTCCCCTCCCTCAGCCTCTCCCCTCCCTCATCCCCTCCCCTCCCTCAGCCTCTCCCCTCCCTCAGCCTCTCCCCTCCCTCATCCTCTCACCTCCCTCAGCCTCTCACCTCCCTCAGCCTCTCCCCTCCCTCATCCTCTCACCTCCCTCAGCCTCTCCCCTCCCTCAGCCTCTCCCCTCCCTCAGCCTCTCACCTCCCTCAGCCTCTCCCCTCCCTCAGTCTCTCCCCTCCCTCAGCCTCTCCCCTCCCTCAGCCTCTCCCCTCCCTCAGCCTCTCCCCTCCCTCATCCTCTCCCCTCCCTCATCCTCTCACCTCCCTGAGCCTCTCCCCTCCCTCAGCCTCTCCCCTCCCTCAGCCTCTCACCCTCCCTCTCCAACCCCAGACCCCATGTCCCTCAGGCTCAGGTCCAACCCTTCACCATGACCGCCAGAGCGGCTGGCCGGTGCTCCTGGCTGTGTGACTGTCCACAGATCCCACAGATGTTTCCCAAAGGCTCGACTCACCGATCACAACAAGGCAGCGTTGAAGCTTTCAACGGTATATCTCTCTCAAGTCTCAGTGTGTGCTAACAGAACCGTTGGGTTGAACCGGCTGTGCAGTCGACCACCTGCGTGAGATCAACCTCGTCATGGGGGGATGGCTGAGCGGTTAGGGAATCGGGCTACCTATCAGAAGGTTGCCGGTTTGATTCCCAGCCCCCCCCAAAAAAACAACATGTTTTTCCAACATTTAGAAACATGGTATTCCCATGGTTGCTCCGTAGACTAGCTTATGTCTGTTGTGCGTGATAGCTAGGAAATGAAAAAAGGTGCGCAATGACAAGAAATTATATTGATCATGCCACCAGATACAGATTCGAACTCAAGTAACGAACCTGGCTTGAAAATGTAAGAAGTTGAAAGTACAGATATTTGTGTAAAAAAAGGAAGGAGTGAAATGAAAAAGTTGTCAGAAAAATTTATGAGAAGTAAAGTTCTGATACCAGAAAATTCTACTTAAGTACAGTGACGAAGTATTTCTACTTAATAACTTCCAATCTCTGCAGCAGTGTCACCAATGATATGTCATATATTCTTTTACAGTGCACCATGATGTTCATACTGTTTGCCCTAGAAAAATAGGTGCAATAAAGGTGCCTGTAAATAGCTGATCTTTAGACCCAGTTGCAGGGTGGACCAAGGATATTGTGCAGTAGGATCAGGCTCATTACCAGAGCAAATGGGGAGGTGTGGACGGCTGGTCTGACTGGCCATGCGAGCGTGCAAAGCACACCACTACTTCCCTAATGACATGGAACACAAGCCAACCTCATAGGAAAGATCTGAGGTTGATGTTGCTATTGTTACACCATCCAGTCCTGTGCCAACCCAGATGAAGTTGATTACAGAAATAAGCTAATGAATGCTACTATACCGTAGGTATTTGATGGAAACCATCTGATTGGATATCAGTACACAGATTTAGTGCGGTACAGGACTGCTATGTCTGCTATTAAATATGGATTTATACCAGGGAAATGATTTGCCTGCATGTGGTAATGTGGACATTTGAATAGTCTCCATCCCACTGGACAGAAATCCATTCCAAAACCAAGCACATTCATTTGAACAGTGAACAGACTTTTGTGTTGAAGAGAAATGTCATGATGTTTGATGCATCAGGAAAATGCCCACTGGTCCTTCATTAATGATTGAAAGAAATAATTTAGAGTAATGTGATGCCAAGAACCATTTTAATAATCAGAGATAGCCTTCCAGCCATGGGAATTTCAATGAAAGTCAATGGGATATGAATCCATGAGCTGTGTGACCTAAGGGGTCTGAATTATACTAAAACATCCAGTTTGGTTATGTGGAATCTAGAGTCAAGCATAAGGAGATGAAGGAAATATGCATGGGCAGTTGGTTTTCTATGCGTGTTGAACATTATATCACAGTATGTAGATATCATCCCATTACTCTGCAAGTCATTCTGACGCCTCATCTTAATCTGGAAGCAATTCTCCAATCAGCATATCAACATCTCAGTCATATAGCAATGAAAGATGACTAAAGCATGATGATCAGGAAGCCATGAGAGCTGGGCTTGTATCTCAGTTTAAACCGTTAGCAGATAAGAGACTTAGCCACATCTTGACCTGCTTAAATGACATCTTATCTAAATAAAAATATAGCTTTAAGCCTTGCATCAGTCTGATACTGATGCAAGGATACCATCATCTTATTATTGCTTGAGTGACCACATATTAATGCTTAGTGACCCCAAGACTAAACCCATTGAATTGACAGTCACAACATGTAGAGTACAGAGCAGAACTATGTTTGTTTGTATACATATTATGGTTGTATTTATTTATTTTGTCAACATCATATCATTGTTGGTTTAAATATGTTAGAATAACCTGAAACTACATCACAGCCATGAACTTACAATTCTTTCTTGCAAAGAAATGTACATTATCTGTTGTTGGTATCTGGGATTTTTGTTTGTGTTTTTTCCTGGTAATGAGGGGAATGCTTCCAGGATACTATTAGAATGGTTTTACCCTGGCCTTTCTGACTCAAACCTAGTAGTCCTTATCTCATGATGACAGCTCCAATTTCCCTGCAACTTAGGGAACATTTCTTATACTGTTTCTCAGTCCACAGTAGAACAGAAAAGATTTGTATTGGTGCATATCCAGTCAAAAGACCACTGAACTCTTCCATGAAGGGGGCTGACCGCAAAATAAATATTTTGCCACAGTATTTGCCTCAGACCTTTTTAAATGAATAGACCCAGCCAAGAATTGTCTTTCAGTAATACATTTTCTTCAAAGTCAGAAAGTAAAAAAAATGCCTTGAAGATTTGCAGAGCCAGTGCGCTTATTACTGACACCAGAACTCAGACCTGTCTGAAAGTTGAAAGATCACACTGTTAATACTTCAATCACAGAAGTGGAATGAAGAAGCGAATGGGGAAAAAATGTGTAAACATGGAGTAAGGTGAAGTCAAATCTAAATTGTAAACTTCTTTGGCGTCTTACTGTGGCAAAACATTTGGTTGTTAAAAAGACATTTGTATACACTATGTTCCCAGAATTGTTTAGGGATGTCTTCTTAAGAGCCGTTTTGTTTTGTTTTTGTCTCACTAGTTATAATTGTTAGGGTATGCTAGACTGAAACCAGGCTTGCTTATTTGACTCGCACCCAGCAACCCTTACCTCACCATGACAACTCAAATGTCCCCTGTTAGGGATCCAGGTTTTTGTGCACTTTTCCCCAATAAACATGTATTACCTTCTGTGGGCAGAGGGGAGACAAGATGCTCAGCACATTACCATTTAGATTGGACACCCCATGCCAACGGGGAGCCAATTACACAACAAGGGTGTGCTGTGGAAACGAGAGGGGGGAACCATGGCTAACGTCATGTTGACGGTTTTCGTTGGATCTTACCCTTGATTTGAAACCAATATCGAATTCCCTTTTTAGGTCAATTTGGGGCTGGTAAATTGAACAGCAGAATGAACGGGTGTATTTTGCCCCCCAAGCTCAGCAATCTCCTGTCACAGACCTCTGCACCTTGGCTAGTGTGGGAAAAGGAGGATGACGGTTGCTGGCATTAATAATTATAATGCAAATTGGTTCATGCAGAAGCAAACTGAAACAGTGGTATAAATGACCTAGTTTTCTGCTCGGGCTGCAGTATCTACAGTACCATTGTTTGTATTAGAGTAAAGGGAATTAGTTACAGTCCACATCATTTATTCACAACCTTCTCAGGAGCTGGCAGGTCCTACCTTCGTCTCTGTCCTGCCCTCATGCCAACTCGCCAGAGCAGGATGAGGGAGAGCTGAACGATGAAAACTATTTGGTCGAAATGGTTGGATTTAGTAAACAGCGATTGAAGGCGCTCAAGTAAAGGGATTTTTACACTGATACACATTATTTTGTGTTCCTTTTCCTTGAGGTTAGCTTAACAAAACTTTGGCAGTTGAATGCAAACGAGCCTATTAAAATATGTAACTGTTATAGCTACAGTTCTTTTCAGGCAATTCAAGAGAACAGGAGGTGATGGAGGTCGTGTTGTGCTTTAGTTTTGGACTATTATCTAAATGTGTTACTGGCTTGTCGTGTCAAGCTCTCCTGTACACTAAACATGCAGACAGCCGGTGTTACTGTATGCCCTAAATCGTGGTGGCATTTGCAGACAGGCAAATCCCAAATCTTTGTCCAAATATGTTGAGATTGAGGAAAGGTCACTAACACAGCAGGAATGCTTAAACCCAGCCAGACTAATGTCCTGAATGATGAACAAGACATCTTCTCTTGAACTCTGGCTTTTTAGTTTTTTGTGACTTCTTCAACATTTTCTCTCTCCTCTTTCAGTTTGGAACTTGAGAATACATTTTACAGTCTGTTTACAATTTGCAATTTCATGCTACTTGATTTCCGACACAAACCAAATCATTCCAGAGCAAACACAACAGTGTGTCAGTCTTCAGAACGAGGAGAGAATTACCATTATTTGGATTAAGGTAGTACAACAAAACTTTGTGGAGAACAAGAAACAAATTAAAAGGTTTAAATCCAACGTTCACATCAAGGTTCAAAATACTTGTGTGCATGGAATTCCAATGACAGTTGTCATTACAAAGTAAAAGAGCAAACAAAGTTGAGAGATTTAGTCGACATACACAGTATTGAAGTCAACCCACACGTTGTGGGTCACAGACTGCAGTAAAATCCCCCTTTTCTCTGTTCTCTCCCAAAAGACCCTGTGAGGGAAAATGAAAAACGGATACAGGTATTATAGTATTATGGTTCGTTCGATTTTGTTTGAGTGAAATTCTACTTAAGGTCATGGACAGAACAGGAGGAATAAAAGATGAACAAGAAAGAAAAATATAAAAATAAATACAAGAAAGAAAAATGTGTTGAATGGAAAGTACAGGAGTGTGATTTACCTTACCTGACTACGACAATCATACAACAAATAGGCAAGAGATTTTCTTTCTTTTTTATTGCAAAACTTCAAAGATTATACATGCAGTACAGTATAACTACATATATTGTCCCTGTAGATGCTGACTAAGCACACAGCTCTCCCCACTTTTAAAAGTTGTATAATCCTCTAGGTCCAGATGCAGAATTCATAGAGAGGAGAAGCTTCCTGTACATCAAGTATCCCAGCCCTGCACCAGGGGAGAGCTCTGAACTCAACCCACCACACACACACATCCCATCCCCTACCCCCACCACCCCACCACACACACACCCCCACCCCCACCACCACTACCCCCCCCCCCCCCACATACACACCCCATCCCCATCACCATGTCTGGAAGGATGTGGTAATGCTGCATGGAAGCTGCTGCCTCTGTATTATGGCATGGCCTTGTTTGTACCGGCGCGGCCTTGGCAGGCCCTGCTTACCCCGGCCTGTAACTTGGGGGAGCCAGGAAGGAGAATCGGGAGTGGTGTGTGACGGCTGGGTTGCTGACAGTTCCTGTTGCTACCAGTCACCTCAAATTATCCAGAGATTGCCAGGAGGGGAGGGCTCACCTGGCCCCTCACCTTGTGTCCCTTCTCTGGGTGAGTCACTGAGGCTGGAACTGAGACCGACTGTCCTCAATCAGATCTCTCTTAGGATTCTAGTTGACGAAATCACCCCCATTTCACTTGGTCTACTTGCACAAGATATGCCCTAGACATGCACATCAACCAGCCAGCCTTAAACCAGAGTAAAGACTGTATCTGGGCAACAGTAATACCCAGTAAGTCCAAGGGACTGGAATATGAAATACCAAGCTGTATTAACTCAGAACCATCACATTTTTCAATTTGGCTTCCTTTTATCATGTTGCCATTGGCTCTGAATACCTGCTATGCCTGATTATCACAAAGCAGAAGGTAAACAATTTTGCACTTGCTCATACAGAAGAGATGGATGTCTGTAACCATTGGTTGTTAAATCAAGCAAGACAAGGTCTTGCTTAAGGTTATTCACAGCATCTTATCATCCAATGGTCAGACAGTGGGAACAGACTTGACAGTAATCCTTCATATTTTGCTCAGGGGTCAAAGTTTGAGCAGTCTCAAAGAGGACAATTACATTTCAGATAACTCCTTGTCACTCAGGCTTTGAACTGTAACCTTGACATTCAGAGCTTTATTCATCCCTACATCCCGACATCCCCCTACTTACATTTAATATTTTTGAAACATCAATCAGTTGATAATTAATACCACAGAGGGTCGTACAGTACCTTGTGTGTAGAAGCGCAGTACAACAGACCGGCTTTGTGTCTTAGTCGTCTACCCAGCTGGCAGTTGACACATGTCCTAACCCTCTCATGCCATCTCATCAATCCTGGTGTTAACCAAACTCTTGTCAGAATACTTCCAGAACAAAGTCACTCTCATGCTTGAGCTGGGATCCTGATTCTGATGTTGTCAGTGAGCAGTGTCTCTCCATGCAGTCAGCGACGCCCCGCGCCTGCACCTCCAAAAATCAAATTTCTCGTCTGATTACCCTTAGTCCTGTCTGGCAGAGGTTCTGATTGGGAATGCAGATGGCTTCATTGTGTTCTCTGACTGACAGGAGGACTGACTCGCCTGGATAATTCTGATGTATCCCCCATTCAGGTTTCTCCCCCCCCCCCATGTGATTATGTTCAGTTCATTATGCTATTTGCTGTTCATCTCGCTAAATTGACACCTCAGCAGTCATCATCAGAGACCA
Source organism: Thaleichthys pacificus (assembly GCA_023658055.1). NCBI lineage: Eukaryota > Metazoa > Chordata > Actinopteri > Osmeriformes > Osmeridae > Thaleichthys > Thaleichthys pacificus. The sequence goes on from CM042857.1 coordinate 3,223,241, forward strand.
TTATAACAGTGATTAGCTTATAATCAGCGTTACATTGAAATCTGTGGAGGCGGTCACAACAGAAGATGCTGGACGCGCGCCTGTCACTTCTGACCCGAGTGCTACGCTGCTGCTTTTCGAAAACAACTTTTTCCCATCAGTTTCCTTTTCATGAAAGCCCTACCCACTGTTGAGCCAATCACCGCTTTTCACAATTTCTTTTGAGCTCTCTCCTCTTTATCAAACCCTCCATTAACTGAGGTGTGCCTACACGCTCAGGGTGGTTTGTTTCTGACCGTTGAATCAACCTTTCTGTGAACTGCAGTCATGCTGAAGGGAATCCTCCAGCTGGATCCCACAACCAGGGGATATGATCAATGCACAGTTATTATCGCCTTTTATGGTCCAAAGACCTTATCTAGGAATGTATAGTCCAAGCAACTCCGAGATGAGCTCATAGATAAACACCATCTCCTTTATTCATTCGATCTAATCGCACCCCTCCACTGTGATGAATGCAGTGCTTTCCATACACTGCATGTTCTGGAGTCAGCAGGTTGGAGAAAGGCCAGGGAGGGGCTCCTGAACAGACAGCTAATCTCAGCAGACAACTCTGCTTTCATCGAGAAACTGAGATCATCATCCTTAAGTCGGTAGATGGACCGTGGCACCAGATGTCCGTAACTGCAAACTCTCGCAACAGGAAGCTTCCGGAACGCCCAGGACGTAGAAAAAGTCAACTTTAAAACTGGATGGATTTCTGCCAGGTCAGTATCGTTTCGACTTGAGGGGCCACCCTGATGATTAACCATAATAGGGAGTCAGGTGGCTGAGCGGTTAGGGAGTCGGGCTAATAATCTGAAGGTTACCGGTTCAATTCCTGGCTGTGCCATGTGACGTTGTGTCCTTGGGCAAGGCACTTCACCCTACTTGCCTCGGGGGGGAATGTCCCTGTACTTACTGTAAGTCGCTCTGGATAAGAGCGTCTGCTAAATGACTAAATGTAAATAATAATCATGGTTCAAGTTAGCAGATGCTTATATCCGAAGCGACACAGAGCACAGGGGTGATTTGCACTCGAATGCTCCAAACAGCTGAGTTCTAGCCACCTGAACGACACCTCTCCTATGTTGCTGGTGGTATTGTTGCTTGCCTGCAGGAGAGAGAGTCTCACGCTGGCCCAGCAGCCTCTGGCGCTGGGAGAGACTGGATAAGAGAGGTACTGAAGCTGAGACGGCATGCCTCTGTAATCTCCACAACTTCAGAGATTAGGTGAGACTCAGAGGGCACCAAGCTTGCTATTCAAGCCACGTATTTCCCTCTCTGCTTGTAGACGACAACTACCCCGCCTGGAACCCTGAGGGTCGGAGGGTTGCCTGCTAGCCGACCGCTACGGCTCATCGACCGTTTGTTAATGACACTGGAGTTCTCCTTGTTGTCTTTTAGAAATCCTACGCACCCCCCACACCTCCACCAATCCCATCCTTCCTCCGCTCTCCCTCCATGCCCCCACCTTCCTCTAGTTCCATTTCTTTAATGAGAAGAAACATCTGTGAACAGACCAACTGACAGGAGGGCTAATCATGAAGCTTATTGTTCGGCTTCCTTGAACTTTGGTCCCCTCAGCCCTCCAGCTTGAGTCAGACAACTCCTGGACCTAGATGGGATTCCTTTAAGTTTATATACTCAGTCCTTTCAGTCTCAAACTCTTTACTTTAATTGTCCCTATAAAATGAGTTTAATTTGTAATACAAAATTGTATTATCGTGATTGGCACTGGAGGAGATGAGAATTTATCTGGGAAAAGCAGAACTAATTGGAAAGTGCAGCAATTCAGTGTGAAGCACACCAGCTTGGAACTCACAGACAAGAAACACAAATACTAACCCTGTCAACACACACACACACACACACACTAACGAGAACTGTTTATAAAAGAGAAAGAAAGACAGCGAAATGGAGCAAGCTAAAGACAAAGAGAGAAAGAAAAAGAGTCTACAGCAACAGATAGCATCATTAGGATCTTGAAAGTAAACATGCACAGAGCAACTTCAAATCCCAATTAACCACCAAAACTTTGATCACTTCTATGAGCCTAGTGATTCAGAAATAAGTACCATTTCTCACTTGAACTACTCTAAAAGAATAATTAGCCAGAATCAAAATGATAATGACAAGGCTAAAAGAATGTGTGAGATGAAGCGAGGGAGCCAAACTAAACAACTTTATTGCTCAATTATTTATCTGAAACCCTGTCTGTCCACCTGTCAGACTGATGACAGCCCACAATTACAGATTTGTGGTACCTAGCTGCAGAACTCAGTGGAATTCAGGTCAAGTCAAAGACACACGGGTAAGACTGAGGCCTGTTTTTTACATTTACATTTAGTCATTTAGCAGACGCTCTTATCCAGAGCGACTTACAGTAAGTACAGGGACATTCCCCCCGAGGCAAGTAGGGTGAAGTGCCTTGCCCAAGGACACAACGTCACATGTCACAGCCAGGAATCGAACCGGTAACCTTCATATTACTAGCCCGACTCCCTAACCGCTCAGCCACCTGACTCCCTCAGGTGACGTTTTTCTGGAGACTGAGGTGGAAAACCAACAAAAAACTGAACCTATAGGACAGATATGAAAGGATCGATTACGCTCAACAGGATCAATTACGCCTGCCCCCCCCCCCTCCCAAGGGTCAGATGTTCTGTAGTTCCTGGTAGAGAAACTCTTCTGATGCCTCCCAGCTGTTTGCTTGAGTGTTGGCATCGTTCAGCAGGCAGCATGGCTGTCCTGTTCTCTGTGCACTCCCCTTCCTGTTCACAGTGTGATGCTGATGGATGTACAAACTTATTTCTGTACCTGTGTGTTTCCTGTGTGCTGTAATCGGGTGACAGTAGGGAGGTTGTCTAATTAACATCTGACTTCCTCAGGAGTTCTAGAGATAGTTTGTGTTGCGCGCTAAAGATTCTGCTTGGTCTGAGTTTATGGTCAGAGTAAAGGCTGAAGTTCATAAAGCGTGAAATGCAGTGTAAATCATGGTAAATGGTCAAATATTCATACATGATCACGGATTCAAGTAGCTGTTGGACAATTTAAGTGGTGTCAGGTGTGTCAAACTGTTTATCCGTGTGTGTGTGTGTGTCACATGCATTACATTTGTGTGTACTTACATGAGTCTCTTTTATCTTCCAAAAAAGCTTTTTTGTCCAGATAATAATTTGCACCTACAGCGGTTGCCTGCTCTGACCTCCACATCCATTACTCTACCTCTTCCATGGCAGGAGCGTTCTCCCCAGCCTTAACCCCGTGGCTACACCAAGCGCAGAAATGTTGCCTTGCGGACGCGGTGTGGACTCAGCAGAGTTCTAATCCGTTGTAAGCAATGAGAGTGGCTACACCAGACGCGGAAACTGAATTTACGCGCCGACAATTTCCGCGCGGTTTGCGTGGCACTTTTTACATAGTCTGGTAATAAATCTATGAAAATTATTACATATTTTGCTGTAAATAATGAAGGAAGCAATAAATCCGATTATTTCCCAAACCCCGAGAGCTGTTTCCATGGAGATTTAACGTTTCTAACGATTTTAACGTTGCTTTTCTATTTGAAGATACGACAGTGATAGTAAGTAGATCGATTCAAGTGTTAGATAGGAAGTAAGATAGTTGACAGTGTTTGTAAAATAAATAAACAAAGACAGCGAAACTGATTCATCTTCAACGCGTCCAGTTTAGCCGGCTAAATAAAAGATCCGCTCAGTGAACGTTCTATTTCCGCACAGCAACATTTCCGCGCTTGGTGTAGCCGTAGCGTAACGCATACACACAGAGGGGGTGGCAAACACAACCCTGGCATCTTGTCATGTTGGCACAGGGGCACCCTGGCATCGTCAGGGTGCTGGCATCGCCAGGGTGCCCCTGACGATGCCAGAGATCCTCAGGGTTCACTGAGAGATGGGAGAAGAGGGGGTGGTGTTCAGGACTCTCCCTAAAAAAGAAGATTAAAGGGACCCGTCTGCTGGACAAGACGTTAGTCTCCCAATACTGTTCGGTTGGGTTTTTTAAAATCCCGCCTCCCCTTGACATCTATAGCCACTGCATTACAGACAACAACGATATGCAACCGCGGCCTATTTTGAGGGTGTGATATATTGCAACCTGTGCTGTCATTTTAAATCTCATTTACTTTCTTAATTAAGCTTGGAAACCCCCGTTTTTTAATCTTCGAATGAGTTTGCCTTCTTTGATTTCACGCCTCGGCCAAACTAACAATTCAATTATTCCGCATTGTGCTTGGCACAAAGCGTGACCTTGATAAAAGTATTTTCCACTCCAGTCGCATTTCCATATATATAGAGATATGACTTACAGAGGGATCCCCTCACATGGACTCCAGTTTGTAAGGGATGCTTTGCTAACAAGAAACAGAGAGGAGGGCCCCGATAGGTTGTAAATGTAGGCATACCTTAGTTTGAGAAAACACATCTTATCAAGGCAATGGCGCGCTTCAGTGTGAGTCGTACCACAGCAAAAACACACTTTACTATGTCTGTGCCATACTGTCGTTTCGGTGCACGCTGTAAGAAAAAAAGGTTATTCGACAAAAGTACTTTCTGTTCATACCTACTAAACAGGGTGTCCTTCCCGCGTGTGTCCTGCCTTTCTCTGCCATCAGTCCTTCTCTGCATCAGGCTTCGTTTAAACTGTCTGCACGCTGACATTGGCCCCAACAAACAGGACGTTCCCTACTGATACTGTCATTGTCAGGAGGAGAAGAGGAGTGGGGGAGAGAGAGACACACCGGGAGGAGGAGAGGGGGAGAGGGAGACACGGCGGGAGGAGTGGGGGGTAATGACTGAGAAGCCCTGAGTTCTGGGTCATTCTGAGATTATCAAGGACGCTGTAGTCTCGAGAGAAAAAAAAACATTGCATCAGTTTTGAATCTCCCAGATCAGGCGACGGTAAGACTTAAACTAAACCTTGTAAACAGAAAACTGTATTTCTTGATTTGAAAATTTGAAATGAAACTATAGCATAGAAAACAAACAAAACACTGTTTAGCTCTTTGGAACTCTCTTTTCAAGCCTACAATTTAAACCCTTTACGTTAGCTAATGTGTGTCTAAGAGATTTTAGAATGCCTATCTTCTGCTTGGCTGCATATTTGTTCACAACAGACATTGACCAGAAGCAAGGATCTCTGCTATCTGATGGGATGAAACACAAGGCTCTCTATAAATCCATCAAAAAGAATGTATGATCCACTATTAGCCTGTGAGTCTGTCTGAGATTGAGGGGTGATTATACCTGTATAGACTACTAATATGAGTCTGGCAACCAAGACCAGATGTGGCTCCTTTACTAGGTTGAAGAGGAGAGCTAGGTCAGTCAAGTGTGTACCCCTTTACGTGTCCTGCATCTCTCTCTACCGAACACACACACACACTTGCATACACAACGTGGTCACATCCATGCACACATCTCTACACTCATCTCTTCCAGTAGCACTGTACATGTCTGTTGTGATTCCCCTGCCAATCCCTCAGATCTCTCTGGTATCCACAACATCTGCCCTCTCCTCATCCCTCATGTTTGGGCGTCCAATTCGGAATGATTCTGAGAGCCAGGAATCTGCTCTGCAGACAGAAAATGATGAGCATGTGTGTTTGGACTTTAATTCTACCCAGCAATACAAAATACAGCAGATAATAAGAGATATAGGGTATATATACAGTACCAGTCAATACTTTGGACACATTTTAATGGGAAAATGTGTCCAAACTTTTGACTGGTACTGTATATATCTTTTTTTTTAAATCTCTCCCACATTTACTCTTTCTGTATTCATCTCTCTTTCTCTCTTTATTTTTTCAATCTTTATCTTTTTCTGTCTGTCCCACTCCCTTCTTATCACTTATTCATTTTACAGGTTCAAGGTTGATGTGATGATCAAATCAAAATGTGTTTGTATACATCTATGGGCTTCACATACGCCCATAGACCTGCCCCTCAACCAACCTCAACCCTCAAGGAAGACAAGGAAAAACTCCCAGAAAAACTCACTAGAGGAGAAAAAATGGAAGAAACCTTGGGAGGAGCAATTCAGTGAGGGATCCCCTCCTCCAGAGACGGTTGGTGAAAGAGAGGAGTTAGCTGATCGCTGAAAGCAGGAAGATAATAATGTGAAGCATCCTGGGTAGGGACCCTGGGAAGACACCGTACGAGGGGAAGGAGCTCTGGAACATCTGCTGAGCAGGTGGTGGGGTAAGGCACACGGCTGAGTTCAATAACACAGCACCTACAGGACAGTACTAGAGGGATATCGTGGAACAGAGATACAGTGTACTGGCAGCTCCGAGCAGGATCTCACCTCAGTGGATGTTGTTTGATGGGGAGATTGATGTTGCTTGAATGTATGGCAGAATCCCTATCCTGGCTCTGAGTCTAATGGATTTGTAATGTTTTTTCTCTTTCTCTCAAAAGACGCACTTCACTGCAGATGTGGCTGGCCGTTCACCTCTATGGAGGATGCCTTGGGCTGCCTCATTTGAATATCACAATCAGAAGATATGGAATGTGGGTTACCATGTCACTTGACTGACATCATCATTTTACTCTCTGTTGATTCATGTCTTGACGGAAAGAGTTGATAAATGAGAGGGAGGGGGGGGGAGAGAGAGGGAGAGAAAGAAAGAAAGAGTAATGAAATCAAGTAGCTCCATCCTCTGAGGTATTCCATAAGTCTGGTGATAATTCATTTGCTGATTTAATTAGTGTAAATTAAAAATGATCCTTAATTTGATTTGTACTCTTGAGACACGGGTGATGGTATAATGACAGATGACAGTAAGAGCTAGCTGGCAGACATGTGACCAGACTGGGCCTAAACAGGATCATAAGAACGACGTAATCATTAAATATAGTCCTATTAGGCTCTCACTATTTGTAAAGTAATGTTGGTTTAGGAGCCAGCTTGATTGTCAGCACCAAACCTGAGATAAATGGTTCTAGGAAAGCAAATTATTTTTATCCCCTCGCCTTGATTAACATAATTAAATGTTCTGTCTGTTTTGCTTTTAATCCAAAAATGGTTTGTCTCACAGGCTGATATACCCCTTGGTGCTGAGAGGGTGAGTCATCATAATTATATAGGTTCCTGCTACTGTACAATTCCTCCTGACGGGGGTTATCACAGAGCATTACCCACCATCGTTACACCAAATCACAGCAAAAATACACAATGTTCCTGATTCAAAATGTGCCCTTAAATTACAGGTCAATACAAATCATATATATTTTAAACAAATTACCATGATCAACTGGAATGCAAAGCGGCCTTAAATCCAATATCTTTAATGTACTCGATATCCAATCATGAACAATAGCCAGTAGGCTTGCCTCCTGTAACCATCAAGTAGGATTCTCATTCATCTCCAACAGCGGGGACTGATCAGTCTTCACTGTGGTTTAATGGCAGGGACTCCAGGTCCTCACAGAGACCCTCCAATCAGACACCCAGCAGAGAACCAGGAAGTGCAGTTGGGGAGGTCGCCTGGGAGACAGCTGCTGGGAGGAAGGGCTGGAAAGCAAGACAAGAGACAGGGAGATCAAGAGTGAGAAAGAAAGAGGTTGAGAGAGCAAGAGAAAGAGAGATAGATAATATACTGTATATATGTGTGAGTGTGTATATATAAGTATATACATATGACATTGAAGTATGTATAGAGAGAGATAAAGAGTGAGAGAGGATGATTATACATTCTGGATGAATGATACAAGAATCTATAGAACTGAGACCCGGCCACTAACTGAACCCCGGCTAAACCGAACTGTGATGTAGACGGTGTGAGTGTACGAGTGAGAACTGAGAATGTGTGAGCGAAGACAAACTAAGGATACAAACCCAGTGCTCACTGTTCCTCTGGAAAGGACTCCTCACGTGTAGTTTCACTGTTAGGCCTGTTGTACAAAGACTGAACAAAGAATATCGGGTTAGATGGTTCTGCTGAATAGGTTTGAAGACCTTCAGTCTTTGCTCTCCGTCCACTCACATTCACATGGACACACACCGTTTTGTGCTCTCTCTCTCTCTCTTATACACACACACACACACACACACACACACACACACACACACACACACACACACACACACACACACACACACACACACACCTTCAAAGCAGGAGAGTGGTTCTGCTCTCCGGTTACAGGCGAGTGAATAATTATGAAAATAGTACTGAGGCTTCTTGTTAAATGTGACCATAGTCTTCCATCACTCTGGATTTACTGAAGTATTTGGACATTTGGAACAGGAAACGTGACTGTAGGTTGCAGTTTACAGAAATACCCCCATTCCACAAGCTTCTGACAGTACTCATAATTGGCTTACACATTCCTTTGCGGATTACTGTTCACTTCTTATTTTGGGTCTCCATCAATTAATTCAGACATTTGTCTGGCCCCAGGTCTAATATCGATTTTTCTGTCAAAACACACTTAGGTAAAATATCCACCAAGCCTCATGTCCTTTGCGTTTGTAAAAATAAAAAAAGTAGAAAGAAAAGAAACAAAAAAATGTTTGGCGAGCACAGGTACGATAAATGAAATGTAAATTGATGCGAGGCAGCATATCTCTTGACCTCATATTATAGGCTACATAATTTACTGACTTATTCGGTTTGTTAGTATATACTATTTATTAGTAAATGTCAAAGCTTTCAACTTATCAATGAATCTTGAATGTATCGGGTGTGCCACCTGCTGGCGCGTCACTTTCCCCCTGTCCAATCAGGCTAATGTACCCAGAAAGACACTTCCCTTTCGCTGGAGATTCCACAGCGCGCCGTTAATGAGTGTCCGGTGCTTTTTGAGGCACTGACCGGCAGTCTACGGAAGAGCACCAGGAGTTCGGTAATGTAGCGAACGCAGTCTCTTGGTTCGATATCTTCACTTTTTTTGGGACTGATGCTGGTGGACCTGACTAAATAGAGAGGACCGTTTCGTTACCCAATTTGTCTTCGTTCTTACTATATCAACTAAGTACTGTTATGAGGTAAGCGCAATATGGTACAAAATATGAGTTTAATTATGTTATGGTTGTTGATACTTTTCTGGTCTTTGATTTATAAAAACTAGTTTTTAATCAGCTATTCGCCCCAGCGTCTTCCTGCAAACTGTCCCTTAAATAGGTAACGTATCTACTGAATCCCCATCTTTCCATAGTCCCATCAGTTCGTGGGTCGGGTGCGTTTTAATTAGCTGGTTTGTCATGTATTGAATTAATGGAAATATTTTTTGTCTAACGAACGTTAAATTCAACTGCGATGTCTATAATAATTTTCACATTTTACGCGCGACGCACCTGTGCATGTTTTATGGATATTGATTTGAATCAGCTCAATGTATAGACGAGGGTTGACATGTGTACTTAACATAGCGACAACAAAGTGTTTTTACAAGTAGAATTACAGTTATTTACACTGTCCAAAAATGGTGAGGAGGAATTAAATTAATGTAATATGAAGGCACAGTCTGATGAAGACGAGCCAGTGCAAACTGGAAGTATTGAAATTGGATTTCAAAGTAATCAGTGTGGCAGTGTGCCAAGTGAGGGCAATGCCACCTGCAAGATTCATATTTGTCTTGTTCTCATAAATTACACGTACAGTGTAATTGGATCCCCAAAAGCCATTGCATGTGTGTTTTCTGGAATGTTATACAATGTTATACAAGCTGTGAAAGGTGTGGCTGGAATGTGTTTAGATGGATCTCCAAGGAGACAAAGACTACTCACGCACAACACACTCACACACAAACACACACAATACACTAAAGCATCCTTTTGATGTGTGGACTGTGTGTGCTTCAGTCAATATCACTAGCCTTATATTTCTCCTGGCTAACCCCTCTCCTGATGGATGGTTGTACATGTAGGACTGCAGACATATTCATCACTGTTATGACTTTCTCTCTTTGTTGTGTGGAACAGTGAGTTGGATGACCATGGACTCACTATGGTTACTCTGCTTTTAACACGCTTGTGCGACAAGACAGCTCTTCCCCACACCAATCGAACATTCGACATAAAGTTATATTCATACACAATTTAAGGGTAGATAAATGGTTTTATGTCATTGTGTGTTGCTAATTGTTGCTGCATTTACTGATTTCTACCACTGGAAACACAAGACAACAAACGGCTTAATTATTTACATAATTAATATTTAATTAGTTATTACTATTGACACATTTAAAAGAGTGTTTGTGTAGTAACTTATGTGACAGGCTAACACTTGGATGTCAAACCTTGTGAATTTCGCCCAGGAAAGGTTCTATGGTATTAATTGGTTGAATAGGGGAATGACACAAACTTTTCCTTGAACCCAGTTCTCTCTCTCTCTCAAGTAGAGGAGATGCTGGACACTGTGATTCTACCCTTGCACAGTTCTACTTTTAGCTAGCTTCATTGTGGTCAGCTGGACAAACAGCTCATCTAACCCAGAGAGCTTCATTAGTCCTCGTCTTGATGTTAAACACACTGTAATCCACTTTCACCACAACGGCGGAAAGACCAGAGACTGTTGGCTGGCTGGCCAGCAGGCTATCTTTAGACTATCTTTGGCCTTGCTCTTTCCATGACATGTTACGATGGGGTGTTGTTAACTACATATTAATTCCTTTAGGTTTTCAATACCGAAGACAGGATATGTGTTAGGAAGTGTCTCACGATGGCGTCGAGTGGTAGGGTTCTGAAGCCTGTTTTAATTACCAGTACAGACTGTTCTCTTGTGGTTAGAGGAAATGAGATGTATCTGAAGGAGACCCATGGATCCTTCTAGAATAGAATCACGTGCAGTACACCCTTAATACCTTGACGGAGAATTCTGTAACAGCTCAGGTGATTAAATCAGACTGGTAAAATATTGCCTTACGATCTTCCTTTCTGGATGTTTCTGTAGACAGAAGGATTTATGGTTGTAGGTGTATTTGTTGTAGGTATATTGGCGTTGTAAAAACAATCAATGTGTATAGTGCAGTGGGATACACGTTGCTGCGCTGAGCCCGGGTCCCAAGAGAAGAGCTGTAGAAGCTCTTTATCCTCTGCAGGGTTTATAAGGTGACTGGCCTGGTCCGCTGTCCCTAGACCATTGCTGTTTGCTTTACATGAACTGCCCTCTTTGCCGAAACACTGTTTTTGTATAAGAAACCTGAGCTGGCTAATCGCCCACAATGCAACAAAAGCAGTGGAGCCAGGGAATACCTGGTAGAGACCAGAGGTCTCGTTTTCATATGTCGATAAAATAAGATACGATATGCAATAAATATGTCTGGAATTTAAGATGCAATTACTTAAGAGAGTGTTTGTGAGTCTCCTGTTTTAAGGCTTATCAATATTCTATTGACTTAGTGATTTTTTTATACAATTTATTATTTGACTGATCTTTTGATTTAAGGACATAGCTATATTTAACTAGCGTACTTAGCATACCTGTCCTTTTAACAGAAAACCATTCTGACCATAGCTCTGTTTAAGAGCTCTGCATTCACTGACCTTTATCTCTCCTCTGCCTCTGTTCACCTGGTGGCGATCCCTCTGGTGACAGTCAGTCCTACTGGAGACCTCTTAAACCTTTTTGTTAAGATTGAAGTATTATAATACAGGTACCTAACAATGCTGAAATGAATGTATTTTCGTGTCAAGTGTGATAGTTCAGAAGCAGTAGTGGATTTGGGGTGAAAACCTGAATTAGCTGGAGTCAGGTTATAGGTTGTCTCAGTTGGATGGTCTGCTGGCTTCACAGTCAACAGTGAGCCATTCACTGCTGTGCTGCCATTCATATTTCTCTCCTTGAATATATTTGTTAAGGGCTGGTCCACTTACTCTAGATACTCTACTGGAGATTTCTTGCTCTCTCTCTCTCTCACTCCCGCTCTCTCTCTTTCTTGTTCTTTCACTTTCTCCCTCCCTTTCTCTTGCTCTCTCGCTCTCTCACTCTCCCTCTGTCCCATGTCCCACTCTGTTTCTCTCTCTCTCTCTCTCTGTCTCGCGCTCCCGCTCGCGCTCACGCTCCCGCTCTCTCTTTCACTCTCTCTGTCTCTGTCTCTCGCTCCCTCCCTCTCTCGCTCCCTCTCTCTGTCTCTCTCTCTCTCTCTCTCTCTCTCTGACAGTCAGCCTCTTCTGAGGGGATTTAGATTCATGGTTAAAATATGAGGGTATTTTCTAAGTCCGTTCTATGTAAATGAATCAATGATGGTCATCTGTCCGTCACAAGTGAGCGACAAAAATAGAGGTCTGAAAAGACAGAGCGAGAGAGTCGGAGACAGAGAGAAAGACACTGCGCTGTACCCAAGGCCTTATGACAGTTGGCGGATCCAAACCAGCTCCCATTCCTGTCTATGTAAATGTGGAGAGGGAGAGGGAGAGGGAGAGGGAGAGAGGGAGAGAGGGAGAGAAGGGGGAGGGAGAGAGAGAGAGGGGGAGAGAGGGAGAGAAGGGGGAGGGCGAGGTAAAGAGAAAACGATTTCCAAAAACAAGGACAAAAGACAATCGGTGAGAGGAAGAGAGAGATGAGAAGAGGAGGGGAGAGAGGGATGTGGAGAGAGGAAGATGGAGAGAGAGAGTTGATGAAGGAATGAGCAAAACCTTTGCCAAACTCTCAATTACAGAGATTTGCTACTGTGTTCCAATCAAACAAGCAGCGACCAAATGACCAGTAAGGCTTGTTTATTATTCTCAGTTAGTGTACACCCTCACGGTATTGATTCCATAAAAGATTTCTCTAGAAATGAAACTTTAATAGCTTGTTTGTTTTTGTTCGTATTGACAAACCCATCTGTCAAAAATTAGTCTGAGCAGTTTGTTTAGCTACATTAAATGTGCAATTGTTCAGTAATGCCATGGTGTACATACCGAAACTGACTTGTACACTGTACACTGTACACTTTGTAGTGTGTCAGTGTCTTGATTTTAGTTAGCTATGTTTGTAGATTGTTTTAGAAACCCAGTGTTAATCAGCACAATCCCAGCACCCTCCTCACCCTATGTGACCATTCAGCCAACACTACACTCTAAAACATTTTAAGAGTTATTAACTTTAAGTGTTTCCCTTACCATTATATTAGACCCTTGGAAGGTCAAGTTAATTTTGTAAAAAAAAAAAAAAAAAGATTTTCTTTTTTTGTTGATGTTTAAAAAAAACAATTATATAGCACCAGATCACAAAATAAGTCATTTAAGGTTACCTTTCCTATAAAACAGGTCTATAGCTTGGTCTTTTATTAATCAAATTAAATGGCCTTATGTTATTTATCTTATTTACACGACGGCATGTCATTTCTGTCTCTACATGGTTGAGCGACCATGTCTCCCCTGCGTCTCCCCCCCCCCCCCCCCCCCGCCCCCCCCCCCAAAGCTGTAAACCTAGGGGAAACACTGACTGTCAAAGACGGATCTCTGAGGATTGTGTCGATTCGGGTCCTGATGGACACATACATGATCTATGGGACAGAACAGGAAGGAAAGTTCATTAATGTTTCATTCAGCAAGCAAGACTAGGAGGTTCACTGCATGCCAAGAGAACGATTACTGCGAAAAGGGCTGTTCAGGTGATTAACTGTCATGTCTGAATAGAATGTGGTAGCCTACATATTTTACTTCTCCACATCAGACCTGACTCAGAAGCTCTGTGACAACGGAGCCATCTCTATTGTTAGGTTTTGATACCACTGTTGGGCTGTAAAATACCTGTGACATATCGCGTCTGAAATGTGCCTTGCATCTCTGCTGCTTATTGTTCGTCTTTGCTTCACCGCACACCTTAATGACACGTGTCAGCAACCTTGTTCGCTGCGTGTCAAATAGCATCTCAGGCTGTCTGTATGTGTGCTAGGTGAAATACGACTAATTCATTTGGTACACGTTTATGCCTCCTGTGTTCTCCTGTTGGTCGTGGGTTGAGAAAAGGAGATGAGGGAAAGTCTATGAAACAGGAGTAGTTCACAGAGTGTTGCACATTTGTATTCAAACTGTTACCGTGAGGATATCCGACAGTTGGAGATCTACAGTATAGAGAGGGTCGAGCTTCTGAGAAGGTTCTGTCTTGCCTTGTTGTGATCCTAGAAAAAGCGTTTAGTTACTGGTATGTTGATCCTCTCTGAGCTCAATCCTATCTCTGCTTTTTGACACCCTTTTCCCCTACATCATTTCCAACAGTAGAGTATTGGACCATTCCACCATGGTCCAATACTCTGTGGACCCAAACCACAGCTTTGAAACTCACTACTCTCCCTTGAAGGAATTGTGTGTCACAGCTAATTTGTGACTTGTGGTTTGTCTGTGAGTCTGGACCGACACCAGCCTCTGAAACACTATCTTGCCTGAGACTGATTGATGTTTTAGACAAAGACGTGCTTTTCTACCACACAAAAAAAAGCCCTCTGGGTAAAACCTGCTGCATTTAATGAAACGGTAGACATCAGTACAGCCTGGGGGAGATGGGAGAGATTCACTTTAAACGAGACGGCAGACAATGGAATATTGGATGTGGCAACATTCTTGTATGGATGTTCTAGAAGTCTAGTTTGAGCATGTAGCTGTCTGTATCACTATTCCCTCACTACATTACTGAGGCATTGCAGAATAATTAAACGTCATGTGCATGATACAGGAAATATGTCGCAGTCCATGGAGCAACAGCTGTGTCCTAGGATGTACCATGATATGTTTTTCTTTAAGGAGCCACCACGTAGATCTGAATTCAAACGAGGAACACTTTGATATCCGATCCTCCAGGCCGGCTGCACCTGTACCCAGTGATAACTCCCCTCACTGGATAAATCACCCAGCTCCCTGAGACCCAGATTGAACTGAGATTCGTGGTTGTTATTCCCCCCCCCACCCCCCACCCCCTCCCCCAGGTCCAAAGTCACCAATGAAAACATGAAACCTAGAGACCAGGAAGTGCTGTTGGTTCTGTGGCTGTCCTGGCTAACCTCGTGTCCCATCTCGTTCTGCTCCAGCCTCAGAGTTCCAGAACGTTCTGCACCAACCTCAGTTCTACTGGAGCCCTCTAATACATCCCCACAGGATTACCAACACTCGTTGAGTGATTATAATCTGAAGCTCATCCCAGGAATGTGTACATGTTGGCATGGAATGAAAGCTCAGTGAATGAGGTGGTAAGACACTGATCCTGGAAGAATCTTTTCTTGAGTAGCTAATCTGTTTTTGCGCAGGTTATTATCCCTGTCGTTGAAATGTTCTCATGACAAATTTCGTCAAAATCTTATCTAACAGCTTGCTGAAACAATTGTATTTTTTCCCTCCCTTGTAGATCCAGTTGTGAACTTGGGGATACGTCAAGCTCCTCAGGGCCCCAAGGAAATTGAAATGGGAGGCTTTAGTGGTGTAGGACTGTTAGCTGTAGTGGCTGTGCTTGAGTCTCTGGATAAAACACAGGCCTGGATTGAGACTGGATGGAATGGTTTGGCGAACCTCCAGCCAAGGTTTTTGGCTCTCGCTCATTGGCAGGGACAGAGAAAACTGTTTATTAGTTTGGTGCTCTCTTGTTTTTTAAATGTAATCAGAATCCAAGCTCCTTGTATTTTTTGTGTAACTTGAGTGAGAACGAATAAGTGACCATATTATTATTTACCTCATAAAACCATCAAATTTGATTCATTTCATCAAACCAAGTAATTCTCTTTCTTACTTTTGTTTGGAAGTTCATATGGTTTGGCGAGTAGGTATCGTCCACTATCTCAACCCACGCTGTATATTGAATAAAGAGATGCCGTACCTTGTTTGTGAGAGTTTGAAGAGCAGTAGGTCTGTAGTCCTCCAGGCCCTGGTCCTAGTTGCTTTTAATAATAATTATAATAATTATTATAATTATTTTATTTATAATGCACTTTATATTTAGGTAAAATATTTAAGTGCTACAGGTTAAAAACAAGAATGGTTGCAAAAAATCAAATCAGATTCAATAAGCCGAAGGCTCTGTTAAAAAGGTGGGTTTTTAGGCCACGTTTTTGAATGGGCCCTGCTGTCTGGACAGCTTAAGTAAGCACGACATCAGTCAAACCCTTAAATGTAGGGTTGACTTTGTGACCCTGACGGCTGCCTTTTGATGATTTACTTAGTAAGTCATGATAGTATGTGACGGGATTCACTAATAACGATGGTGGTATTTTCAAAGAGTGAGAGGGCAACCTTCCGGTCAGAGCCGTTTCCCTTTATCCCTCCACCTCCCCCTCCATCTCTCCCTCCACCTCCCCCTCCATCTCTCCCTCCACCTCCCCCTCCATCTCTCCCTCCACCTCCCCCTCCATCTCTCCCTCCACCTCCCTCTCCACCTCCCCCTCCATCTCTCTCTCCACCTCTCCCTCCACCTCTCCCTCCACCTCTCTCTCCACCTCTCCCTCCATCTCTCCTTCCTACCCTGCTGATGGCTATTTATTGGTGAATAACAGAAGTGTGGTCTTACATCATCATCATCATCATGAAATGTATAATTTTTCCTAATCACTTTTTTTCTATTCACTGCCTTAGTATTTGCTAATGGCAGGAAGAAACCCCAAGTGTTCTGTCGTTAGGGTTCAACTAGGTGTTTAATAACTTACTTTGTGGACATCTGGGTTGGAAAATCCTTGTCTTCTAAAAGGCACACTTAATCACCAAATGATTCTGCCAAGAATACTGGACTTTGAAAGGCGACGGTAATCAAATTCCTTATGAGACACATGTTTTGACACGTGGTGTTTGAAGATTTTTTTTTTAACCATTTATCAGTTTCTCCTACTTGAAACTAGTCAACAAGCCATTAGGAAATTAAAAGGTGAATCATGCATGATGACAGGCTCTTAGATACAGATGTTACAGGTGTTTTTCTGAGCATGGCCTCTTTTTAAACAGTGTATTATTATTATTATGATTTTCTTTTCTTTTTTGCCTGTTTAAAGTAAACCATCCATCAAGCAAAACTATTTTGTGCTTTTTTCCTCTTGACAACTACGCAAACACTAAATTGATCTTTTTTAAACCAACAGGCAAATAACTCAATTGCCATTGTTGGGACTGCCTGTTGTGGTGATAGTAGGCTTATATTCCCACTCAATAAACCCATCATGACACGCACACACAAACGCGACATGGGGCCTTGTCTGAACAACAGAGTCGTTCGATCTTTCTGCCCAACCCATCCATCAGCGCGACACATGCAGATGGCTTCTCCGGAGCGCTGGGTCTGCAGCTCCCTGATCACCAGGCTCATGAGTCTTATCTGACTACTAGATGAGTCACATCCGAGCCTCGCATATCAAAATGCTACAGATTATAGTTGTGTCCTGTCGGTTGTGTCGTCGTGGTGATGCTTACGATTTCCTGTCAGAAAATGACAAAGCACCTAAATTAGTTAGAACAGATCAGATGTAATCAAGTGATAAAAAAACATTTGTGGTACTTGTTGTACTGTATTTATAATATGTCTGCACATCTCCCCCTTTATTAGTGATTAAAAAAAGATTGCCTTTTGTCTCAGGATTAGGAGCAGCTGATATAAGACGAATAACCGCCACACTGACAGTAAGGATGACCTTTAACCTTTGGGAACCTTTAAGCATAACCTTAACAGTTTCAGCTGCCCAAACAGATTGTGTGCTAAAGAGTTGTGGTGTAGCGTAGGAGGGTGCTAGCCGGGGTCTTGTGTTACTAAAGGTTATGCAGAGTGGAGGAACAGGATAAAAGACAGGTTGGGTCAGAGTACAACCCTTGGAAGCCTGCAGCAGGGATCACTTTCATGACAAATGAACACACTTTTTAAGATGTGAAAGCTTGTCTCTCTCTGTTCTCTTGAACGCCTGTTCAATACATTTTCTAATTTGCAGAGTCTACATTTCCCCTGGTTTCACTTTCACAAACTGTGGAATAATTACCAAAGTCAGCGGCGCGTTGGGACATTTTCTTCTGCATGTGTAGAAGAGTACTTTTCTCATTTTTACAGTGATGTTATGTCTGGCATGGATGGGCATACATTCATTTTCTTCCATCACTGGCCCTCTGTTTGCTTACATTGGGCATAATGAATCATTAATTCAGGGCTGTCGCCCCCAGGCCACAGCCATCTCAGCAAGGCTTAGCTCCTCATCCAGCAGGCTGTGGAACAAAGGCTGGCTGAAGCTTCAAGTACAGTTTCCACACAGCCCATGCAACACATACTATAGGAACTGTTTACAATTTGTTTGGCTTTTTCTAAGCATGGCTGTCATATTATCTTTGTGTTCCTACTAAAATGTATTGTACTGTAGACGTCTCTTCTGTACACAAGGACCGGTTCAGTCCAGTGTGAAGCTCTGGAGTAGAGGCAGTAGGTGGTCTAATTTGTCCACTACTTCCTGTCTGCCTGCGACGGTATGTCTTTTTCCAGCTTGTCCTCCAGCAAGTTATTAGAATGAGGTGGAGGTCAAGGTTTAAACCTCTTCCCCCTTCTAGTTGAGTGTCTCTCTCTCTCTCTCCCCCCTCTCTCTCTCTCACTCTCTCCTCTCTCTCTCTCTCTCTCTCTCTCTCTCTCTCTCTCTCTCGCTGACTGAATCTGAAAAATCTTTGTTGTAACTCTCACTTCGCCCGACTCATCTGTCATCTCTGGAGGATGAGGATCAGCTGTTCTCCTGCCTCCTAACCAGCAGAGACAGCCTGGCTCACGGGGAGCAGGACTTCAGCTGTCACCACCAGGAATCGCTGGGCTTTGATCCGGTTACCTGTTTGATTGCATGTCACAGCGTGTGACAGTGGGACATTGTCACTGAAAACTGTCACAACTCCTGACCTTTCCGTAACAATTACCCCTCCATCATTTACAAGGAAACATAATGTTTTTCCCGCTGGATGGGAAAGTCTAGGCAGTCTGTTCTTGTAATTAAAATGCTTTTGCATTTGCTGTAAACTGCTTGCGGTTCTTCCTGACGTTTTAACCCTGAAGGCTAAGTGAGGGTTTCTGTCACTGTTGTGTCAACGCTTATGCTTGATTGAGCGTTTGGCAATTTGTCTGGTATTCTGTGAGAAAGGATCTGTAGTATGTCAGCAATCTGTAATGCCATTATGGTTTGTATTTATTTGTTTAACATGTTAAAAGGTCTATGGGAAGACTACTGAACAGCACATGGGGTTTGCGCCTTCTTATTTGTACAACACTGCGGCTAAATTGAACAAATAATTTTCAAATACACAAATAAAGCCTCTCAAAAAACAGTTCCCATAATAGCAGAACTCCAGTGTCTTTGCTGCGCTAAGGATGTGTGCATACGTTAAGAATCTCCTTGAGATGTTGTAAACACAAACGGTCCCAACGCTGTCTGCGTCTCCCGCTCAGGGAACACGTATAAGAGGCACCACGAGCTGTCAGATGCGTGAGAAACTATCGCTCGCGGACGTTTTGTATGTTTGTGTTAGTGAGACATGCATAATGTGAATGGTGGGGGTACTGAAATGTCATCCTAGTTTGTTTGATTTCTCACTCAACCTCCGACCTGTTTTTTCCAGCCACTTTGTGTCCAGTTTCACAGGAAGTGACATGAAGAGCCTTCAAAGCTGAATATAATGTTGTCTCTTAGTATCACAGATGTCCTTCACTCACTTGGTATTGGCATTGCTTTAGTCACAAATAATCTGTATTCACGTCGGGTGTGCGGTTTCTAACTATACTGTTCGGCGTTCATAGTATTTTTCAGGAGTTGAATTTAATCATTGTCTGGTGTTTGTTGCCGACGCTTTAGCAATGCGTGACGCTGTGAAGAGGAGATTACATTACATTACATTTAGTCATTTAGCAGACGCTCTTATCCAGAGCGACTTACAGGGACATTCCCCCGAGGCAAGTAGGGTGACGTGCCTTGCCCAAGGACACAACGTCAATTTGCACGGCCGGGAATCGAACTGGCAACCTTCAGATTACTAGCCCGACTCCCTAACCGCTCAGCCATCTGACTCCCTTTAGCAATGCGTGAGGCTGTGAAGAGGAGATGGATCAAAGATCTTCTGCCTCAATGCCCTCTCCACTCCTCTCTCACCCTTTCCTCTTCATGTCACACACGCTTAAAACAGGTTGGAGTGGTCCATGTTTTTGTATATAAACAGTACACACATGTACACATATACGTACAGCATACACACACACACACACACACACACAGAGAGAGAGAGTGGAGCTCAGCTGTGAGAGTTAGCTAAGAGAACTAAGGTGTTGACATTTCAATGTCATAGATGTTGTGAAACTTAGATGGCAGACACGGTGTCTCTGCAAGCTGCATGTGGAGGACTGGGGGGTGGGGGGGGGGACATAGTGCTGAGTCAGGAGATTCAATTATGTGTCACAGGAACTCTGCTAAATCACCCACCATCACCAGACTTTGTCTGCATGCACACCAGTGTTCTACAGAGAGAATGCTGTACGCCACAAAGGAAAATACTATTTTGATTATATTTATATTAATATACAGATTAAAAAAAAAAAAAAATCATTTAATTGACCTTATATCCGATCAAAATATTTAATAATATATTTGAAGCATAGTCAGCCCAACCTGGCAAAGCAAAATACAACTTTTTTTTGTCTTTTTCTGAGGTATTTGAGAAGACTTTGCTAGCATCCTTTTACACACTTGTCATCAGCCAGATTCCATTGGAGGGGAATTATTGATTCCCATTTCGTCAGCATCAATAACACTTAATAGTTATGTCTTTCATCATGGCTGCCTGGCACATGCTCCTCTCAGGCTCTCAGCCCACTATCTTCACGATACCCAGCGCCCTTCACCAAAACCTGACCTCTCAGAGAGTCTGTGTAAGATAAAAGGAAGGCTAAAACACCACATCAAAGTCTTCAGACTGCGGTTGTATCTGTGCCCCCCCCCCCCCCTTCCCTTTCCCCCTCTGATCGGAACGATCGCAGTGAGTGAGGATGCAGTGCTTAGTTGTACTGTATAAAACAGAAGGTCCTGATCAGATATCTGTCCTCATTACTCTACACACTGTGTCTGTCTCTGAGTCTATTTTTAAACTGTGTACTGTTTCAGGGTCTGCTGCTGTCCTTGCAAATATTTATATGAAGTGTTCATTTCAGGCCAAAGGGAGATGAATCGCTATTTCTATTGACCTCGCCGGTGTGAAGTCTAAATCAACATTGAATAATGTACGTGTGGGTGTGTGTGTGTGTGTGTGTGCACACGCTTGTGTAAATGACTTCAGCTATATGTCGGTGAGTTATTTGGTTCCGTCGTCCAGTCTGGATGGGAGAGTGAAGAGGTAGCAGCTGAGACTTGCTGCCTGTCGTATCCATCAGGCAGGTTATCACTCTGAGACACCTTAGAAACCACTGACTTATGCTCTCTGTGACAGTTTGGGTCACAGAGCCAGGATGGTAACATGGAGACTGTAAAGTTCTTATCAACCTGTCTGTCAGCTTGTGGGAGGGCTGAGTCAGAGTGGAATAGAGCATATTTCAAAACATCTCGTAAACTCTGCTGAGGTATATTGCCCACAGGTTGAAAGCTTTAAGATTCTAGATCTATTTCATGGAATATACACCTTAACTGTCTCTACTTTGCCGACTGCTACTACACTGCCTCTACCTACCCTGTGTACTGCCTCTACCTATCCTGCGTACTGCCTCCACACTGCCTCTATCTACCCTGCGTATTGCCTCTACCTATCCTGCTTACTGCCTCTATCTACCCTGCGTATTGCCTGGTTACTGCCTCCATGCTTCCTCTCTACTCCCTAGGGATGGGCCTTTTCTCTCTCAGGTTTAAATCAGTCCTTAAAGTGACTGACAGTGGAGACAGTGTTTTAGTTTGACTCTCCTCAGGGATGCAGCCTTTAAACAAACATGGAAGAAAGAAGCATGTTTCTCTCACTCTCTCGCTTTCACTCTCACTCTCTGTCTCTGTCTCTCTGTCTCTCTCTCTCTCGTTCTGTCTCTCCTCCCAGAACAGCCCTGGGATGAGTCCAACTCTTACTCTAGACTGTTTATTCACATATCCCAATCACGCCATCGGGTGGCCAAAGGGACTGGGTCCGATTCTTTTGACATAGGATGATGGTTAGGATCGGTATCCAGACAAATCAACTGTTAGTCCTGAGCCACCTTGTGTGCCTGTGCAACGTGACAATTCACTCAGTGTGCAATGCCCACATTGAGCCAGTACCCTGATGAATTACATAAAACAAGAATGTAGGAAGTGCGGCTTTGAGGATCCTATTAGAAAGAGATGATTGAACAGATGACTTACATATCTGCTTGGAAGAAAGGACTGATTCTTGTTCTGGGGAAGTTTATTCATCTCTTCAAAGCTTGATATGAAGTGAACTATGAGGACTTCAGAGGAGTATTTGGCATGATAACCATTTAATCAAGGATGTAACTGAGATTAAAACAATTTCAAGACTCCAACTCTTGGGGGGTCTTAGCCGTGACAAGATGATATTATTAATCTTATTTCACTTTTCCATGCTGCTATAGCATTTCGGACATGACCTTGTTTTCAGTCTTGTCCCGGAAAGAACTTTTCAGGATTTTCTTCCCGCTTGTTTCAAGCTGTCTACATCCCTGACCTCCTGTCTGTCGGTCGGTCTCATCTTCTGACAGGAGAACCCCATTTTCAGATGGTTTGCAGGAGAGAAGGTTGACATTCTGAACCGAGC
Organism: Thaleichthys pacificus; assembly: GCA_023658055.1. NCBI lineage: Eukaryota > Metazoa > Chordata > Actinopteri > Osmeriformes > Osmeridae > Thaleichthys > Thaleichthys pacificus. Next base: position 3,245,915 of record CM042857.1, read on the forward strand.
TGTTGGGAAAGGAAAGGCTGATCGACTGTCACGATCCTGCGTCCTTCTCACATCAGATGCCCTCTGCTTCAGTCGCATCACATTCAGGAAGGAGCTTGTCTCTCTGCTGTGAAATAGTATGCCGGTCAAAGTTTGTGTTGCTTTCGCAAAGAATGAGTAAACTCATGTCAAGTAGCTGCATCCTATGTACTTAGATACAGGAGTGCTCAATTAGTGTTCAGTAAGATATCCTTCCTCAACATGATTCATGTATTAGACAATTGGCACCACAAGCAACTGATGAAGATAGCTGACTTGACACACCTTTTTTTTATAAACGGGAAAGGCATGACTGTAGTATCATTAGAGGACAAGCTCACTATTACATTTACATTTATGCATTTAGCAGACGCTTTTATCCAAAGCGACTTCCAAGAGAGCTTTACAAAAGAGCATAGGTCGCTGATCATAACAACGAGATAGCCCCAAACATTGCGAGCATCCAAAACATGAAGCATACATTGTGAAAAACCAAATAAGTGCCAAAGGGAAGAACCATAAAAGCATGCAGTTAAACAAGTTACAATTAAACAACATGAAATTCAAAACTATTAACAGTCCTACTCCGCGTCAGACGCAACGTTAATATGATTCAGCCAGCGTCTTCTCCCAGGAAGCATGCGTATTTATGTGTCTTGCGAATGTTAAGTAGTTATATCTTATCCGAGCTTCCAGATGGAGTCTATCCAGCGCTCACGCAGTCTGTCTCTCTGTATGTCCTAACTGTGAAGATGACTTCTGGTTCCTAAAACAAACCAAGGTTAAACACCCTCTCTGCCTCTCTCTCAAACACACACACCTCCCTAAACATTCTCCTGCAGAGAAACACAGCTACGAGGGAAACCTTTTTTTTTTTTTCTCATTTGTTATTGTATAGTACATTTCAAGATAGACAGGATAGGTAGGGGAGAGAGAGAGGAGAAGACGAGCAGCAAGGAGCCTCGGCTGGAAACAAGCCCAGGTCAAGGGAGTCAGGTGGCTGAGCGGTTAGGGAATCGGGCTAGTAATCCGAAGGTTGCCAGTTCGATTCCCGGCCGTGCCAAATGACGTTGTGTCCTTGGGCAAGGCACTTCACCCTACTTGCTTCGGGGGGAATGTCCCTGTACTTACTGTAAGTCGCTCTGGATAAGAGCATCTGCTAAAAGACTAAATGTAAATGTAATGTAAATGTCTCTGTGGTACGACCTCAGCCCATGTGGTACTCCCTTCATCCTCCGAGCCACCAAGAGGGAAACACACTACTGCAGAACCTCATCATCATAGCCAGGTGTTTCTAAAACACTCACCAAGCCTGCTCCAGCAGATATATTAGACTTCAGGTCCTGATGTCCACCGTTGGTGGAGGTCTTTGTAGGTGGCATGAGGTTTCTGAGACGAGGTGATTCGTTTGGCCTGGAGGCTTACAGTGATGTGAGATCACAGGCCCGTCTGCTCATGGCTGAAGTACATCTACTGATGTCCTGGGCTCCTGTGAAACTCCCATCTCTCTAAACATTGGTTGGCTGCAAAAGTAATGGGTCCTAAAGCCACATCACATTCATCAAAGGGAGATTTTCCCCCCAGGATTCTGTACAGTCTTGGTCTCCAGTATACTGGGACAAGGATAAACAGTGTTTAATGTAATATCAACGTTGTATCACACAGTGTAAATACGCCTGGCCAGAACTGTGTTGGTCGCTTAACATTACTGAGATAAGATTCATACACACTCAGACACACGCATACATACACACACACTCGCGTAGAGACACACATATACACACGGACAAGCACACACACTCCCACTTGTGCATTCGACTCAGGTGCAGCTATCAGGTAGATGAGGCTGTCGAGACTTCCTCAAACCAAGGTTGTGTCCTGTTAGTCCTCCACTTGTCAACCTGAGAACTCACATCTACACTAGGCAGACATTAGCATGGGGTCGGCCTGTATTTTTGGGCCCTGTTTATAGTGTAATGTATGCTAAATAATCCTACAGCGTCAGCGTTGTATTGTGTCGTGTCTCTTTAGTGAACATGAACAAGAGTGACTTCTGCTTAGATTATTTCCTTTTGGATCAATGAAGGGAATGGAATTGAAAATGTCCTCACGATGTGACTGATAAAAATGAATCGACCTTCACCCAGGACCTAGACCTCCCCTGGGGGGGGGGGGGGTGGTGGGATGTGTGTGACCTTGTAAGAGAATGTTCATGATATATAGGTTCTAAAGCCCCGCCTTTCATGCTTTATGCATGTCTGGAGTCACATTTGGTTTTGTTTTTAATATTAAAAGTAACATTTTTCTAATTGTGCTAATCTCACAAGAGTTTGCGTGGAGAACATGATTGCTATTTTATCTAATTAGTTAAGGCTTAGTTCATGGATCATTAGAAGATTACTTAAAATGTACCAAGAAGACTTGCATTGAATTCTTGCATGTAGATAATGTACCCCTTAAAAAGCCCCCAAAAAGACGAAGAAAAATTAATTAATAAAAAAGGACATTTTTAAGATTGTTCCTCCATATCTGTCATTGGTAATAACTCCTGGAGAAGCAGCCATGCCTGGTGTGCACACTCGTTGGTACTTGAATAGCAGGAAGCTATCAGAGCTTCCCACCTTTGTCTGTGGCAGGTCTAATAAGACCTTGCCCACCTTGTCGTTATCAGGCCATTCTCATCAGGATCCCACCGCCCAGCGGAGCCTTCGCTTTCATAAAGGTATTTCAGTCTGGGAACGGTTCCACGAATGATGATTATATTTTATGGGTTGATAGCAGGTTCATGTTTTTTCCTTTTCTCTTCAGCATGAAGACTTCTTTAATGAGCTTTCATAAAGTCTTGTTCCTCTGCCTGACCAGACTCAGCTATGTGGGGCAGGCAACACGGTAGGTCTATATAAGGCATGAACACACTCCCAGGGATGGAAAGAGAAAATGTGCTTCTTCTGTTCCTAAGCTGCTATCCAGTGGAGAAAGGGTAGCTGTTTGAGGTGAGCTTGATAAAGGCTATGGAGGGAGAGCTCACCGATGTTTATAAATATTATCTGGGAGAAATGGGAATTAATTTGTTCCAAGTTCCCCCGGGAGCTGTTTGGCATGATGATCTATTGGACGGTGTAAAGTTTGGTCTTCTTGTCAGCGTTCGGTTTGATGTTAACGAGAGTGGATGTGGAAACAATTGTTTCGCTTAGGCCTGCTGCCATCAGGCTAACTTTAAACCATGGCTATAGCATGAATAATTTACATAAATCTCACTCTCTCCATCTCTCTCTCTCTTTTTTCTTTCTCTCTTTTTCTCTTTTTCTCACTTTCTCTCTTTCTCTCTCTCTCTCTCTCTCTCTCTCTCTCTCTCTCCATATCTCTCTCCATATCTCTCTCTCTCTCCATATCTCTCTCTCTGTCTCTCCATATCTCTCTTTCTCTCTCTCTCTCTCTGTCTCTCTCTCTCCATATCTCTCTCTCTCTCTCTCTCTCTCTCTCTCTCTCTCTCTCTCTCTCTGTCTCTCCATCTCTCTCTCTCAGACACCATGAACCAGTCAGAGAAGGAATGGCACACACCAGTGGACAGAGACACTGAAAGGCCCTCCACGGAAAGGTGACTTCCAGACTCTTCTCCTCCCCCAAACATTTGGTGAGTAAGTACAGAAAACTGCATATTTAGTGGGCCTCAGACTGTGAACACAGCCTGACATGATGAATGCTTTAGTGTCTGTTATTGGCGGCCAGGCATCAATCCAATTGCCCTCTGAACACCATTTTCCTTAAACGGTAATGATCAGAAACCTAGAAAAATCGATATTTCTTAATTTAGAGCCCATCTGAATTAAAGGATGCAACATTCAACAGTGTTGTAACTGAATAAGTACACGCAGAGTATAAATAAGAGTATTTTGACTGGTGATTAAATGAACTAATGAGGATTTATTTTTTTCCTCTCACTGTCGATAACTGTGTGTGTGTCTGGGCATTTGATCGGTTGACATGACTACCATAGAGGTAGTCCTCTATGGATGTTGTTACTCAGCACGTGGGAAATCCCATGTGTTCAGTGTGATCAGTCGGTGGCTGACATGGTTCATGATGTTTACATTCAATTCCAAGGGTTCAATGCCTATTTCCACTCTCCACCACAACATACATCTGACTGTGTTTGATATAGAACTATCTTCTTCAGATAGATTATAGCCATTATTGGATTCATGCGTGCCTTGCTGCAGTTTAGCAAAGCATTTTATGGTCTTCTATGATTTGTGGAAATTGTCTCTTATTCCAGGTGATTAAACCACCTCAGACCGTGCCTTAATAACACTCTTACCACTCGTGACAAATTCATTCATTTGTTAATCAACCTTGACTTGAATCAAATTCAGGCCCTTGAGTGTTAATTACGTCGGCCTGAAAGGTGACACCCGTCACACATTCATTATCAGTGGCTCTGTCTGAGCATCATAGTCTGTGCTCGTCGAAATAAATGAAGAGTCCTCAAAGAATCATTATATGTTAGTGTGTAATGTGTTCTGTTTCATAGTTAGGATTTGATTTTTGCTGGAGGGGTCCTGAGCTAGTTTCAATATTGGAGGCAACGTTCTTCTCATAAACAAGATTGACATCATGATTGATAGCCCGACGTCCTACCTCGGAACAAAGTCATTTAAAAATACTGTGGTTTGAGGCAAAAACAAAACAATTCAAAAGTTTGTTTAGTCTATCAAGAGCAAGGCTCTTTTACACTGTAAATAGATTTTTGTTTTTGATTCACAGTTACGTCAGCCCCAAGTTTATTGGGATAGACTAAAATCTCTTGTCAGAGAAGAAAAATTGTTTCCGCTTTTTGGGTGTTCTAAGGTCCAACTGTTTTTGATGATTTGTCAGCATTGGAGGTAGCTGAAAGTGATGAGCTTTGAATCTTTTTAGCTATCTCTGAAATTCTGTTGGCTTATCCGGACCAAGGCCTGTGATCTGGCTCTGTGTTATTATATTCATCATTATAAGGAAATCCGTAGGAGACTCTCTTTCTCTAGACAATTAGTCCATTAATTAGCACCTCCAATGTAAGTTTGACAACGGAGGTGTAGAGATGCAAGGTGAGGAGGAGGATAAGAACCTGAGTCACATGACCAGATACTGACAGGGCGCTGGGTGCCTGTGAGGACTCTTTAATTACCTGGTTGAAAACACCTCTGGTCCCCCGACAACCAGACACAATGGTGAGACGTAATGCTGGGTTGTGTTGCAGGGGAAAAAGAGGTAACACAGGAGATCTGTCAGGATTGGGACGGGCGTAACCTATAGCGACTGCAGATGTTTACTATATGTTGATAGAGCGGCGTTGAGTGTTCTGTCTAGAATTCTAGAGGAGCTTCTCATTCTAGTTCTCCACTCCAATGTTACGGCGTTGAGTGTTCTGTCTAGAATTCTAGAGGAGCTTCTCATTCTAGTTCTCCACTCCAATGTTACGGCGTTGAGTGTTCTGTCTAGAATTCTAGAGGAGCTTATCACTCCACTCCAATGTTATGTACAAGCCGTCCCTTCCATGACTGGTAGCCAGCTGAATGATCAAACAGGACACACACACCCTGACAGACCAGCGCACCAGAGAGCAGGAGACAAATGGGAAAACGACACACAAAACGGCAGGGCCGTAACAAATGGGCCTGATTATGAAAATACGTTTAGTATTCACATACTGTGAGCCTTATTCACTTCAATAAATTACAGGACATGAAATACATTTCACATCAGTCACTTCAGCCTGTCCAGACTCCTGAAATGTGAACTTTCTACAGCGTTTTGCTTTCTGTGTTCTGTTTGAGGGACCCTGTCCGAAATGATTTTTTTCTTTTTCTTATGATGTCTCTGCAAGAACGCACAGTTCCATTCTAGCTGGGGAAAGAGTCCTAACTTATCTGTCTGCAACTTCTCTACGGTAATGGACTTTTTTTCTCCTGCGGTTCTTTTAAATTCATAAACCTCTTGAACCAGTCAGCGGTGGCAGGGGCGAGGGACGCTTCAGTGGGAATGGCATTGTAGAGTGGCCTCTCTTCATGACTGAAATATTCAGATGTCTCCAACAACTCCTCAGCAAGAACATTTCCCTAGAATTTCAATACAGATTCAAACTTTACAGTCTCAAACCATTCGCTGAATAGTAATCAGTGTTTTTACATGATGTCCTCTTTGTAGTGTTTCCCTGTTTGAAGTCAGATTATCCCATGAACAGTCAAACAATGTGCAAGCACACTTTCTTGCTTAGTCTTAGAAAACATGTTTGAGGGGCTTTCATGCTCTGATAATGCAGTCTTCTATTCACACACATGAAGCTAGAATTCCTAAAACATGTCACCACTTCATCTCTTTACAATAACTGCGAAGCGTTCATACAAATTCATGGGGGTACAAAAGTGATTCATTCAGTATTCGTTTCAAAACTCTCCCACACAGATCCCAGGACCTAAGTTTACACTTGTCCTGGAAAGGATATAATAACTACATGAGGAAAACTGTATACTTACATTTTTGTCCCCAACTGACTAAATACAATGTATTTGCTTGTTTTCTTTCCCTTGTGCTTGTCAGTAGATCTTCAAATCCCATGTCATTGTTGGCTTTGTGTCAGTACATGTACGTGTGTGTGTGTGTGTTTGTGTGTATGTTTGTGCTTGTGTGCGCTTTAGTGCATGATTAAGGATTACAGCTGTGGAGTGGGATCTAGTATGCATGGCACATGCATTATGCATCCCTGAGAACAATTCAAAACTGCATTAAGAACGACATTTGTAAGGTTATTACAAGAGGATCAGGAGAAGTTCATGAAAACAATCTCAACACGGGGTTCTACGGTATCACACGCTGAAAATTGGGTGCACGGGACATGTCACCAGTATACAGGATGAAGGCAGCGCTTTTTACTTTGAAGAAAATGAGACGGTAGGCTGGAAGATGCCTCTAAGCTTTTATGTAGACTCAACACAGCATCAGGCTACAGGAGGTCACGTCTTTCTCAGAGGAAAACACAAGATAACATAAATGAGACAATTTCTGAAGAGCCCTCATGCACCACGCATACACACGCACACACACACATGCACAATACACACACACACACAGCCACACATGCACAATACACACACACATGCACAATACACACACACATGCACAATACACACACACACTGTATATACTCCTGGATCATTCTTTGAGGAACAGACTTGAAAGGCCTACATGCCTGTCACATTCCTGTTGGCCTCTGTCCTACTGGTGCAGATTGGTTTACTCGAAACCCCCTTTGAAACATTGCTCTCCGTCAAAGCTCAGAGCTTTATCAACATGACTGAGGTGAATTCCTTACATCCAGATTATGACATTGGACTCATAACAAAATGTAATGACTGCTGGGTCAGACAACAAGGAAGGGAACATGCCTGGTCAAATAAAACGTAAAAAACCAAGACACACTCACTAATGTACAGTTAATATTGTTGTTTTTTAATTCTTTATGTTTATTGTAGAAGAATACATTAAGTACGGGAATATTGGATCACTTTCACTTTGCATTAGTCTGTTGTCTGATCTGATGTAAATATAGCAGGCACAGTGGCAATCCTTAAGAGAATTGCCTTCATTCTATCTTTCCCTTGATATTTTCCTCTCTTTCTTTGTTGACTTCCCCATACACACCCCTGCTAACCCTTGTTTAAGTGCCATCTATTATGTGAGGAGTGTCAGAAAGACAAAGGCCAACGCCAGGCGTGATCCATAGTTTGTGATGTAGCTCGCTGATGGAACATGAAGGGGCAGGAGGTGCACAGTCAACTGCTGCTTTACTGTACTGAAAGAAATGTTTCTTTCCTTATGTTTCTGTTCCTGTATACGATACGATGAACTTTATTGTCCCGCTCAGGGAAATTTGTCTTGGTCTCTGTGGTGCGTCATAAATGCCTTGACAGTCACAATAACAACAAACAATACATCCTCAGCCAAACATTATCAACAGTTACATAACAGTATTGCACATATCCCATAACATAACACATACATACACCTCATAATAATACTAATGCTAAAAGATCACCGTAATAAAGGCACTATAAAAATTCTTACATAGATTTCATCCTCAAGCAGCATTGAGAAATTTTATGGAAGTTTGAACAAATGAGTTGTTAAAACAGTTGAGTTTGCAGTAAGGGACTCTATCGCCATAACAACCTAGCTGGAGGAGTATTATCATCGTTTGTCCTCGTTTTCTGTTTCGCTAAATCATCTGTTGCCATCCAACCATCCTCTGATGCTAACTGATGCTAACTGATGCTACGTGTTTGACTTTGTGTCTCAGATCAAGTGGATCTTCCATTTCAGGGGCCAGGTCTGAAGATTTGAATTGATGATTCTGGCTTTAATTAGTATAGCCTGTTTCAGTGATCTCAGCAATTCTTTACAGGCTATGCTAATCTGTGCCAGAACCAGCAATACTTTTGGGATGGACAAATTCACCAGACTCCTGTTATATGTGATATGTTATGTTAGTCCCTTATAATAAAAAAAAATGTCTGACTTTATTATCAGTAAATGGATATGTCTGTCATAAATCTATACATTTCTATGGTTCACACTATGTAGTAGCTGTGCGTGCAACTTTCAGTATGTGTGTTTCTGAGCAGTGACATGTTCCTCACACATGGTCCTAGTAAATGTCAATCTCCTCATCAGTATCTTCCTCACCCCAGCTGCAGCCAAAATCATTTCCTCACAAGTGGGCAGAAGGAATATCGTGCTTTCTCATTTCACTGCTGCCTTCCAGGACAGGGCATCAGAGTTGTGCAAGTATTGATTAGTGAACCTGGGCTGGCCAACTCATACTGTTGCTGCATTCTCAATTAACCTCCTGTATCAGGGGTGTCTGAATCCATGGTGACCTGTGGGCTGGTCATTTCACAGAGCAATGCCCTTTTAACAGAGTCATCATCTCCCTTATGCTCTGCTGCGACCTCTAGGATAATGGGGATCATGATTTAGCGCTCCCCTCGTGTTGGGTGAGACTAAGATATTTACACCCTTCCGCAGCAAGCATGCTGGGAGCCCAAGTGAACAGGGAGGAGGGTAGGCAGAGGTTATTGTCAAGCGATGTGTTTTACAATCCTCAGTGAAAGTAGCCATTACAGTATTGAGTCATTCACTTGACTTACTTTGACTTTGTACTAACCATCCTCCTGTTGTTGTTGTTGGGTATTAGTAAGAGATCAGAGTCTCACATGTCTTTTGTCATGTACTTTCTGACAATGTGGGAATAAATACATAACTATCCATTTAAAGTCAATACGATGTGACTGTCCAGGTGATACCTAGATGGACAGAGCTATGGACTAGTAGCCTGTGGATCTTCCTCACCACAGGTTGTAGCTCGATCTGAATACAGCTCATTTGTCAGTTCTCTGCCTCTGACGCCGGTAGTATCCAGTGCAGGCGGTCTGGGCATGGCATACTGGCACAGTCCTTGAGTGACAGGGGAAGGTGGCTAAATGGCAGCACTGTCTTCAGGGTGCTAGCATCAGTTCCCCTCCCCAGCGCCATGCCCCCACCACCCACCACCCACCCAGGGACATAGGGCAAGAATATAAATTCACCTGCCTGGGTCCCAAGACTCCCACGTTTGACACTAAAGGGGCACACATTTCCATAATTGCTCCTGTCATTCAAAAACAGTAATGATTTCTTCAAAGCATGACCTTTTTGGCGGAAGTTCCTGTGGCTAGAGCAATATGAATGGTATTACTGATAATTCGTGGGTTGAGCAGCATCTTAGAACCCAGCCATCGAAGGCATTTACTCTATGTAGGATTTGGAAGGTCTTCTAATCCACCATGAAGAGGCTAGTCGTTTCAACAGATGTCTCTGGCTTTCTAACTGGGACATAGTCACTGTGCGTGCGTTCATACCATTTGTGTGGCTGGCCTGAGTTTAAAAAATTCTGCTATTTAGAAGAGGGATCTTTTTGTCTTACTGAAGACTATTGATTGTGTTATAGCCTTTCCCTCACATCAATTTAGCCCTAATAAACTTTATGTTCTCAATTATCTTTATCCAGTCAAGCTTTTCTCCTCTTTGATCCTTTGTCTTCTAATCCCTCAATCAATGAAAGTAATGTCTAATTATTACAGATAATTAGATTAGCCTGACCTTCAGGGGAATGACACATGAATTAATCGGTTCTTCTTAATTTCTTAGCACGGTTGTCCTGCTCACCCGACCGTGTTCCATCCAAGTTTGATTCTCCATTTTATTTCCTGTGGTTTCATTTTTGTCCAGAGTTATCTTGTTTTCCCTCAAGATACCACCTTTTTCCATTACCTGTAATCCACGCATGAGTGCAACCTCCTCGACCTCTCCAATGTGACTGCGTGGTTCACGAGGGCAGCCGTCTCCGCCTGTCATGGCGGAGAGAGCTGAGTCAAGCTCTGGAGCTCATGAGGTCAGCTCGTTCTGCTGTGGGTCTTGTTATATTGTTAAATCCCAGAACACCAGGCCTCGCTCATTTACAGGAATTACTGATTGCTCTCAACCCGTGTGCTGGGGAAAGTAATAGGGCTGGGCTGGGTAGAGCAGCTGTAGCGAAGCCTCGTGCTTTATAAGGAAGCGGACATGTGGCCTATCTCTCAGTTACTGTACTGATAAGGAACCAGGCATGGGTGTGAGTTTCACTACATCGTTGCCTGGAGGAGAAATAAACAAACTAGCCGCGGTACAAATTCCTATTTTCATTTTTCATTTAGAATGAAATCTGTATGAGGGGGCGATATGGAACCTTGCTAATTTGCCAGTGTGTCAGGGAAAATAAACAGAGAGCAGAGTGAAGTTCTTGTTACATTCTCTTCAGATTTAACCCTCGCCTTGCTGCCGCTTGGCAAACAGGGGACGAAACTCAATTTCAAAAATCCATTTTATTTCTTCACCGGTCGCTCTAGGCTCCGTCGTGGTCGAAACAGCTAAAGGTGGAATGGAGTTTTCTGGTGTTTGGTTTGGGTTCCATTATACAGACTATCAACCACAGAGAAGTAGGTGTTGTGTAAAAAATTCCACACAGTTCTGTGGTCCCATCTGTTACTGGTAGCTTAATCATGCTTTATTTACCTGACACAGGAAAAAGGTGTTTTTTTTTCATACATTTTCTAAATATTGTGTCACGTAAATAGAAATGTATACTAAATAAAAAATAAATATAATGAAATATTTTGTTATATTCCTGCTGGAAGACCTGTAATGTCTTTGCTCTCTAGTAATGTCTTCAAGGCAAAATACCCATTATTTACGCATCCTTAGTACCAGGGTTGGGCCTGTCAGGGTGAGGAAGAGGGAGGGGGTAGACGGGCTACATTCTTATAGAGTATCCGGCCAAGTGGACCAATAGGATTTTAATGAGGCCTTACATTACAGAGTGTTTTCTTGTTCATTTCTCAGCGTTCAGGCTCCGTTGCCTCGTGTCCATCAGCTCAGCCAACCCGACACAGGCGTGATTTGTGTGGTGCAATAACACCAATGACCATTTCCTCTGTGACATACAGGAGCCAGGAATCCCACCCAACAAGGCAAATTAATGAATGTTGGTTTTGCCCTTTCGCATTTGAGGAGAAATATTCTGTTTGGGATTACTATCCTCATGGTATTCTTTAATTAATCTCGATGTTTTCTCTCCCTCTACCTCACACTAATTGTAGATTATAATGTTATTTATAGATTAAATGTGAGATATAAATCCTTAATCCTAGTTGAAATGTAAGAAAGTCTATATTAAATCTACTTGCAGCAGTCAAGGATTTTATTAAAAGGGATTACTGTGTCTTTTTAACACCTCACTTCTAAAAGTTAGCTTTAGCATTACAGTACTGCTGAGCAACCTGCATATTCATGAAAGATTCAGTTGAAGTCTTTTAAAGATTCAATAATAACTGTCTTTTCCCTGCGGGTATAATGTACAAGTCCCATAATGCGCACATTTAGAAAGTGTTATTTAAAAAGTAAGGACTAATACTATTCCTGGAATAGTGTTTTCCCAGGAGAGGTAGAGTCACATCATCTGAAGTCTTCGACCTAGCTCCTATATATCCCCCCCCCCCCCCCCCCCCCCGGTACCTTGAGTGATGGCACTGGGTTAAGAAAGAGAAGGATCATTATCATCTCTGTCTGACTCTTCACATACTTATGTCTCCCTCTGCTTCTCTCTGCCTCTCTCTCTCTCTGCCTCCATCTCTCATTCCCCTCTCTCTCTCTCTCTCTCTCTCTCTCTCTCTCTCTCTCTCTCTCTCTCTCTCTGCCTCCATCTCTCATTCCCCTCTCTCTCTCTCTCTCTCTCTCTGCCTCCATCTCTCATTCCTCTCTCTCTCTATCTCTCTCTTTATATATACAGTATATAATATATATCTCCCCCTCATTCCCATTTTCCTCAGTCCCTCCCTGCTTTCCTGGTACTGTATGTTTGATAGGAGCAGAAATAACTCCCAGGGTTAGCAGACAGCCTAGGAATCCCACCATCAGCGTTACAGTACCTGGGCCTTTCAGTGTTGGTCAGATAGTGTGGCACCAGGCATCCTGACAGATGCTGGCTGCCAGAGAGAGGAGAGGAGCACACTTGGGTGTACAGTAGCGTAGAGCAGCACAGAGCGTATCAATAGCATAGAGGTTACAGGAGCAGGTTGGCTAGAAAAACTGATGAGACCGCTAACTGTTGTTCCAAGGTCACTGTTGGTTAAATATAGAAATCACTCTCTGTATTTTAATACAGATCTGACCTTGTCTTTAGTTTTTGGTCATAGCGCATGTGTAGGTCTTTGTTGTAAAATGCTGTACTGGACACTATTGACCACACAAAGTTTTTTTTGTTTGTTATATATATATTTTTTTTCTTTTCCCATCCGACATTGTCAATGACACTTGCCAACGCATGGGCACACACACACCAGAAAACTAAAGCACCCTAATCAATTTGGTTTACTATCCACGAGACAAGCATATGGCCCACAAGGAAAGGGATTGCATTTCCACACACGTTTCAGGACACGGTCGATTGAATTGAAATGCATCTGTGTGTACCAACCTACAATTCCTGCTTCTGCTTTTTAAGTCGTCATTTCCCAGCACACTTCTCCCTGATCTGCACCTGCTCTTAATCAAGTGAGGACATTGCACCATCCACATCAGGGCAATTACTGTAGATAATGGTTTTCCTCTGAACCTGGCTCTCTGTCAACACTGGGCCATCCTCTCACATTATTTCCCCACCAACCTACAACAGAGCCCCTCCTGCCAAACACTCTTGTGACACCAAGAAGGCAGATGAAGAAGAATAAGGATCCTTTTATTAATCTCAATTAGTGGATCACTCACACACACACACATGTGCAGGGAGCAATAGAACACATGCGCATGCAGGGTGTCCTCCAGAGAAATTTACCTCAGCATAAAACCCATTAGCTGTGCCCGGGGGCCAAGTCCAAGTGCTCACCCAGGTCCTGGCCAGGGACATGGGCAGGAGAGAGGTCTGTTCTGCATGCTTTTTATATGAATATATGGATGACAATCGAGTCATTATTGTTTGATGGTGTTGCCTGTGAAGAAATTGTGAGGGCCAGATTAGCATCCAGCTGATCTAATCAAGTGCTTGGCTGGAACTGTTTAACTGGACGAAATGCACAACCTCCACCAGCCTTTTTCTCTCTCTCTCTCTCTCTCTCTCTCTCTCTCTCTCTCTCTCTCTCTCTCTCTCTCTCTCTCTCTCTCTCTCTCTCTCTCTCTCTCTCAACAATGTAAGCAGTAGAGTTGAGGTCTTTCACTGCAGAAGGCAGGGAAGGAGAGAGAGTGAGTGAGAGAGAGAGAGAAAGAGTGAGTGAGTGAGTGAGACGGACAGACTGAGCAGAAGACGGAAATGTAGCTCTGAATGTTTCAGACTGAGTACCGGTACAGTAGAGTCGTGCTGACAGGCAGTGTGCGGTCTGCCTGTCTCCTCCACAGACAACAGTGAAAACACTTAACACCTTAATCACTCCTTCACAACTCATGGAATATATTCTGACAATCCAAAGCAGAAAGACAGATAGCAGGCCCCTGACTGGCTAACTAGATGGTAGGTGCATTGGTACATAGTTGGTTGCCTGGGTACAGGGAAATCATAAAGTTTTTCACGATTGTGTTAACTGTTGCTCAGGTAACAGTAACACAGCCACAATTGCAGTTCTGACAGCTTTATAATATGTACAGATCTGACCTCAAAATAGCCGGGGATTAAATATGTCGTGCATACAGTGTCAGAACACCTGACTGGATTTTCGTGTCGAGGAAAGAACAAGGTAAACTGATTAAAAACCGTATTTTCCTGATGTCCTCAGGTTCCCTGGGGTTGGAAATGAGGCTTGTGCCTCTGCATGGACAACTGAAGGTTCCTGGTCTTAAATGTTTAACATGGCTATATCTCACGAGACGAGGATCAGGGGAAAACGCTTACTTGATTCTGTTGCCTCACCTCCCACAGTGCCGCTCGTATTTCAAGCCCAACATGAAAGACAATCGCAAGCCTTCATCAGCGCCTCCTGTGTGTCCTGGCCTCCCTGATCTCTGAGGTAATGGGGGGGGGAAACAGTCTGGAGGAGTCAATAACAAAAACAACGTGATTTTAGTTTTGCAGCTGGAAAGGAATTGAGTTATCAGCCTTGCAAGCGATTTTATTCTTCCTCCGTGTACAATTTAGCATCACATGACCATGATGCTCTGTCTCTTTCCTCTGATGGTAATAACTACCCTTTACAGGGTTTTACTGTAATAAAGAAAAGCTTTCTAAGGCTACAGGAGGGTTTGAATCAAATCTAAGGCAGCATTATTCTGATCACTTGAGGTCTGGTGCCCAGAATCTTTGTCCCATTCTGCATTTCAATGAAGACCATCGTGTTTTAGACTTTGCAAGCTAACAGAAATGTGCTCCCTGCATTCTGGGTTAATGTCATAGTGACTCTCCCTGGTTGCTTTCTGTTCCCCAGTTTGTTTCTAGTGATTGTCAGAGCTGGACAGGTGTTGTCATGGATTCCGTTTTCATGAATGTGTAAACAAGGTGTGAATGCTTGATTCTGTTGCGTTGGTGAGTTGGTACAGTGTCCAGTCCACGGTCCTCTCAGCTTAGGGGAAATCCTGTCAGCAGAGAGCGCACGGTCAATGCTGTTATTTTTATTGACAAGCCTTGATCTTGATAGATTGCTGATGTGCTTGAAGCTGAAAGGCTGTCAGCTTGTATTATCATCCTGTCTCTTACCTGCTCCGTAGCACCTCTCTAAACATCTCACACAGCGAACCACAACCTCATTTGAACTGTTGGATAAAAGGTTGTGACAACTGACAGGTGATTTTAGCCCGCTGGCAAGCGATTATTATAAAGTATTAATAGCGGAAAGATTAGACTAAAGTGCAAGAGTGTGTTGATATTGTATTTATACACCTATTTGATCGGGATGATCTGACTGCTCACATTTAATTGGATCATTTGCTCATGCGTGTCAATGATCAAAAATAAGTTGTTTATCGTTTTGAAGGGGGAATGTGACAGGAAAGCCAATAGCCTGTATTTGGAGTCTGAGCCCTGGGCCTCTCAAACAAGTTGTGGAGCTTTGTAGATGCAATGAAGAAAGCTTTGAAAAAGTACTTAATTCAAAATAAGTCCTCATGGTTAGCGGTAGTCGTGTCTGTCCAGACTCCATAATGTGATCGATTTCTGCGGTCATTTTTCCAGTTGCAGTACTTTGATTAAACATCCTAAATATTTTGATAAACTAGACTGAGACTTACGTTCTGTATCAAGTGATTCATGTCGCTAATCATAACAAACGCACCTTACAGTACAATAACTGAAAGTGAGATGAAGACAGCCATAGTTTAGGATGTGTGTGGTTTATTGGTTCTGCTCTCCCCTGACAGCACCAAATACATTGTTTTACAGATTAATGACTAAAATAGCCGTCCTTATGGAGCACCAAGGTGTTTGTTTTGTTCAGTGTACGTTTTCATGGAGACAGATCACCATGACAATCACAGTGAGGGTCTGAGACTGATAAGAGTAGCCTACAAGTAAGTTTTGGGTGTTCTTGGCCAGATATACGGTTGTTTCCTTATCAATAGATACCCCTTTGTTGATCCTGTTCATTGCTGCCGTGGAGACGAGTGATATTGTAGACACGCACAGCGGACCAAAGGTCTTTGTAACCCTCCGATGAACTTGAGATTCAGCTTCCCGGTCCACATGGATCAGTTCATCAGACGGTGCTTGCACACCTCTCCAAACATAGCAGACATTCCTTAATGGGAAAAAAGGAAATACCGCCATAAAAGACAGAGAGAGAGAGAGAGAGAGACACAGAGAGAGAGAGACACAGAGAGAGAGAGACACAGAGAGAGAGAGACACACAGAGAGAGAGAGAGAGAGAGAGAGAGAGAGAGAGAGAGAGAGGTGAGGGAAAAGAACGAAGACTGCAATTAACTCTTGCTCTTTAACTTCTCATTTGGGTGTGTGTTGTTGTATGTCAAGGATGTTCCAGGCTGGAGAGGTGGACAGTGTAGTGCAGCCAGGTGGAACCGGCTGTAATTAGATCATTGAGAGGAATGATGGACATCCACAGCAGGCATCCAGGCAATCACGCACTGTTTACCCAGGAGTGAGGAGGCTTCCCTTGGCTCTGCAGATACCTTCCTACCCCTTTTTTAATCCTTCTCTCTCTCTCTCTCTCTCTCTCTCTCTCTCTCTCTCTCTCTCTCTCTCTCTCTGTGTCTCTGTGTCTCTCTCTCTCTGTGTCTCTCTCTCTCTGTGTCTCTCTCTCTCTCTATCTCTCTTTCTGTATCTCTCTCTCTTTCTTGTTTGCCATCATTCTTAATGATTGATTATTTTCCTTTTTCTGTTTTTAAAGATTGTGCCACATGGTAATTGACTTTGACAGTTTTATATTGGGAGGCCTGGCTTCTGGCATAGACTGCAGTGCAGTATTTTCTCTTTCAAAAACATGCATTTTCATATCTTAACCAACAGCCTAGCTATCCATCATCACACATAAGGTTTGTGTGTCTCCGGGGTAAAGGTGATTTATTATCAGTTGAAATCACCCTACTGCTGATGTTATAGTTCTTTGGAAAATAATACATTTCTCACAAACACAGTCACACATACACAAATAAAGATAAGTAAGCAATATGTGAGATATTGCACTCCAGGCATAATAAGACAGTGACTATTGTTATTGAGACTGTGAATTAGGAATATTGAGACTGTTTCTTGGGACAGTTAATAATGCTTAACTGAGAGTGGTCCCTTGAATACCAGTCTGGGACTTTGGTTCAATCCATCTGTAGACCATAAAATTCCTGTTTACTAGTCGAGGATACACTATTGTATATTGCATCTGTGTTTCATCATTTCAAATACGTAATCATTTTCTCTGATGATTACTCTGCAGGGTCAATTCATCCATTTTTTCCATCTGCTCCATTTCCCATTTCTCTCGTAAATGTAGTTAGTGTTGTCTTCAGCCCCCGGACCAAGTTCAAAGCTTTGTTTTATTCAAATCAATTCAGTCTCAATTTCAGATCCAGAGGGGGTCAAACTCAAATGGTCGTCACTTTCTCTTTGAGTTGTCTGCTCCAAAATGGAGGAATCCACCGCTCGATCACAGGTCTTTATGTGAACGCCAGTGGAGAAAGTCTGTCATCTCTGTCAGGGTTTTGTAGTTGATTGCAAATGAACCAAGATGGTTGAACATTACAGAATGTCAACATATGTGATAGCACCTTAGACAATGATGGTATAATACTGTGCTTGGTTTAGCTGTTATGTCTTTGTGGAAGAGCTGTCAGCACTGATGTCTGATGTCGCCTGGACAGATCAGTTCATTTGGTAAAGGGCAAATCCTTTCTCTTTTACCACACGTTTTTATCAGTTTCTTCGCTTCTTTTAGAAAAACTGTATTAAGCAGCAATACAGGGATCTCAGTCAATATTACGTTTGACTCCATTGCTTCAAAATGCCACTCCCAATGTCTTTCAAATACCTGCGTGGAGAGTGGATGGATTATAGATTGACCACGCTGCTGACACAGTGACTTGGTGCACACTAATGAAACTCAAGTCTTGGGGGGGGGGTCGTCTGTCAACGAGCGTTCAGTCCAACCCCACTGGGGCCTTCAATGATGCAGCAATCCAGAAAGCATTGGAGTGTGTGTGTGTGTGTGCATGGGGGGGGGGCATATCCAGGAAATGGAGGTTGCACAGAGGTAGTCATCATTCTGTAGCCTAAGCCAACAATTTTCCTCTTTGAAGCCACAAAGAAGAAGAATTTCAGAAGTGAATACACATTTGATTTATATGTTGTGCTTTGCTGAGCTGAACAAGCCTGATGCCCATTAAGTTCAATTAGAATTTATCAGGCGGAGCACTCAGCCTGCTTATTGGGCAGCAGGCAGCATGGCATTTTACCCACAAGCCAATGGAACGGGAAAATGTTTTGAACTGAACAGGGGGATATTATTCACGAAGAGATGTTTAAAATGCTAAACGTGATGTTTCTGGCTCCTTTTCATTTCGCTGCTGTTGCAGAACTTAAATCTGGTGTGTGTGTGTGTGTTGCTAGACTAGGAGCGACTGAATGAAAATTAGGAATGCACTTTCATTCTGTCTCACTCTCATAAGGATTTATATGTTTACCGGGAATCTCTTTATGTAGGTGTGCTTTCAGTGAGGAGCAACACACGGGGTCTGGGACGTGTCTGAGAGCTTTTGTTGAATTCATGTCGATTTTACGGAAACACTAGAAGAAAGGAAGTCAGGGTTAATAAGAAACCACCCGAATGATGAGATGTATAAATTCTTGCTTCAAGCTTAAACAGTACACCATCGGCTTACAGTTGTTAGGAAGTGCTCAGCAGAGGTGACTGTTTTGCGTCTTCATGCTTTCTTCTCCAGTCTAGCCTGGTAGCTGTGGGGTGAATCTATTAAAGAAGTTCGGGCTGAATTATTAATTTGGTACCATAAATAGTCCCGAACACTGCTATTGACCGAGAAGAAAGGCAAACCTCCTGACAACCAATCATCTTTCACATGCTTTTTTTGGACCCTTCGCCCCCTCCTCCTTCGACACGAGTACGGATGGATTTAAGTGGAGCTCTTCCTGACAAGGACCGTGGCTCGCTAATGCAGCATTGACCAGCAGTGACTGCGAGATCTTCCTGCACCCCTGCAGAGGACTATTTCTTTCTTTCTCATGCAGCCTGTTTATGCCTTATCAATTACCAGGTTGCAGTCCGTGTCCCCATTAGCTAACCTGTAGTTTGTTGTGCCTCATAAACCAAGCCCATGCAGGACGAGATTGATAAATATAAGTTGCTTCCTCCCCCCAAGGACTTTAAGTACTTAATGCTTCTTGATTTACCATTTTGGAAGGGTCTCACATGTACTTGGATTGTCAGTCTGGGATTTGTAGTTGGGTGTCCAGACAAGGGTTACCTTTATTTAACAGCCCTGTCCAGCCCACACCCACATAATCTAATCTCCCTGGCTGGTAGTAAAATTCATAGAGACCTGATTTAACTGGCTCATAATATAGTGCATCAGCAATACTGCTGATTAAGTCAAGAATTTTACTTAATTTAAGTTCCATAATGCAAATCATTGATGTCATCACAGATGGGGGAGGGGGGGGGGGGGGGGTAGGACTTTTGGGGGTTTTGGAGTTCTTAAAATAAACCAAAATCTAAAATGCTGGGAAAGCTAACCATTGTAGTCAGGTGGCTGAGCGGTTAGGGAATCGGGCTAGTAATCTGAAGGTTGCCAGTTTGATTCCCGGCCGTGCAAAATGACGTTGTGTCCTTGGACACGGCACTTCACCCTACTTGCCTCGGTGGGAATGTCCCTGTACTTACTATAAGTCTACTACATGTAAATGTCTGGCTGCGAGTCCAGATTCTGTCGAGTTTTAAATCATCATCAACTGTGGCGTTACTTGTTTTTGTGTCCCATCGTTCAAGCAGGCCAGTTCTTACAAGGACGATGTCTCTTTCTGCTGTCACTGACATCATGGTTGACAGAGTCTTTCCGTTTGACCTCCCTGGTTCGCGAAATGGATTTGGGAGGAACTACAAGTCTCGTCTGGAGTGCCCTGGGAACAGGTTTAATGTCAGTTCGTCTGCTTGTCTCTGAAAAGGGTTTAGTGTTGGATAAAGGACTGAAGGATCTCATAACCTGTCTGGAGGAACTCTAAGAACCCTTTTACCGTCTAAGTGTCAAAACTCACTCAGCGACAGCTACAGTACGTTAAAACTTCCCAGGGAAAACCTTGTGTCCATCACATTAAGTATAACCGGATAAATAGACTTAGCAGATAATCTTCAAAAGGAATATAAACTGTATTCAAATCTTAAAATCAGTCTTTGCTCATTTTTAAAGCCTAACAATAAAAAAAAACAATCCTTCTATTCTCAATCTTGGGTGTGACTATATGATTCTAGGTTGGCTGAACAGCTTTAACTTATGTTTGCCAAGTCGCCTTAGGTAAATAAAACGTCAACGCAATAAACTTTTGTTATAAATCACATGGACTATGCAAACATGGGAGTGGATGTTTATATAAAATGTCCAAAGATCTTGGATATGGAGTGTAAAAGAAAGGGATTTCAAATAGTTGGTTTCCTGTTGCTTCCGCGTTCTGTTTATCGATGGCTCGCTCATTAGCATTGAGTTAGCAAACCGCTAGTTCTCTTCTCTTCACTCTATATACGTTGGCATTATTTTTTGCACACAAGAAGCGAATAATGTTGTCTGCCTTTGTATCATTCCGTGCAATTGACTGAAGTCTGCTGACATTTCCTCTGATCTGGTGAGCAAACCAGAGGAGATCAGGAGGGTTCAGGCAGAGAGAGTAATCATGCCCTTTCTCGATGTTCCTGTTCTTTTATCATTATGACTCTCAGGTATTGATCCCCTCTCCAAAATGTTGCAGGCAGTTTCCCGTTCTCCTCGGATGAAATAAGGTTGTCCAAGTTCCTCCAATCAATCTTTGAGATAGACCTACTGTAGGGGAAAATACACAATAGGCCTACGGACTGTGATTATTTTGTGACTTTAAGGTGAAGGAATTACGGTAGGGGACGTTAGCGACACAAAAATGATTTTATGTAATCCTTACATTTTTCTGTCTGCCCTCATAGCTTCATGAGCCAGAACCCTGCTCAGTTGAAGAAGGTTAAAGCAATTTAACACAACATTACAACTGTTGTTTTGATTGTTGTTGATACGCTTCTACATCTGATTGGACACAGAAGTATTCATTACCACCAAGGTCAATTAGGGAAGTCTGATGAGTCATTATCAACCTTATGGTTGTTGTTTGTTGCTGATTTCAGATGCTGCGTTCAGAAATTACGACTACCACCACACAAAATATTGTCTACCATCTTCAATTTAGGTCCTTAGGTCCACCTTAGGTCCTCCTCTTAGGGAGTCAGGTGGCTGAGCGGTTAGGGAGTCGGGCTAGTAATCTGAAGGTTACTGGTTCGATTCCCGGCTCTGCAAAATGACGTTGTTTCCTTGGGCAAGGCACTTCACCCTACTTGCATCGGGGGGAATGTCCCTGTACTTTCTGTAAGTCGCTCTGGATAAGAGCGTCTGCTAAATGTAAATGTAACTTAGCATGATAAATTACTTTAGAGACACCAACTCTCATATTATTTCCTGATAACATACGGATTGTGATGGTCTGTTTTGTATCTGCATTGGTTTATAGACGTGTTCCAAATGTCTGCAACAAATTCCATGGCCTTCGTTGTGGATAAATTAATCGTGAATATTGTTTGCCAAAGGGCTTGTAAGAAGTAGAAGCCTCATATTTCACAACGGTGAATCAACCAGGAGATCAGACGGCCTCCCTGGATGACTGGCTGTGTTGGGGAACAATATCCTAGAGAACATGTCATCTCTGTGATTGGAATGGCCGCCACAACCCGAAGCCATCACATCCGACGGTCATGGATGACAAATTGGTGTGAAGCATTTTTCATTCGCCGGTGACCCAGGTAGAGTTCACTCTGGGACACCAGGAAGTGAAGAATAGGGATCTAATGCTGTCCCCTCTCTCTCTCTCCCTCTCTCCCTCCCTCTCTCTCTCTCTCCCTCTCTCTCTCTTTCTCACTGTCTCTCTTTCTCACTCTTTCTTTCTCACTATCTCCCCCTCTCTCTCTCTCTCTTTCTCACTCTCTCTCTCTCTCTCTCTCTCGCGCTCTGACAAGTCACTTACTCCCAACACTTACTGAATCAGTGCTCTACCATAAATAAGAAGAAAACATAATCTTGGAACTAGCCATCAGAAACATTGACGGAGATGTAACAATAACAGATCTACATTTAGATCTGTTATTGTGTACATGTTCACAGGCCTCTGCAATGTCCTGCTGCTCCTGCTTCGACATGTGAGCTCCTTGTTTATCCCCTGATCCTGCAGGTGAGTGATATACCTTCTCCGAAAGGCTGTTTAAAGTAGTTTAAGGGCCGTCGAGTCCTCCTTGATCGGTATGACGTCGAAAACCAGTGACTTAAGAGGGGCTCTTAAGAGGAAAATGGTTGTGTTGATAAAGAGGGAAACTGGTGCTTCAGGGCAGACATCCAGCAAACCCTCATCTCGGACGGGATGTCTGGGGGCGAGAGGATGACTCATTTTTTTGGACACTTTGAACACTTTGGATTAGAGGTGTGGTATGACTGAGAAACAGGAGACACGGAGATCAGACAGCTCTCCCTGGTGCTGACCGCTAGTTGGTGTAATATAATGTTTGAAGGGAATTAAGGGAAGGTCTTGTTTTTAATCCACGATAATCCTAATCTGAATCAAGTTTAATCGGCAAGTAGTTTACGCAACAAAGAATTTACTTTGGTGGGCAGGTGCATACGTAAATGTATAGTAAACGTAAACATATATTAAAAGTGGTCCTTAAATATATATAAAAGTAAGAAATGTAACAAATTTACAACAAAATACTGACAATACTGTACAATACAAAATGGAGATGTTGCCAGAATAATTATTGAATTGTAGAAGGACCCTAATGCACTCTTACTTAAGCACATTACAATATATGCCCTCTTGACTTCAAATCCATGTTTTACTCTGATGCTATTATGAGAGCCTCTGAAATACATTCATTCAACCAGAGCACTTACTGTGCGCTGGGAGACGAAAATACATTGATTTTTATGGTCGAACCCCAGCGGATGACCTGGAGTCTGCATCTGCTCTCTGTAGCTTGTTACAGTGTGTCCTCCATCACATCTATTAGCACACCACGGCATTCCACAGATCGGAGGGGTTTAAAGCGTGTTCCTCATTCTGGCACCACACTGTCAGTCCTCAAGAGCAGCCATCACTCTCCATCCTCATAATGTCCTCCTCACCAGAAGATCCCAGAGGCCAGATGAAACTCCTCATCACTTACATCAGCCAGCTTAAAGCAGCGGAAATGGTCTGCTTTAGCTCACTGGAGAATATAGCAACGTGCTTTTATGTAGGATTCTAAAACAGTGGGTTAGTCTGTTTTAGGGTTGTGTCGACCGGTGCAGAGTTTCTAACACAAAAATGGGATTACACCACAAAATGTGATGTTACTTCATTCTACCAGTGATATCTCTTTTCGTGTCCTCTGCTCTGCAGTCCGCCTCTTCCTGGTCTGCTGGTCATATAGTGACAGGCCAGTAAAACAAGACCCCCGCCTGAAAGGGATAAACAGCCATCTGTTAGCAGGACCAATCCATCACTCGCCTGTCGCCATTAGCATTCAAGGTCCATTAACTACTGAGAACCAAGTGAAATATACAGTTGTAGGCAATGTAGTAGCACTTGCAGTGCTGCTTGACTGGCAGGCGATTGAACGTGTTTTAGTTTTATTGCTCTCAATCCCCTGCATAGATGTCCACTTTGGTGGCGTCGACCATAGATTTGGACGAAAGCATGAAATTGAAGTACTGGGCTTTGGAAATGGATCTTTACCCTCGGTGGTAATCCAGCCCCAAAAGCTCTCTCTCTCTCTCTCTCTCTCTCTATGTATCTCTCTCTATGTCTCTCTCTCTCTCTCTCTCTCTCTCTCTCTCTCTCTCTCTCTCTCTCTCTCTCTCTCTCTCTCTCTCTTCCTCCTCCTATAGATTCCCTCTCCCTGGTTCCTTCGTCTTTGTAAGTGAGCTTCTATAGCGTATCAGCCACACTGGGTGTTTCTCTGAAACAGCCTCCAAGCAAACTGTGACCTCAGCATGAGCTTATGTTGTCATGGCATGAGTTCGCATATGTTTTGAACGTTAAAAACAACACTACAAATCAAGTACACTCTGAAAGATGATGGGAATTAATATTTTAGTCGGCGAACAAACATAACACCCAGAGAGATGAAAAAGAGAATGATAAAGAGGAAGAAAAAGAAAAAAAGGACACTGTTGACTGTTTGTTGAAGATAGTCATGTTGGAGGGATGCAGCTCTTTCAAGGACACTCAACAGTCAGAGACTGGGTTTTATGGAACATAGTGATCTCAGAAGTTGGGACTCTTTGCCAAAACAGAGCTGACTTTCTCCTGAGGTGATTTACACAATGCGCCCGTCATTGTAATGGAGAATATCTATGCTGTCACCAGTTTGTATACACTACTAAATACCTCAGAATTAGAATCAGAGCTATTCCTCAATGACTCTGATTGGACTCTAGTGTAAGTATCCAGGGAATGCGATTGGATGTGTGTGTGTGTGCGCAAGTAAGTGTGTGCCAGTGTCTGTCTGTGCACTAGTGTGTATGTGTGTATGAATGACGTAGGCATATTGGATCAGGTTCATTTAGAGAGACTTCGAGGAGGATAATGAGAGTGTGATTCCCAGGTACAAAAGACAGATGTGACCAGTGGGCCTCTGCAGAACAGGTAGCAAACACACACATCTATATATGGCTGTGTTGTCTGGCAGCAGGCTGTCACAAGGAACGTGGTGGCGGCGGCATCACAAGACAGTCGACCGACGGCAAGGTCTGCTCTGCGAGAAAGTGCCTTCACTCTCTAACTACAGCAACAATTAGCGAAACATCAAAATACCTTAAATATTCCTAAAGAGATGTTTGCACTGTAATTCAGTCAGGTAGTAGTCAGGGGCCTCCTCTCTTTGTCTAATGCAACAGTGATAAATGGATTATTTTACTGCCCACCTTTCTTTGTCTAATGCAAAAGTGATGGATGTCTTGTGATCCTCAAGGCTTCCTAGCATCGAGCAAGGTGATCGATGGCGTGTGTCTGTGTGTTTGTTCTCCTGTGCTTGAACGTGGGTGTAAACAAACCCCTTCCTTTGTTCCTGCGTGAGTGTCTGTTTTGATACATATAAACAGCACATATATTTATGTGTAAAGCATGCGAGGAAGGGAAGAGATGCAGCCCTTTCAGACTCGGGGCATGGAGTCCGTCACCTGACAGAGACAGGAGCCACTGGACCGGCCCCCCCCTGCGGAGAGGGGCCCCCGTACTGTCCTCCTCCTCTCCCGTAAACCGCCTCCCTCCGCCTCCCGCTCACGTTTAAAGGGCCCCTCTCAGTGTGCCAAGGCCTGTTTAGATTGGAGTGTGTCTGTGTTTTCACTCTCTCTCTCTCTCTCTCTCTTTCTCCCCCTCTCTCTCTCTTTCTCTGTCTCTCCAGCCTCTGTTCAATAGGCGACTTGCCACACTGCCTTTTAAGGGTTGATTGCAATAGTGTATTCCCAGAACGGAAACGTGTGTGTGTGTGTGTGTGCTCGGGTTACAGCTTTATGGAGGCTGAAGTGTGAGGGGTTTGAACCGAACACAGTCACGGAGGTGTGTAGAGTCTTGGCACATGATTGTGTTTCACTGGATACAGTAAAGGAGAGTGACGAGGAAAGGTGGTGCAGAAAGTACAAGAGCCAAGAACATCCATCTGGTGTTTAAAAAAGCTTGTCTTGTTCACGGGGTGCTAATTTCAATGCAAACTGAGGTAACTGATACTGATAGCAACGGTGGTAAATTCCTGACAGGGCTTTGGCTTGTTCTTGTCACGTACTGTAGTTAAATGTAGAAAAGTATGTCACTGTCATTCTGAAGTGGCTAGACCTTTCTGTTTGATATATCCCCTGGACTTGGCTCACACGTAGTCACGCACACACACACACACACGTGTCAAGGGGAGTAGAGGCTCGTTTCAGAGGCTGTCAGAAGCTGAGAAAGACCCTCCTCAGAGGTCAGGATACGTAAAATCCCATGATCCTTTGGCAGCTGTCAGAAGTGAAACAACATCCTTTCCCTCACCCCCTCCCCTGGAGATACAGGGCTGTGGTAAACTCACTGTAACCAATGCTTCCAATGGTCAGAGATAGGAGTTAGAGAGTGCTTTCTAAACTTTTGCCAGGACAATGCTTTCCTTACTGACAGAAAAGCTAGCACGCAAAATATATATATTGCTAGCACGCTAGCACGCAATATATATATATATTGGTTTTAAATGTGTAACCACTGAAAAGTGAAATGATGAGGAAAAATACCTTTGAACTTGCAATAGTTTGCTCCCTGCTGTCCTTCAGATCCATATCTCACTGTCTCGGAGAACAAGATCTGATATACAAGCACCCTTGGCATAGAGAATCACTAAACTCATAATAACTCATTTCCTGCTATCACTATTTTATCGCAATTTTATCTCATTGAGCTCCAGTTGACTCCAGTGCTGACTGTTTATACACCAGGAAGCCAATGTAAGCATTCCAGAGAGACATTGTTGAAGACAATATCGTTCCTAAAGATGCCTCAATAAAAAGTGCTCTCCCTCAATACCCATGGTCATGAGAGGGAGCAAATAGGGTTAGGCCTCTAATTACAGACGGCTGTTTCCTGGTATTAAAGCTCAACCAGGGTAGGACCCATGGCTGGGATTACTGTATACCAAATTCAGCCTTCCAATATAGATTGCGTTTTGCGAAGGCACATTACACAAGACAAATACACCAATATCAACTTGACCTACACTTTAAAGCATTCTGAGAACTCACCAATTAAAATACTCTTTACTATCTGAAATGTTAAGATACTAACAGTTTTTGTCTTATTATTTGGCAGGGGCGTACTCACACCGGCTTAATCAGAGGCTGTTTCTAAGAAAAGCCATCTCAACGGAGGATAGGTCATACAAAGGCATTCGGTTTGCTCGCGTAACGTAAACCTCGTGGCCCGAATCCAGTCGTTACCAGGTGTCTGTTACACTGGAGGTGCGGGTCGATGAGACGCGATCGATGACTGAACAGACAACACCGTAGCTAGACCTTCTTTGGGTTCTCGTTTCGCCCTTACGTTTTTCGCGCCGGCCGAATTGACATACGATTCATTAGCGGTCATGGTGATACGATGAGACCAGGACATCATGACATCATGGGCTTGTCTGTGGGCACAGCCAAACAGCCTGCTCCCAACCGGAGATACGATTTTCTCTGGCTGTGTTCCTGCCGGCATTAGCAGGCCACTCTGTAGAAACAGAAGGGGGTTTGGAGTACCAGTTGAGGTTCTCCCAGTTTACCATTAATGCTCATTCCAGTTGGGAGGATTGGCTTGTTGGATGTATTCTCCGTTAGCTACATTATATTAGCATGGCCCGTAGTCAATACCAAACAGACACTCCAGCTGTGTGGGTATCCTGGAGCAGTATCAGCAATCTAATATTAGGTTTACTGTGTGACATTTACACACGTAATGAGTAAGTTGAAGTGATGAGAGTGGCCTGCCATTACTTCTCGCTTCCCCACTCTCTAGTGTCGATTCCCGGGGCTCGCTGCTGATCCAAAAATAGAAATGAGAAATATCGGTCCGGGCGTTTTTTCTTGCGGGTCCCTGGATCTAGACAGCCAGGGATTGATGTGTCTCAACCCGCTATGACAAATACCTCGAAATGTCAAAGAACAGGTTATGTCGAGATGCGGAAAACGAGAATCGATCCCCCGTGTCCCTGAGAGTCTGTGCCCGGAGGTAGTTGCCGTAGCATCCTCCTGGCACTAGCTTGGTTTAAGGTAGGCTACAGCAGTAGAGGGAAGAGAAAATAACGATCAGGCTTGAGGTCAACAACCCTAGCCAGACTTCCTTTTTTTGTGTAAGGATTTGTGTAAACTTAAACTATAAAGACCTATTCTTTTAAATTATTCCAAGGTTCAGGTGACATATGGGCCTGTCTGACTCCCGGTGCCATGGTTTGTTTTGTTAAGTGTCACCCCTACCCAGATAGATCTGGGGGAGACGGGAACCGTGACATTTGGTTGCTGTCTCTCGGGACCATGCTCTTTTCAAACCCTGCTGTGAGGCTTTCGGTGCTCCGCCTCCGCGAGCCCTCGAGCAACATCGTCACCGCGCGCTCAACGCTCTGTTGTTGTTGTTGGTGGTGGTTTTTTGTACTTTTCTAATGAGAGAAGTTGCACATGAAAGCCAACAATCTCACTTGTTCTCAATCTGCTATCTTCACAGAGGCACATGTTCTCCCTCAGAACCGTCGCCAATTTAGGGATGTTTAGTCGTCATTAGTGACGCTTTTTTTTTTAACGCGCTTAGATGAAATTAGCTTTGTAAAGCATTTTAAAAGTGCCCTGTTTTTAGAGAAGCAGTTTGTTATCACAGAGAAGGGGGACTTACTTATGGTGGTAGGGGTATTGTGGATTATTTGTTCGCTGTAACTTTTGTTTCAATACCACCTTTTACTCTTGAGAAAGGCTTTGTTTCATTACAACCAAGCAGCTGCCTCCTTTGAACACATCAGTCTTTGAAGAAGTATGTGTGTATGTGGTGTGTGTGTGTGTGTTCAGTGCCACAGGTCTAGCAGAAGCCCACTACCCCTCCGGTCCTTGTCACAGATGGGTGCATTGCGTGAGGCTCAGGGGCCCCTCGGGTCCTTCAGTAGCGGTGTACCCGCAAGGCTTCTGCCAGGCCACAGGTGCGAGGATCCATCTTCAAACGTTCTCTCCAGGGTGGCGCCGGGGGTCAGCTGCCAGGGGGGAGGGGGCAGGTGTTCCTGGGTGTTCCCACCGTGCCACATCGATTACGCTGCTTTGCCAGGTCCAGACTCTGACCTGCGGTAGCTCCCTTCAGAGGTTGACCAATCACACCAGGACTTAAGATACATTCTCGACACATGTTGAGAATGTATCTTGTTTTTTCCAGTTTTTGGAGAGCTGGTGTTTGCAGTGAGTGCCAGCAAGTGTTGTAGGTGAGGGTTAGAGGATGGCAGCAACTCATCGTCGGTTGTGCCAGGCGAGCTCAGTCAAGCACAGCTCCCCCAGCCAGATGGTGTTTAGGTCGATATCTGAATGACTTATGAATGATCACTTTCAGTGTCTGCACTAAGACGTTTCATGACAGTGGGGCTTGTTATGATGAAACCGGTTCACATTCAAACAGCAAACCTCCACCCCCTCACTTCCCTGCCTCCCTCACCCCATGGTTCTGTCACAGACAATAGCACTGGAGCATTCCATACTGAAAGTTTATTCATAGTTCCGTTTCAGCTTACCACGTGCCAGGATTAGAAACTCTTTTCCATCTCTCTCCTGCAGCGCAGGCCCAAACCAATAACTAATTAGCCAGCGCTATTAGCCAACATCCTGGGGAAACCAGGAACCTGTGTATTCAACACAGCAAGATGAAACAGC
>CM042857.1:3280638-3283138 GCA_023658055.1 Thaleichthys pacificus
AGCCAGAGACACCGAATGAGAGGATTCTGCCTTTTTCTTTTCTTTCAGTTTTTATTACTTTTCAATACAATGTGAGCAGTGTTATTACTTTGTTGATCCACTCAAGATTTTCTTTCTTTTTTTACATTTGAAACTACCTAAAATGATATCAAATTTATAGATAATTTTATTGTTTTTGTTACGATTTAAATTTTCCATGTTAAAGTCAATAAACAAACCAACAAACGAAAAACTTTCATTCACAAATCTTCCAGCTTCATATTACATGTCTGATGTTAGTTAGAATTTGACGGCTGATTTTGACGTTCGTTGCGGTGCTTTCCTGTAGCCTATATGGCATTATGCCAATAATGCATTTCTCCAGGTAGCATAGTCATTTTTTACTCCCAGTCCCGGATAATCAAAATATCCCCCAAAATACTATCTCCGAGTCCATATGAACACATCCTAGAACAAGTTGTACCAGAGGCGTAGCCACGGTAGGCCTGGCTAGGCACAGGCCTACACAATTTGTTCTAAGACCTTCCCAAAACCGAAAATATCTCCGAAAAAGTATGCACCGGGTGCACATCGCAAAGTAAATAAGTAAAAAAAACTGAAAAGATGCTGATCAATATTCTAGGCCTACCCAAAAAGATTATTCTGGTTACGCCCCTGAGTTGTACAGGTCTGATAAATACTATACACAGCTAGCCATTAACATGGATGTTAATGCAGTTAGCCTGTCATAGAGGGCCTGTGTGTGGGTCAGGGTGTTCCTGGTAACAGCAGGATGTTGTGGAGTCAGGCAGCCCGAGGGGTAAGTAGGCAGACAAGGAGCAGGCATGTGATGGTGACTTCTTCATGTGACCCTGGAAGAGGAGCAGCTCATTGGAGATGACAAACACTGGTTCATTGTGTTTTCACTGGAGAGAACCCACAGCACAGGGAAGCTAACTCCGGTTTAGGAACCGCTCCCTCACATCGACGTTGGCCTGCGCCCGTTGCTGATTTCACTGCGATTCCCAGTTCCAGGTGAGTTTGTGGGAACTTTCAATAAAGCAGAGTGTAAGTCTTTGAAAATTGCTTTATTCGTCTGTATCAGCATGTTATACCTGGTCAAAGCTGTATGCTTTCTGTCGAATTATTTAAGTATTGCCGGAGATTCAATACATTTTGACTGCATTTAAACTGGACAGTGGTATGACTGGTGGCCTTTTATGTTGTGACTGATTAGTGTCACTGCCCGGTGAGACCCAACGTTGATGACAGAGTGGCAGATGTCCGTTTATTCAGGATTGACAGCTGTCAGGATTTATTCTGAATCGCATCAGATTTACTGTACAGATCTGAACAGGGACAACCCCCATGCTATTAATAAACATGCCATGAAGGATTACCAGATTTACATCCCTCAGTATGAAGACAAGGCCATGCATGGTTCAGGGCTTATATATATTTTACTCTTGATGAAATATCTCCATGGAATAACCAGGATTATTGTAAAACAAGTTTATGAATCATCACAAGGAATATAAGGTCTTTGTAGTGTATATAGGACTACTGCTATGAATTTATATTTTGAACTTTCTTAGACATAACTGAAAACCTTCTTACTTCTCTGGCCAAAGTCATGTTTAAACATACTTTAAAGTACATAACATCTGAACAGCCCTCTGGTCTCTCTCTGTCTTAACTTAAAAGCATCCAGGCAGTCGTCCTTGTGATGCGTCAGGATGCAGACCATTCAGACAGTGGAGACCCAGGTGCCTTTCCTCAAGGAAAGCTTCTTCACCTCCACCTTCATGGACAGGAGGAAGAGCAGCGTGACTAACCTCCTCCGGAGGCAGCAGCAGCACTCCCTCCTGCATCACCAACAGCAGCAACAGCAGCTGGCGCTCCGGCAACAACAACAACAACAGCAGAAGCATCCACTTCCTGCTTTTGAGGGAGACACCGGGAAGGGGGAGGAGCCTCGTATTGAGCACGCCCGTCTGAGTCGCTCAGCCAGCAGCCCGTTATGTAACACCGTCGAGCGAGCAGATGGAGGGAGGAGGGAGGGACACAGAGCGAGAGAGAAACCGGAGGAGGGGGAGGGAGCGTGTCCCAGCCTCCTCTCGGCAGCAGCATCATCCTCACAGCTGCCTCCGACGCCGGTGAGCAGGCAGGGATTAGAGAGCTCCGCGAGGCGCCGAGCCAGCCAGGCAGCATCCCAGGGAGAGAGCGAGGCCAGGCCCCAGCAGCATGGCCTGATCGCTAAGGGGGTGCGTCTGCTCAGGAACATGGGGAACCAGGAGGCCAAGCAGAGGAAGGCGGCAGGGGGGGGAGGGGGAGAGGCCTCCCACGAGGCGAGGGCCGAGGACGGAGAACCGGATGCCTCCAAGAAGCCGAAGAAGACCCAGAGCAAAACGAGCAAAGGTGGAGGCGACGGGGGAAAGAAGAAATCCAAATCGGAGTCTAAAAGCTCCGTGTTCTCCTCCATGAGGATCCGGAAAAGTCTGTCCAAGACTAAGGGGATGTC
>CM042857.1:3288138-3330638 GCA_023658055.1 Thaleichthys pacificus
CTGTGACACTGGGACAAATAAGGACACGCACACATGCACACACACACACACACATATACACACACATCTGCTTGCGTAGACCATCTGGTGACCGTGTTGCGTAAGAGCTCCACGTGCCCAGGGCCCGGGCTGCTCCTCCCCAGCAGAAAGCTCACTCTGCCTGGGTTGGTCAGAGCATCACTCCCCCTCACAGTGTACCTGGGCTGGAGGCTGCACCCAGAGCGCTGCATTATTCAGCATGACCAGAGACAACCTCATTTTGAGTCCACAGACAAAACAGCTTCCCTTTCTTTATTTCTTTATTTCAACCCTGCCCCCTTCTCCATCATTCTCTGTCTCTCTCTCTCTCTCTCTCTCTCTCAGAATCAGAATCAGAATCAGAATTGGATTTATTCGCCATGAAAGTTTGCACAGACAAGGAATTTGCTTTGGCAGGAAGGTGCATACAATAAACATATAGGGACCTAAAATTTAAATATGTGGACTATCTATACTAAGGGTACATAAACTAGCAGTACTAAGTGGAATTATAATTAAATAAGATATACAATAAAAATAAAGATATACAATAAAAGCTAAAAAAAAAAAAAAAAAAAAAAATAAGTTGCCAAATTTACAATATAAAAATACAAATATTACAAAAAATACAAATGTACAAGATACAATTTTGCAATGCAGTGCAAGAGCAGTGTTTTAGCAGGAAGTCGATTGTCAGTGTGGTCCCTTGGCCTTGTTGAAGAGGCCAACAGCGGAAGGGAAGAAACTGTTATTGTGGCGTGAGGTATTGGTCTTGATGGACCGCAGCCTTCTGCCGGAGGGGAGTAGCTGGAACAGGGAGTGTCCAGGGTGGGAGGAGTCGGCCACAATCTTTCTCGCTCGCCTCAGGGTCCTCGAGGAGTGCAGGTCCTCGAGGGTAGGTAGATTGCAGCCAATCACCTTCTCAGCAGTGCGGATGATACGCTGCAGCCTGCTCTTGTCCTTGGCAGTGGCAGCAGCGTACCAGACGGTGATGGAGGAGGTGAGGATGGACTCAATGATGGCTGAGTAGAAGTGCACCATCATTGTCTTTGGCAGGTTGAACTTCTTCAGCTGCCGAAGGAAGTACATCCTCTGTTGTGCTTTCTTGATGAGGGAGCTGATGTTCAGTTCCCACTTGAGGTCCTGGGAGAGGATAGTGCCCAGGAAGCGGAAGGACTCCACAGTGTTGACTGGGAGTCACACAGGGTGATGGGGGTGAGTGGGGCTGTGTTCTTCCTGAAGTCCACAACCATCTCCACTGTCTTAAGAGCATTGAGCTCTAAGTTGTTCTGGCTGCACCAGGTCACCAGGTTGGCCGCTTCCCACCTGTAATCAGACTCGTCTCCACCAGAGATGAGCCCAATAAGGGTGGTGTCGTCCGCAAACTTCAGGAGTTTGACGGACGGATGACTGGAGGTGCAGCTGTTGGTGTACAGGGAGAAGAGCAGAGGAGAAAGGACGCAGCCCTGAGGTGATCCGGTGCTGGTGGACCGGGAGTCAGAGACTTGTGTTCCCAGCTTAACGCACTGCTTCCTGTCAGACAGGAAGTCTGTGATCCACCTGCAGGTGGAATCAGGCACGTTCAGCTGGGAGAGCTTGTCCTGAAGCAGGGCGGGGATGATGGTATTGAAGGCAGAGCTGAAGTCCACAAACAGGATCCTGGCATAGGATGCTGGGGAGTCCAGGTGCTGTAGGGTGAAGTGGAGGGCCATGTTAACTGCATCGTCCACAGACCTGTTGGCTCTGTAGGCAAACTGCAGGGGGTCCAGTAGAGGGTCTGTGATGGATTTAAGGTGTGCCAGCACCAGGCGCTCGAAAGACTTCATTACCACAGAGGTCAGGGCGACGGGTCTGTAGTCATTATGTCCTGTTGGCCTTGGCTTTTTGGGCACAGGGATGATGGTGGAGGACTTGAGACAGGCAGGCACATGGCATGTCTCAAGGGAGGTGTTAAAGATGTAGGTAAACACTGGTGACAGCTGGTCAGCGCAGTGCTTGAGGGTGGCTGGAGAGACAGAGTCCGGCCCAGCTGCTTTGCGGGGATTCTGCCTCTTGAAAATGTTGTTAACTTCACCCTCCTGGATGGAGAGAGTCGTCACTGAAGAGGGGGGTAGGAGGGAGGCCTCCTGGGTGGGAAGGGGTAGTTCAGGACTATCCAATTGTCTTTCAAATCTGCAGTAGAACTCATTCAGGTCGTTGGCCAGGCGGGAGTCGTTAGTGGAGTGGGGGGCTCTGGGCTTGTAGTTGGTAATCTGCCTGAGCCCTCTCCAGACAGAAGCAGGGTCGTTTGCAGAGAATTGGTGTTTTAGTCTCTCCGAGTACAGTCGTTTAGCTTCCCTCACCGCCTTGCTAACCTGTTCTTCGACTCCTTAAAACTGTCTTTGTCCCCACTCCTAAACGCGGCCTCTTTTGCTGACCTCAACCTTCTGAGTTTAGCTGTAAACCAGGGTTTGTCGTTGTTGTAGCTTACCCTGGTGCGTGTTGGTATACAGCAGTCCTCACAGAAGCTGATGTATGATGTCACAGCCTCTGTGAGCTCATCCAGACTATTTGTAGCAGTCGTGAACATGTCCCAGTCAGTGCAGTCCAAGCACGCCCGCAGATCCTCCATAGCTTCACTGGTCCACTGTTTTGATGTCCTCACAGCAGGCTTACAGCGCTTTAGCTTCTGCCTGTATGCAGGAATCAGGTGGACCATGGCGTGGTCAGAGTGACCCAGTGCTGCTCGGGGGACCGCATGGTATGCTTTGCTGATTGTAGAGTAGCAGTGATCCAAGGTGTTTCCTTCTCTGGTAGGGCATTTGATGAATTGTCTATATTTTGGGAGTTCTTGAGTGAGATTGCCTTTGTTAAGTCGCCTAGCACAATAACCAAGGAATCCGGATTTTCTTGCTCCACACTCAGTATCTGGCTGGCGAGCACACGTTGAGCCTCGTTGACGCTAGCCTGCGGAGGCATGTAGACGCCAACCAGAAATGAATGATGCAAACTCTCGTGGCGAGTAAAAAGGTCGGCAGTTAATAAAAAATGTTTCCAGATCAGGAGAACAGTGCTGCACTCTCTGCAACTCTCTGCAACTCTCTCTCTCTCTCTCTCTCTCTCTCTCTCTCTCTCTCTCTCTCTCTCTCTTCTCTCTCACTCGATCTCTTTCCCTTCCCGTCCCCATTTTCTTTCTTTTATCTCTCTCTTTCTTGGTCCTGCCGCCGTGCACTAGCGTGTGTGCACTCTCCTCCTCTTTTTTTCGATCACACCATCCTCACTCTCTCCCACATTCTTTTATGGATCAGTGGTAGCCCACTGAGCGGGCTACCCTGTCTCCTCTCAGCCTGGTTCTGAGGCATCTACTGTAACTGCAGTCATGTGTGTAGTGGTTCCTG
Source organism: Thaleichthys pacificus (assembly GCA_023658055.1). Lineage (NCBI taxonomy): Eukaryota > Metazoa > Chordata > Actinopteri > Osmeriformes > Osmeridae > Thaleichthys > Thaleichthys pacificus. The sequence goes on from CM042857.1 coordinate 3,291,534, forward strand.
GGCTGTGATGATTAGTGTCTAGCAGCCTTGTCCCTGTTTCGTCCCCATCACAGGCCAATGGGGGAATTCAATTCCGTTCCCTCTTGGTGCCATAAAATGAACACAACCCGACTCTTACTCAGAGGATTTGTGAATAATCTCAGCGGGGGGGGGAAATCGTGGTGATCCTGCTGAGGAGGTTTTCTACACATCGTGACGTTGTTAAGCTGGGAGGGCTGTGACAGTGTGACACGGTTCTCTTTGTGTCTCTGTTTGTCTGAGTTTCCTGGCACTGCGGAGAGCTACGGTTCTGGTGTTGTTCTGGCATTCGCTGCTCGGTGGAAGCACAGCCTGGTGTCAGTTCTCAACGTGAAACAAATGACCTCTTTGCTCTGAAGTGTGTGAAAACGCCCACTCGCGCTCGCTCGCTAGCGTGCACGCAAAGGCGGATACACAAACGCACAGCGTTCTGTCTCGAGATGCTTTGTGGTCCTTACATAAATGGCTTTGTATTGACGTAACCCTTTGTGTCACATCAAAGCCGTTTTCAATTGGAACTCATTTTCGTACGCTGCACTACTGTCGAAGCGTTTTGTTGTTGCATCATTTGAGGCCATAGGATGGTGCATTTTTAAGTGTGCTTGCCACAGGGGAGCTATTAACAGCTACAGTTTCCCCGGGAAATCATTTGTTTGGTTGATATGAAACAAGCGTTCAAGCGTTACAGTATCACAATAGGAGACATTCCCAATAGAGGCTTTTTGTTGTGTTTCTCTCAAAGCAGTTGTGTTCACTTTTTGCCTTAGACCATTTACCTCAAGTTAAACCTCACAATAGGGACTGTTGTGTTCATAGGACACACAAATTGCCTTACATGACTGGAAGGTAGAGAACTGTCATCATTAGCTGAACTCGTTACCAGAATAGACCGACTTCTGTTCTATCTATTTTAGTGGACAGAATGTACTGAGTCTTGTTTAGCAAGAGATTATCTATTGATTTATTCCTTGAGGAGAAGTCAAATCTGATTAAACATAAATGGATTGCCTGTCTTACTGTCAGCTATTCAGGTCCAGCCAGGTCTGTAGCTACGATAAGAGATTTGTTTTGTAGCCTGAGGTCCCCCCTGTGAGGAATAGCATCGATGCGTAGCTATCCAGCAGGAGGAAATTCCATCTGACCGCCCTCTCAACCTCCTTCTCTGTCTCAGGTGGAGCAGCTGTACACCTGGGCATTGTTCAGCCCTCTGCCTCACCTCTGTGGAGCTCACGAGGGCCACATGCCGAGTCGTGTCCAGGCTTCATGGCCTCCGACCCAGCACACTGGTGAGGACAGCCATGGGGGTGGACCTGGGACTCTGTTTGACTTAACCTCTTTTTGTTCACTACAGCCACATATTTCCAACAAATGTAATCGACTTTATGAATATGAGTATTCACAGTGGTCATATATGTGTTTCTGATTTATAGGTCCCCCAAGACCAGATGGAATACAATCTGAGGTACATGTTTGTTGTGACTTTGCTTGATTGCAATAACTCTTCTCTCCACTAGGAGTCAGACTTGGATTTCGCTTCTTTTTAACATCGACTCCAAGTCTAGACCAATAGGGACCTACTCAATCCACCAGCCATTCCTGACCATCACAGCAACCACAAATCTACGAATTTTGCATGTCAATTCTTGCCCCTCCCCTTGTGACCTACATGAAGCCCGGTTCGAATGACAGAGCCAGCGTGTGGAGTCAGGGACCTGGGGTCTAGACATGTGGTCGTCCATGACCCAGCTGTCCCTCATGCCTCCCTGACCAGCTCTGGTCAGATGTGGCTGGTCACAGTCACACATCCAGGGTGTGGCATGTCACACAGCCAGGGTGTGGCATGTCACACATCCAGGGTGTGGCATGTCACACAGCCAGGGTGTGGCATGTCACACATCCAGGGTGTGGCATGTCACACAGCCAGGGTGTGGCATGTCACACAGCCAGGGTGTGGCATGTCACACAGCCAGGGTGTGGCATGTCACAACTCTGTAGGGCTCAAATCCTCTCCTGCCAGATACAGTAATGAGGCATCTCAAACACAGAAAAAGAATGTTGTCGCTTCTCCCAGAATTTGAGGGACGACCACACAATGCATTCGTGCCTTTATGTGTTTGGTCAGAATCCAACACACTGTCTGCATAGTTGAAAAACGATTCAAGCACACTTCATCTGTGACTAGGTTTAATGACCACTGTGGTCAGATTAGTGTTGAGGTCTGTGTTTGTGCCCGGACAGGCTGAGGCGGGTGTGAAGCCAGCACAGCCCTGGCAGGAAGGAGACACCATGGTTCCCCAGCTGGAGCAGACCATAGAGGACCTGAGGGTCCAGATCGCAGCCCTGGAGCACCAGCAGGGCGCCGTACAGAAGCTTGCCCAGGAAGGGCAGGACGCTGTGGGCCTGGGGAGAGGTGGAGCGGGGAGGAAGGGTCTGGAGGTGTCCGTACAGACTTCCCCCGTGGAGGAAGGCTTTAGGTTCAAAGTGCCTTTCGGAGAGGGGACCTCCATGGCCTCGTCTGCCTCTGTCTCAGCCCTGGCCTCCTCTGCTCCCAGCCTGGGACCTGGACCAGGGTTCGTCTGCACCTGCCAGCTGAAGCAAAGCGAGACCCGGCCTCCCCCCCCGCCCCCGCCCCCGCCTCCCCCCCCTCCGCCTCCGCTACCCGGGGGAGAGCCATGCCCTCCCCCACCACCTCCCCCCCTGCCGGGCGGAGCTGCGCCCCCTCCACCCCCTCCCCCTCCCCCACCCCTCCCTGGACAGGGCCCTTGCCCCCCACCTCCGCCCCCACCCCCGCCTGGCTTTGGACCTCCACCCCCCCCTCCTCCTCCAGGAATGGGCCCTCCGCCTCCCCCTCCACCCCCAGGCTTTGGCCCCCCTCCCCCACCTCCAGCTGGAGGTCCTGTCCTCTCCATGGTCCAGGACTCGGGTCCCCTGAAGGCCTCCATCGAGCCCCCTAAACCCATGAAGCCCCTGTACTGGACCAGGATTCAGCTGGATGCTAAAAAGTATGTTGACGTTGAAAGAGTTCCCTGCATGTGTATGTCCCAGTGGGCTAGGGAGTCTTGCTGTACTGTATGGAGCATGAATGAGGGAAATTAACCTGGAGCTTTCCTTACTAGACGAGAGAGGGTTGTCCTCTGATAAAGATCAGTTGTGTTCACCATAGGAAAGCCATTGGGATGCTAACTGGGTGTAAAATGAGAGAAAGTTAGGGAGTGAGCCATTAGTCTGATTTGAACCAGGTGCTCTACTGGTGAACGTCACTGTAGTCCTAGTAGGCTTCTTAGTGGATTCATCCAACACTGGTGCACAGTACATAGACAGTCACAGACATCACGTTACTATAACATGCTCAGTTTCCTGACAAGCCACTTTCCTCAGGCCTTCAGGAAATCTGTTCCCCCAGGGAAATCTGTTCCCCCTGTGTTCTCAGTGTAAAAGACTGATGTATAGATGAAACTTGTTATACGTAATGATCACAGTAGCATAAATCACCAGCATCACTGTATTGCTTTATAAATGGGCAGAATGTAATATACAGGGGGGGGGGGGACCACTTTCCTCAGGCCTTCAGGGATCTACAGTATTACTGGTTTCATTCTGCTTTGACTACAATGACTACAAGTGCAATGATGTGATCTTACAGTCAAACTGTATTCTGTATGCCCTGTGTGTCCTGTATCGTGTACTGTGTGGGTCGGTGTAAGGTGGTGGTGGTAATTACCAGATATCTTCCCTCTCTTCCCGAGGGAGTCGAGTGGCTCTCTGGTGTGGGAGAAGATCGAAGAGCCTTCGGTGGACTTTAATGAGTTTGTGGAGCTGTTTTCCAAGAGCGCCGTCAAGGAGAAGAAGAAGCCCATTTCCGACACCATCTCCAAGTCCAAGGCCAAACAGGTGTGTGTGTGTTGTGAGTGTGTCCCAGGTTGTGCAGAGTGTGTGTGTGTGTGTTGTACAACACGAGTCCCATACAGCACATGCTTGTGAGGTGCTTGTCTGTAGCCCTGGTCCTCTCCCCCGTCTAGACCTCTCTCCATCCCTGTGGCTCTCCCCCGTCTAGACCTCTCTCCATCCCTGTGGCTCTCCCCCGTCTAGACCTCTCTCCATCCCTGTGGCTCTCCCCCGTCTAGACCTCTCTCCATCCCTGTGGCTCCGTGCTCGTGGGTGACAAGAGGAAGCGCTGAGGCCAGACACTGATCATGCACCGTGAGCTCTGGTTCCTCCCTGGCTCCCATGCCCATCCCCGAGCCCCTCCAGGGCAGACCTGCTGTGGTGGGAGTGGGGCCAGGGCAGGGAGCCAGGGCAGGGAGCCAGGGCAGGGAGCCAGGCACTCGCGTGCGTTTACTGAACCCCCCCCCCCCCCCCCCCCCCTTCAGTGTCTCAGACGGGGGTCTGTGGAAGGCGCTTCAACTGACCTTGTTCCTGTTGCGGTTCCTCCTCTGATGTCAGATTATGGAGGGTTGGGGAGAGGGGGGGGGGGGGGGGGGTGAAATCAGTCAGTGACTGAGGAAAGAGCAGTGCTGAGAGAGAGAGACTTCCTGTGTAGTGTCTGTCAGAGCCCAGGCTTGTGACAGGGTCTGAAGTGTCGAGGATGAGAATGGTTATTTGTTGAAGCGGGTGTGTTGACTTATTCCCTCCCAATGTCAGACAAACCGAGAAAAGAGTGTTGGGATTTAGCCTGGCACCTAATCTCTTTCAACAGATCACGTCAACAGATATTGTTTTGTTATCATGTTTTCCGTGTTCTGGTTGTGCAGAGAACAACTCTGTCCCCAGGGTAAGTCTCTCATATGTGATGCAGATACTGCTGAACTCCAGTTTTGTCTTTGTGGGATGCATGAAAATCTGCGTTGGCCAATGTTGAAAACAAAGTACTTTGAGAATGATTGACTCATGTAATTGGGAGGAAGCGTAAATAAAAGATTAAAGCGGGACTGACGTAGCTTTAAAGAACTTTTCGGAGCCGAAGATTCAGATGTCACAGATGGCATGCATGAGTACTCCATTGTGACTGAGATTTAGTGAATCTGTCTTAACTTATTCAAACCCAAAGTCAACTAAGTTGCGTAAAATCTTTATTTACTGTAAATTAGATATGATCATGTACATTAGGAATGGTACAGTTAGTGGAAAGGAAAATATAAATATTTCTTAAACTGTTAAATCAGTGTTTGAAATATTGGAAATATTATTATATTAATAATATAAAGATAGCTTTGACAACCAGTGTCTCCAGTGACAAACCAGTGCATTGAAACCATATTAAGAGACATACAGTATAATCATTTAGGAGAAATAGTTTGTCATGTTATTCACAGTATACTTACAGGGCCCTAGTATGTTTGCCTACTGGCTAGTCTCTCTGTATTAAGTGTATTATCAATGCCAGGGGTTGAAGGTAGTGAATGTAATGGAATGTTTTGTAAATGAGTTGGTATGTCTCAAAGATCTGTGAGTTTTATATTGACCCATCTAAAAGATGATGGAAGTGAATAATTGGAGAAAAAGCATTAAGTTGTCAATCATTTGAATCCAACCAGAAAGGATTACAATTTGCATGATGTCTGTGGGCGAATTGGGTGGAACTCATGGAACGAAAAGGTAAACATTGGAGAGATGTTCAGTTTTGTGCCTTTCTCCCTCTCTCTCTCTCTCTCTCTCTCTCATGCTCTCTCTCTCTCCTGCTCTCTCTCTCTCCTGCTCTCTCTCTCTCCTGCTCTCTCTCTCTCCATCTCTCTCCCTTTTTCCTTCTCTCTCTGTCTCTCCCAGGTTGTGAAACTGTTGAACAACAAGCGTTCCCAGGCAGTTGGGATCTTAATGTCCAGTATTCATCTGGACATGAAGGACATCCAGAACGGTGAGTGCTGCCTCACTTCTGTTTTCCTTCTGCGGTGCCAAGTCCTTTACAGCGGGACACGTCTGCGCTCCCCTGCTCCTTTTAGCGAGCTGAAAAGTGAACCGTTTAGGTCTCAGCGCCGACTATCAACCCCGGGTCAAGGCCCAATTAACCCTGACAGTGTCGGGCAGAGATTTCCTCCGTCTCACACAAGGTGAGGGCCTGGCTCTTGTAATAGACTCTCTGGAACTCTTTTTGACAGAGCTGTTTGTTCAGAAGAACGTTCCAGAAGTAAATATTCATCCCTGAGTCTTGGTTTGCAAAGGTTTGTCAGAAAATCAGCGGGTTATAAATTTATCAACCAATTCATGTTTGTTTGGAATGCAATGTCTGACTTAAACCTACAAGACAAAGTGCCACAAACAAACTCTTCCACACATCCTCTCTTCATCCTCTCTTCCACCTCTCCTCCTTCAGTTATAACTCTTATCTTTGTGTTTTTTTTTTAACTTCTATCGCTCTATCTGTTGTCACCCTTTTGTCTAAACGCCCTGGCAACGGCGGAACCCTCCAGACATTAATGAGGATGGATCGTCTCCCTTGTTATAGTCTTCTGATTGCTCCCTCGTTCACTCTACACCCCTTGTCTAAACACGCCGGTGAGATCCTCGTTGAGGAGGGCTCGTCTGTCTCTCCGTCCCCTCGGCCCCCCCCTCCAGGCGAGGAGGCTCATCAGCGCCCTTGTTCGCACACCCATGTTAAGACGTCCTTCCAGCGTGCGCCACAATCAGCGTTGATTGTACAGAAAGGTTCGTCACAGAGGCCCGAGACAGGAGACCCGTTGAAACAGGGCTCCTCGTGACCATCGCAGGCCCGTGTTACAACATTTATATGGTGCTGATCTATGAGGATTCCTGCTGGACTATAGAGCAGAATGAATCCCCCACAGTCGACCACATCTGAGGAGAGAGGCAGAACAATGCTCGTCTAAGCCCCGGATTGCGTTTTATGACTCTTACATTGTTTCACAAGGAGCCATGTTGTTTATTAGTTGTTGTTGCTGCCATTTCCTCGTCTGTCTGGCTGCCACTCGCATGTTTTGGAAGACATGTCAGTGCTGCGGGACTTTTTGTTAGGTCGTAGTGTCGCAGCCAATCAGAAGCCAGGCCTGGCGCCTACCTGCCTGGGGTACGGTAGATGATGGAGGGCGGGGGCCAGGCGCCTAAAAGCGATGATACGGACCGCTCCCCTTCTCAGCTAAACCCCAGGTCCAACGGACATTATAAACAGAACCATTCAAGCTCCATAGAGAGGAGAAGAGAGAGAGAGAAAAGGGAGGAGAGGAGAAGCGATGCAAGATGAAGAGAGGACACAAGAGGAGAAGAGAGGAAAGTATGTGGGGGGGAAAGGGGGAAGAGGGGAAAAAGAGATAGAAAAAGAGTGAGAGGGGGAAGGAAGAGAGAGAGTTTTGTGTATCAAGTTTGTGTGTGTATGGGGGAGGGTGTTGCTACTTGGATCACCTTTGGGATGGTCGTCGTGACGATCAGAAGCTGTTCCATAAAAGACTGAGAGGTCGAGAGAAACTCACATGGACACTGACAAAAAGATAATCGCAATCTCTACAAATCTGCAATATGTAATTTTTCTTCTTCAATGTGACAGTATTCAAATAGCTGAAGCATCATTCCTATTAACCTCAACCAGTCTTTCACATGGCCAGTCAGTCAGCTTGGCTAGGAAAGCATGCATGAATGGTAGATTACAGAGTAAATACCTTGTCTGTGTTTCTAGTGTGGTCGGTCTGGCCAAACCACCAGTTAAAGAGCCAGTTCTGTTCTTCGTTGCATTTTCCCAGACCAGTCCTGTCTGTGTGTCTGTCTGTCTATTTATCCGTCTGTTGGTCTCCAAAGCCAAAAGAAAATTGCTTTGTGAGCATAGCTTGCAACACTCCAGTAGTTTTTGAATATTAACATAGAAAATCGTGTTTGTGTTCCATTGAATACAGTACAATGATTTTGCACAATGCCTCATTTGTCTAACACTGTCTCACTATGAACCATCTCAGTCTATCTAGTCTTTCACCTCTTCCAACCCACCTTGTCGACTGTTGGCCAGTTCAGTCCTTTACCCGTCAGCCTAGCTATTTCACAGCTTCGCAACACTGGAGCAGTCTTAACAAAGCAGTCAAATGTGGGCACACACACTACACAAGTCTCACACCGTGAAATGTGAATACTAAGCGCGGCTAGGCTGCTTGTGCTGAACCCAACACCTCAGATAAAACAGAGGCGACCTCCAGGCTCTGTTTGTCTTTAAACATTTACTTTCAAAGGATTAATGCTCACGGGCGCCAGGTTCACCAGCCGCCGAGACCGAAAGGCGACAGCAGGAATTCAAACACAGCACTTTCTACCTTGAGGGAACTCAGACAGCCCGTGTTTATGCTGCCGTTCGGTAGTTTGATGCTCCCACAGCACTGGCTGCTGGAAGTGTGTGTGTGTGTGTGTGTGTGTGTGTTGTGGTGTGAGCTATACTCTAACTGAAAGTGTGTGTGTGTGTGTGTATGTGTGTGTGTGTGTTGTGGTGTGAGCTATACTCTAACTGAAGTGTGTGTGTGTGTGTGTGTGTTGTGTGTGAGCGATACTCTAACTGAGAGTGTGTGTGTGTGTGTGGTGTGAGCTATACTCTAACTGAAAGTGTGTGTGTGTGTGTGTGAGCTATACTCTAACTGAAAGTGCCAAGTGTGTATGCGTGCCTGTGTGTTATGTTGTCAGCTATACTGTAACCTTCGTAAAGATATATTCATAGCTTCCATCATCTGCATTAAGTTAGTGGAGTTGTAAAGCATGGATGTTCCTATCGTCGTAACTGTTCATCATACGCCTGCGTCTGGCCTTGTTCACGGATAAGCTTGACTTCACTGTTGTTGTTATTCTTGTCATCGCTTGTTAAGACTAGGACCACATCAGAACAGGACGTTGTCGCCATGTACAGTAGTGTGTCTAATATGGACTTGGCAGGGATGTATATGAGTATTTAAAGCCACCCTGTCTTTCTGTTTCATCTCTCCAGCTATCCTGAACATGGACAACACTGTGGTGGATCTGGAGACCTTGCAGGCTCTGTACGAAAACGTAAGTGTGACGTCTGGTGACTGACTAGACTAACCCCTACCCTTCCCCTGAGACGTGGAAGCCATGATGACGAACATGACCGATTATTTACTGGCACAAAGAGCTCCCATGATCCTAAGTTATGTTATATTCATAAACCGCAAACACTTCACTGATATCATGCAGAAATTATTGCGCAAACGTTTGAGCAATAGTTGTGTCATCAACTTTAAGAGACAGATTGGTGTGTGGGTTTTTGACCCACCCACCCCACCACCCCACCCCATTTCCTGTTTGCGGTTTGCTGTGAAACAACCATTATGGAGCTATTTGCTCAAGACATTGAATGATTAACGATTAAGCGCCAACCCCACACAGTGTAGATAGACTGAACAACAGAATCAAACTGAGCATCATAGTGAAATCTAAGTAACAAGTGAGTAGCTGCTTTATCAGCGACTAGCTAACAGCATCACTCAGCAGTTATTCATTTGTTTTATCTGGCTCTGTGGTGACTACTAAACACAAACTACACCTCCCATCAATCAAATTCACCTTCCTTGGAGCACAAAAAGTAAAAAGCCCTTTCCATAAACAGTCGCCAAATTTCCAGTCATTAATTAAAAGTCATAAAACTGTTTCCAGTCTATGTTGCCTGATGATTTGCTTGTGGACGTTAGCTCCATCGTGTGTTCTGTGAAAATGCCTCAGTCTTTGGACCTCAGGTCCGGTTTGGCTCACTTGAAAAGGGGAACCAAAAAAAATGTGCATTAGATACCAAAACAAACATGCTCAACCACAAACCCTTTTGGTATGTGTGGTGCTTGGCGACAGACTCTTGCCTGTCTGTGTCTGCAAGAGTGGGATTTCCAGTTTTCCTTTAGTGAAAATGCGTTCTTATTGAATAAGATCGGGCCCCACTGTTGTGAAACCTGTGGGGGTTTTTTTTTGATTGAAGGAGAAAAGAAGAGGAGAACAGGCAATTCTTTTAGGATCTACAGGAGATTAGAGTGACTGTAAAATCATATTTGAGTGTCATGTTCTCAGTTCTCAGGGGGAACCCTGGTGGCTCACCGGGTTGAGCGTGTATCACGTAGGGCGAGGCCATTCCCGGCATGTCTTCCCTCTCTCTCTCTCTCTCTCTTCTCTCTCTCTCTCTCTCTCTCTCTCTCTCTCTCTCTCTCTCTCTCTCTCCCTCTCTCTCTCTCTCTCCCTCTCCCTCTCCCTCTCCCTCTCTCTCTCTCTCTCCCTCTCTCTCTCTCTCTCGCTCTCTCTCGCTCTCGCTCTCTCTCTCTCTCTCTCGCTCTCTCTCTCCCTCTCTCTCTCTGTCACTGTCCAAATAAATGAAGCAAAGAAAAATGGCCACAAAACAATAAAAAAAGAGTAATATTCTCTTCTGAAATGATAAACAATGGTGTTCTGAATAACCAACACTTCATAATGGGGGGGAAAAAAAGGAAAGGAAATGGGGTTATCCGTCTTCAACAAGACCTTATTGATATTCACGCGTCCAAAGGAGCTGCATACATCATTACATCAACAGCGAACACTACATGAAAAGGGGCATGTTTTTCCAATTTCCAACGTGATCCAGTTGTTAGAGATGCTGTGAGAGTCCTGAGAGGGGTCTTGGCACGGCTACACACGAGGACCTGAGCCCCTGCTGCCGGGGTCACGCCGCTGACATTGATCATGGGAGCAACAGCACGCTGACTGGAGACGTGTTGCCGTTTCAGGAGGGAAATGTGTCATAACGAGGGATCAGAGGGGCCTAACCTCTCCGCTCACCCCCCCCCTCCCTCCGTCTCTCTCTTCAACGCCAGTCGTCTTTCTCTCTATCTCTTAATCTCTCTCTCTTTATTCTCTCTTTATCTCTTTCTGTGTTCTTTCTTTTTTCTACCTCTCACTCTCTCTCTTCCTCCCTCTCTCTTCCCAGCCCCTCAGGCTATGTTATTGAGTTGAGGAGCCAAATGATTTCTCTTTTGTGTGTGAGTCTCCATCCTGTCTGTGGGTCTCCAGACCCCTAACCACAGCTGGCAGTGCAGCCACCCTGTCTCAGAAATGTGATAGAGAGGAGGAGGGAGAGAGGGAGGGAGAGAGGGAGAGAGGGAGAGAGAGAGAGAGAGGGAGAGAGGGAGAGAGGGAGAGAGGGAGAGAGGGAGAGAGGGAGAGAGAAAGAGAATACAAAGAGAGAAAAGGAAGAGCCAGAGAAAAGAGTGAATACAAAGAGAGAGAGAGAGAGAGGTTCTTAAGGACCACACCCTGGCTGTTCTGTCAGACTCCCTGACACACAGGGTCAGTCCTCACAGGTCAGTCCTCCAGTCATGTCACGTCACAGAGGGAGGCAGAGTCGCTGTGTCTGTGGGATGGAAGATTAGAACCAGCTCCAACCACCTCTCCTCTCCCAAACCTCAAACCCACAGCCATGCAGCGGCTCCCTGCGACGGCTCTGTGCTGCATGATATCACTCCCATACAGAGGGCACCATCCTCCGTCAATTATCGCATGACATCCATCGGCAAGCCGGCTTCCGACTTTGAGAAGTTCGTGGGCTCCTTCTCCTCGTCGCAGCGCTGGATTACTCATCCCGTGATCGGCGTCAGTGAGAAATCGCAGGACGAAAACCTTCACATCTTGCCCCGAAGGCTGGTGCTGGAAAAGCACTCTCTCCTTGGCAGTCGAAACGCACCGCATGAGGCAGTATTTGACGTGCCAGCGAGATCTGGACTGATTCACAACTCTCATGCTAATACATACTTGTACCCAATTATACCTCTGAGTGGTGCTCCCCCAAATGTTACACACGGGTCTGTTTTGCATTAAATGCATTTACACTTTAAAAACCGGGGGTAAAGGAGAAACAGAGCTGGCCCTGATGGACTCAAGCCCTGGGATGTGCAGAATACTAATAAGCTCTGTGTGTTTCATGCCCACGTTTGATGTATGGACAAACTATGCGAGAGAGAGAGACAGGGAGACAGGGAGAGAGAGAGAGAAAGGGAGGGAGGGAGACAGGGAGACAGGGAGAGAGAGAGAGAAAGGGAGGGAGGGAGAGAGGGAGACAGGGAGAGAGGGAGAGAAAGGGAGGGAGGGAGAGAGGGAGAGAGAGAGAGAGTAAGATGGAGGGAGGGAGGGAGGGAGGAGAGAGAGAGAAAGGGAGAGAGGGAGAGAGGGAGAGAGGGAGAGAGGAGGGAGGGAGGGAGAGTAAGATGGAGGGAGGGAGGGCGAGAGAGACGAGGGGGAGACAAAGAGAGGTAGAAGAAACAGGAAGACAGACAGCTCCTCTGGTCTGATGGAGAAGCAGAGAGGAAGGGACAGCGCTGGGACATCGTCTCTGACTCAGACGCTTCAACGTTTTTTGCCATCCTGCGTCTGAAACGTCAGCTCCTATTGTGTGTGCGCGTGTGAAGGGGGGGCATCTCTGGCCTGGTTTCCTGCTAACCACCTTGTATGAAACTGTGGTGGAGCATCTGTCAGGAGAATACCAGACAGGAATGTTGTCTGTAAAGGCTAAACAATACTGTAGTGTTGTGTTTAAGGGGTATACTGTTTACGAAAAGTATAGTTTAGAGTAAACAGTTTTCTGTGTTCAAAAATCACAGTCAACTTAGCGTGGTGACAAATGACCAACAACCCCCCCCCCCCCCCCTGCCCTCGCCCCTTCTCAGGTGGCAGTTTCTCATGAAATCCAAAACATACCAAATGTGAAAACTGAAAATAAATCGCATGTGTTACTGACTAAAAAGTAATCTTTGTTCTCCACGCTCATCCCAGAGAGCCCAGGAGGACGAGATGGAGAAGATCACAAAGCACATCAAGTCATCCAAAGACAAAGAAGATGCCAAACCACTTGACAAACCCGAACAGTGAGAACAACATCTCCTCTCACATCCTGAACCCATCTCCTTCAGTTTGATTCTTTTGTACTTGCTGTTTTGAACTAAGGGTGTGAGATTGTGAGTGTTCTTCTACTCTGTCATTTTCCAGGTTCCTCTTCCAGCTCTCCCAGATCCCTAACTTCTCTGGCCGGGTTTTCTGTATCCTCTTCCAGTCCACCTTCTCTGAATGTATCGTTTCAGTCCAACGCAAAGTGGAGATACTTCAGAGAGTCTGCAAGGCGAGTGTCTTCCACCATATCTTTGCCTTTTCTTCATTTTGTTTCTGTACGTGTATCTCTCTCCCCTCTCCCTCTCTCCCCCCTCTCCCTCTCCCTCCTCTCTCTCCCCCCTCTCCCTCTCTCTCTCTCTCTCTCTCTCCCCCTCTCTCTCCCCCCTCTCTCCCTCTCTCTCTCTCCCGCCTCCTCCCTCTCTCTCTCTCTCCCGCTCTCCCTCTCTCTCTCTCCCTCTCTCCTCTCCCTCTCTCTCTCTCTCCTGATAAACGTATAGGACCGTAGAAGGAGTGTTGTGTATGTTGGAATGAGAGGCATTGTCTCTTTGCAGGCCAATATACGGTACATTGGTGCCAGATGCCCAGAGCTCGAACTTCACCTCGCTCTCCTTTTATCTTCCCCTTTTCATTTGTTTCCTGTGTATACTCTCATCTCTTTCTCTTCACTTTCTTCAATCGCTCACATTCATATCTGGTCCCAGGTCCGTCTTTTCATTTCCTTCTCTCATTTTAACGTCCCCTCTTGTTCTCCCTCTCCTCCCTCTCCTCCCCCTCCCTCCCCTCTCCTCCCTCTTTTGGTGTGTGTGTGTCCCAGACCCTACAGGGTAGTCAGTGCGTCATGCAGGTGCTGGGCCTGATTTTGGCTTTTGGGAACTTCATGAACGGGGGGAACCGGTCGAGAGGTCAGGCAGACGGCTTCTCTCTTGACATCCTGCCCAAACTCAAGGACGTCAAGAGCAGTGTGAGTGTTATCGTACGGAATGGGGTCAGCACACGTAAATATAATAAATATGATATATTATAACATACAGTTAGTCTGTACTGTTTAATGGCTGGTATGGATTTGCTGAGTCCTGACGATGGCATCAACTAACTTCATCACCTGCTAGTGAAACTATTGTTTTGCTTCAAACAGCATGTGGGATTATTGATTGTGTTCAATTGACTTTGTTAAACTGCCAGCATTGCCATATAAGGACACACAAGCGATCGGCCTGTGTTTTTAACGTCTGAATCACAGAGGTGCCCATAAAGAACATCACATTTTCCACCGGTTGTACGTTATGACAAGCTCCCCAGCAGAGCGCCGTATAGCTGTGACGTGTCGTTCCTCTGTGGGGTTATTTACCTCGCTGTTCGCTCCTACAATCGTACTTTCCTTCTCCAAATCCAAACACTCCCCTCCGCAAAATCATTCAATTAATGAATAAAGGATTTCCCGTTTATTTATTTAGATGATTTTTTCTCTCTCTCTCTTTCAGGATAACTCCCAGAGTCTTTTGTGTTACATCGTTGCTTACTATCTAAGGCACTTTGATGAGGTACGGTTTGTTTCCTGTTTATTTGAATCCAGTTCTGATTTACTCCTGATTTGCTTAGATATCTTTCCAGTCCCTCGTTTCATCTCCTCCCTCGCCAGAGGACACCGTGTCTTATCCTTTATCAAATTATTTATTTTCCTTTTCCTCATTTACAACAGAAACGAACGTCTGAGCCCTTCGCCTGCTGCGCTCGGACCTGCAGTGTGTTAGCTGGCAAGGCCTCCAAAGGAGAGCTAGTGTAAATAATTAGGTTAGCCAGATGAGATGAACTCAGAGTTGAGCCGCTTGCCAAAGTCAACCTGCATGACATGGTTCTGGGTTCCTAATGGCTCCCTAGTTATGCTGATGGACAGTGTGAATGAAGGCTTTGATTAGCGTGGCTCCTCTCTAGCTGACCACCATTACCCTGCCCCGGTCTTATCTTATTGGGGATGTTTGGACAACTGATAAGAAGTGGTTGAAACAGCCATTTAAATCCTACCTGGGGTAGATCCTGGGTAAGGTTCTGCTGTTTTAGGATGATTGACTTTGACGTGACTCTGTGTGTATATGTGTCTGTGTACTTGTGTGTGTGCGTGCGTGTATGTGTCTGTGCACGTGTGTGTTTACATGTGTGTGTATGTGTGATGTGTGTGTGTGTGTGTCCAGGACGCTGGTAGAGAGACGTGTGTGTACCCTCTCCCTGAGCCCCAGGACCTTTTCCAGGCCTCTCAGATGAAGTTTGAAGACTTTCAAAGAGACTTACGCAAGCTGAGGAAAGACCTCAATGGTGAGAACGTCTCCACATGATGTTTTTATTAAGTTTGTAGTCCAACACTTCCAAACCTTAGAACCCTGTATATACAACAACTTACCTGGCTGTAAACCTGAATTGACTCAGGTTATGACAGGTGTCATACTGTGTTTATGATACCACAGAATAGGCTTTATGAAAGTATAAATCATATGTAAAAAAAATCCTCCCTCTATCTCTACAATGGAAAATTCTTCAAAGTGTGCACAGCTATGGTCATGTTTGGAGCAAAGAACCGGGTCAATAGATATCATCTGTTTGTCGTACAGACAGCCAAACCAGAACCAGATGTGTTGTCAGAAACAGACTCCTGTTGGGTCCACAAGGCGTGCTCTTACTGTCTTTAAAAACACAGAGCTCAGAACAAGAACCAGGGGTTAGGGAGCCTCAGCTACCTGTTTATCCCAGACAGGGTCCCTTAAAGTGGGCCTTAGAGTCACAGAGCACCCCCTGGCTGGATTGTACCTCCACATTCATGCGAGAGACAAGTGTGCTGCATCTATTGAATTTACTGGAAAAGATTGCCTCATGTAAACTACTTTGTGTGTAAACTACTCTGTCGCCCCAAAGCGGTTACCTAAAGAGAGTGGGACTGTGTTTGACTCAAAGTGCTTCACCTAAGACTATTACACTGTAGGTTAAGATGCAGTTACTTCACAAATCAAGTGACAATGCACTTTTCCTGTGAACTTGTGAGGGGTTTATCGGGAATTATAGTAGTAGATGAGAGTTACAAGAAAAGGAGAGAGAGAGAGTGAGAAGGAGAAATAGTGCCAGGGTACCAGGAGTGAAGTTAAGGGACTTAGAAACAACAAAGAGCTCTGATGAAGTGTGGAAATGAGATTACACACTTAAAGCCAAGCTCATTGGTCGAAATCTCAAATCCAGAGCGCCGTAGTGGATGAGGAGATGGGGAAATGTTCACGTTCAATCCCTAGTCTCTCAGTGCGTTCAACACACAAAGTACTTTCAACACATGGGATACAGGTGGTAAAACTATAAAGTTAGCAAAGTCTAACCTTTGTGTGTGTGCGTGTGTTGTTCCAGAGTAATCACCCAAGTATTGTCTGTTTTCAATCACGTTTTTATGCATCTAACTGCTAAACAGATCAAGCCGTCTATCTGTGTTACATCCCCAAATATAGTTTTTTCCTGTTCTCCTATCCATCTCTTAGTTTAAACCCCTCATTGTTTGTACTTCATTAAAATGGAGTCGGTCACACGGAAGACAGAACTTCTGTTTTTACCCCCAAGTGGCTGGACCTACATAAACGTATCATCACATATCAGGTCCTGCTCCATCTGTAGGGACCAGCGAGGAAGTCGACCAGATGTGAGCTCCTCCTATTGCCTGGAGGAGGGTGGGGAGGGTGGGGGGGCGCGGAGGTGGAGGTGGTGTAGGCGGGGTGTCTACCATGAAGTGAGCGGCCCACAGAACTGTGGCTTGGCCGACCCAAAGGGCCGCGGTGAGCAGGCTACCTCCGCAGAGAGACGGGGCCATCTGGTTGACCAATTAGCATTCCCTGTCCTGCACGGCGAAGATCCCAAGCATGCAAGTTCTGGATCCATCATGGCTGCTGATGGAGCGTGACCGATGGGGGTTCTCAGAGGAGCATTGTGAGGGACATGAGGTTCTGAGGGGCATGGATCCCTGCTTGGCAGGAGGTAGTGAGGTGAACAAAGATGCTTCATCAGAACTGAACCAGGCTTTGCTCCAGAGGTCAAATACCGAAACACTGATTCATCACTTCCATCAATGATTTTATCAGTGCTGGTTCAAACTGTGTTTTTTAGATTAGGAATGAAAGTATTTTTCCCCCCCCCCATTCCATCCATCCATCTTTTTTTGGTGTGTGATTCCATAAGCCTAATAAATGGTATAGGACACTTAATAACTAATTGACTGGATCATCACTTGTTCCTTTAGCTCTTCAGGGAACATAATCCCCTTCTTCTCCTGTCCAGCATGCTCAGCAGAGACGGAGAAGGTCTCCAAGATCTCTTCAGAAGAACATCTGCAGCCCTTTAAAGACAAGATGGAGGTGTTTTTGAGTCAAGGTGAGACATGTTATAGTGTCTTTTATTCCTTCTTGACAACAGCAAGCTGTCCGTCTGTCATGACGAATGCCTCAGCACTCATCTCCTGGAAATGTGTAGCTTACAAAGGGGAAAATACCCGATGCCAATGGCAGCCATTTTGGACCAGGAGCCGGGTGAGATGGGTGATTAATTACAAATCTCTCTGGATGCTAAAGCTGTCCCACTGAGACAAATGCTTGCGTTGTTCTCCTGGTTAATGTCCACTGTCTGGAGAGCAGACAGACTGAAGCCATAGCTTACTAGGGTATCCATGGTGATCTCTGCTTACTTCAGACTTCACTGTATAACTCATTGTTACTCATCTGCAAAACAACACTTACGTACAGAAGGCGACTTTACATTTGCCGTTAGTAACATCTCAAGCCCAAACAAGCAGACAGGTCAAACATGAACACATGACACATTCATGGCTGAATGCAGGTTGGACTGCTTGAGATATTACCCTTATCGGGGGTTCAAGGTAGTGAAGTTTCTAGATGTTTGACTCCTTTATGAACTCTGCTGTGTGTGTAACAGTTGTGACCTCTACTGTAATTCTGCCCTGTCTTCTTTCAGTCCTCCGAGACCCTACTCTCCTGCTTGTACTTCCTCCCTCTCTCTGTTTTTTCTCTCCTCTACATACATCTTATCCTATCTTTAAGATCAAATAAACACTTCAGGAGAGCTGTTTACCCAGAGAGCGGTTAAAACAGGGCTGATTAATTAGTGGTGTAGCAAGCACTGATGAGCAGACTTTCTATCACCTTCCCTCAGCGAGCGGCCATGTTTGTTTTCGTTTGACTGTTTGTTATCGCCTCTCCTTTCTTTTGGATGGTCAACCAAACTGCCTAGGCCCTCAGCCGTTTAAAGTACTCAACCCGGGGGCACCTCCAGGGGCACCTCCAGGGGCACCTCCAGGGGCACCTCCAGGGGCACCTCCAGGGGCACCTCCAGGGGCACCTCCAGGGGCACCCCTGTAGCTCACCGGATAAGTGTGTGTAAGCTGAGGCCGTACCATAGCGGCCTGAGTTGGAATCCGGCCTTGGCAGCTTGGCACGTCCTCCTCTCCCTGTCTCTCTCTCTCTCTGTCTCTCTCTCTCTCTCTCTGTCTCTCTCTCTGTCTCTCTTCTCTCTCGTCTCTGTCTCTCTGTCTGTCCAATAAAATGTGAAAAATGCCAAAAGGTTTATCCCCCCAAAAAACGCAGTGGGAGGCTTAAGCTAGTGGGGTCGATGCGGTTTGGAGTTGGTCTCAGGATGAGGCAGTCCTGCCTTACCCTCTGTAAGGATGAGGCAGCCCTGCCTTACCCTCTGTACACATGGAAGTTCTGTTGGTGTGAACGTTGATTATCGGACTTGGAATCAGAGTAAACTAGTGTGTCAAACTGTATCAAAGGAAGAATCGAATACATTGTCGTGATGAGAGTCAACTGCTTTCGTTATCCACATCTGTAGCCCTACAGCTACGAGCACTACTGGGATGTTGTGATCCACTTCAAAGGTGTTATGCTTGTATGCTAGGATTAGTTGTTATGCTTGTTCCTACATTTCAAATGTCATTCTTGGTGTCGCACTGGCTAAGCTGCAGGCTATTTCAAGTTAACTGTGACCAGTGTCTTTGTATGACTGAGTTTTCTGGCTCCTACTCAAGTCCTTTTGTATTCAAATGTGAGTAGTTGGTAATCTGTAGCACATGTTCCCCTGCTTCAACACTCTCTGTCCTTGGGTCTTACTTTAGAGGAGGCTCGGATGAAAGGCCTTTCACTCCCAGAGAAATATCGGAGTTTCTCCCTTTGATGCAAATGACGAGGTTGTCCTCGGAGAGAGCGGAATGTTCGGAAGGAGCACGGACATGTGACTCTCGACGGCACCAGACGGAATTCTCCGAGTGCCTCCTTTCTGTCGTGGCGGAAAAACATAAAGAACAACACCCGACGTCTTATTTGTGTTATTTCTATAATTTCTTAAAAGCCCCGGGTTAAACCGTCTCCGGCTCCACCGCTTCGACCACTGTTGTTTATTTTCTGACCATGAAACCAACCACAGAATAACAGTGGAAGCGGATTCTTTGGAACTCCACTGTTTGGTCTAGCTCGATTTTCCCCACTCGTTTCAGAAATTCTCATGCATGCGAAGCTTTGATGGAGCCTCTAGGACTACCAGCAGAACACTGGCCATGTGATAATCTGTTTCTGATGGAAATAAAGATTAGGGGGATCCTGGCACTGTGCCCTTACACCACTGCACTGTGACTGGCCAGTGGGGCAGTCTTCACAGGGACTAGCTTACACATTGGCCTGCAGCCTCAATTAAGTCAATTGACTGGTAGTCCAATGCGTATTCAATAATGTAAACCGTTACAGCAGTACTTATTGTGATCACTGTTGTAATTGTTGTAAATTGTTTAACAATTATCGTGTCATTCCTAGCTGGATATTTCCCTTTTAGTCCCTTGATGTGCTTTTATCCCTTGATTCCTTGTTTCTGATTGGTTATTGATTGAGCAACAGGAAGCACATGTCAAAGAGAGGACCAGTGAGAGAGTGATTTAGAATGCAGAGCCAAAGACAGAAGCGATGGTCCCATTGGCTATGTCTGAGTTCTTCAGATGTGGCTCTGGCTTCAATTACACCCGGAGATCAGATATTCCCAAGACTGAGGCACGCTATGCCAGAAAGAATCCCTATCCGTCTGCCATTCTGGATGTCTTGGAAAACTATCTCTGAAGAGGTTTTGGGTCATTACAGATCATTTCACATCATAGTCCGCACTGGTTAAAGGATTATGTTTGCCTAGCTACTCCAAATACCCTCAAATGTCGTATAGTTGATTTTTTAGGTACCTTTAGGTTTTTTATTTGACACAACATAACATTTGACATTGATCTCGACCTCAAAGATATTGTATCCTACCTTTTCCTAGAATATGGAAAGCAATAAACTGAAAAGACTTACTCTACATCTCTAGAAATTCCAGTAGAAATATGGAAAATTGAAGGAAGAATCCTGCATATGTAAAGCTCAGGAAATCCTGTGAAATTCCTCAGTTTGTTTCAGGCTTCCTCTATTCTGTACTTTTACCATCGCTTATTACATATATATATATTATTATATAGGAGACTTGAGTGTCAGGATCTCAATGGCTGGGCATGATACCCTGCAAGTGCCCAAATGCTTTGTTTTCTTTCGTCAGTTTTTATGTTTAGTAACTTTCTTTCTTCTCTCTCTCCCTGTCTCTGTGTCAACCTTCCCCTGCTCTCATGCAGATGAACCTCACACAAAGACACACTTGTTCAACAGTCCTAGGTGTTGTACAGTACTCCAACAGTTGATTAAACACTCACCTCTTGGTGAAAGCGTATGACCTTGCAAATGACTGCCAGCGTGAGTGATGTTGGAGTGTGAGGTCCTAGAGTGTGTGAACTGTAGCTAATCCTTCACCTCTGTCAGCAATGGTTTAATCTGACCAGGTTATGTCACGCACTCACAATATCTTTTCTCTTTCAGCGAAAACTGAACTGGAAGCACAAGAAACACAACTAGCCGACACTCAGAAGATGTAAGAGCCAACCTGCTATTGTATAAATCTTTGGAACGGAACGGGCAGATGAGATATGATCTGTGATGAGGATCTGAGTCTGACGTCATGTGAGCTACTAACAGCTGGATCATCGTCAGTGCTTGGATGCCCAGGTTACGCGTAGGTGCTGGGTTTGACCTCAGTCAGAAAGCGCCTGCGTGTCACAGACTGGAGGCCCAGTGGTGTTTATGCAAGCACAAGAAGAGACAGAGCTGGCTCCAGACTTCTGTTAACACTGGCTAGGAATGTGCTCCAAGCACACTCCTAACAAAGAGTCCTCTAACCTGTCCACCGTATTGATCAACAGCACCACAAAAAAAAAGAGCATTCGTCACTTTCACTTGTGCTCTTTTAGTCTTTCCTTTCTCTGGTGTGCCTCTCCTTACCTGTCTATCTCGTTCTCACTTTCTCTCTCTCTCTCTCGTTCTCTTTCTCACTCTGTTCTTTACAACTCAAGAGGGTTAGAGGGTTTTATGAATTACAACCGTAAGACCTTGAATTAAAACTGAAAAGCACTTGTACTCTATTGACTTACAAAAGAATGTCTTTGGCAACTAATGTCTGAAATGGTCAGTCATGCACACGGTTAGGTTAGTTAGCGTACTTGACGATCACAAACAGCAGTATTGTTCCTAGCTTAACATGACCATTTTGCATGTTTATTTTTTAAGCCGGTTGGTTTACAATGGCTTAGAAAAAAACTTCTATAAAATCATGTCGTAATATTTAGGGTCTTTTGAGGTAAACCTTTGTTTTCCTTCATCAGCTTCCTGGAGCTGAGTGTGTTCTTCTCCGTTAAGCCCAAGGCAGGGGAGAAGGAGGTCTCTCCCAATACCCTCTTCTCCGTGTGGCACGAGTTCTCCTCCGACTTCAAAGAACAATGGAAGAAGGAGAACAAGCTGATGCTACAGGAACGGTGAGGAGGAGACATGTGTTCCTGAGAGGTTCCCCACCCAGGTTCTAAAGGCCCGTTCACACCAACGATAACGAGAACTAATTTGCGTCCATACCAACTTCAGCGATTAGCTTCTCCGCAATGTCGTCTGCCATTTTAAATACGCGAGATCTTTAAATTCTGATTCTGGTTGTCAGTGTTAGTTCATCATCTGGGGGATTCAAATCCCAACGATATCGTTCCGCAGTGTAGTTGTCGTTATCGTTTGTGGTGTGGACTCAGCTATTCTTTTAAATATAAAACGATTCTTAAAACTATATCTTTATAGTTATCGTTATTGTCCTTCGTGTGAACAGGCCCTAAGTGCACGGTTCTAATTACGAGGGGGCTTGGGGGGTTTGACCCCCCTAATTAAGTCTTGAACCCCCCCAAAAGAGGAAAAAAACAGGTCTGCGGGGTCGATACATATATATATGGTTCTTACCTGCAATCGTAAATATTACTTTACGCCCTGGAGAAGAAGTTGACCCCCCCTATTGTCATTGTATAATTCGCACTCTGCTTAAGTGGTTGACGTGTTCTTGTTCCCCACTGACTGAAAGCAGTTGGTTGATTAGGAACCCAGATACATTTTCAGATGCTGCCGTTTCAACCTCACAACAACTACATACCATTAGCATCATTCAGTTTCATAGATGCAGTTGAGTTGAAGCGACCCAAACTGAGTTGCTGAACCCTACAAATAGAAAGGTTCCATCTGTGATTCCGTTTGCTTCCAGTGGTTTGATGGTTCCAAAGATATGATTTAAAAAGTCAACAAAAGCAAATTGTTCTGTTCCGCTCCATGTAGATTAGATTATGATATTTATTCGTTGAATAAACATAAATGCCATGTGTTTTGCTTGTTGGGTAGGAAAATGTGAAATCTAATTTGTAACCGTAAACTCTCTTTGACCTTTGTTTTTGCCAAGGTCATCGCACAGTCCCACAATTCTATAAGGATGTTGGAATTATTGGCATTTGTCATCCTAGAATGTGATTTCCTGTGTTCCCCCAGTGAAGATTATTGATGGGTGTTGTGCGCATGAGTAGAGAAAATAGTTTTTCCATACAAGAAGCAACTTTCAGGATCATCTGTCAATAAGAACTCCTCAACTTCTTTTGAAATGTATTTTGGCATGAACAGTGTTGTCATTGCAAGGTCTTGGACTTGGACCTTTGCAGTAGCCAGCTTTATCAGATTCGGGGACTGAGCCAGATACTCTGGCTGGACACATAACTTACCCCTATCCAAACACTGGAGACCGCGGAGTCTTACCTGGACAGTCTCAGATCTGGAATCTCTGCTCATTTTCTGTAGCAAAATGTCTCCTTATCTAGTAGACTAGGGGGAATCTCAAAAGCCAGTGTGAGCGTGTGTGTGTGTGTGTATCACGTGGCTAAGTACAAATGTCAGGTGAGTCAGGTGGCTGAGCGGTTAGGGAATCGGGCTAGTAATCCGAAGGTTGCCAGTTCGATTCTCTGCCGTGCCAAATAACGTTGTGTCCTTAGGCAAGGCACTTCACCCTACTTGCCTCGGGGGGAATGTCCCTGTACTTATTGTAAGTCGCTCTGGATAAGAGCGTCCGCTAAATGACTAAATGTAATGTAAATGTAAATGTTGATCTCTTCTCAGAGTCAAAATGGCAGAGGAGTGCTTCAAGCAAGCCAAAGAGAAGGCTGCGTACAGTGTCAAACCCAAACATGCCTCTGGAATAGTAAGTCATGACATCCCAACATTATAATTTCTCTCAAACTGCCATCTCTCTACGTTCTCCCTCACCAGACCTTGTTCTCTGTGGTCCACAGAAAGCCAAACTGGGTCAGAAAATCTGAGCCGAGGTACTTGAGAAAGACCATCCCTGAGCCAGCTGCACAAGTGAGATTACCCACGATCTAAAACAACGGGTCAGCCATGGTTTTGTCTCCTTCTTTCCTTTATTTGTCCTTCCTAGTTGAATCTTTGATTTGATATGAAATATTTTTGTCCTCCCAGTATTGTTATTGAAGATATAATGGATACATCTGGGCACTCAGTTGGCTACCACACACAAATGTGAGCTGACAATATGAGGTTTACTGTTTTTGGAAAACTGAAATGGTACCAAACCAATTCCAGTTGTTGAAAGAAGACAAAGGATAATACGATGATATAAAACCATATTTTACAAAGAAAACAAGCCATCTGTCCATCTCTGCCCACCACATTCCTGCACAAAGACAATCACACAAGAAGATTCATACTGTTTCTGCTAAAGCTCGTCTGCCAGACAGCAAGTGCCTTACAGCACACTGAAGTAGCCAAAAAACTACGTAAAGAGATTATTTCTAAGGTTTTAGCCTGTATCATAAATCAATCAAATGGATGTGTGGAGTAGAGGGCTTGGTCCTTGGAATACATGATCAGTTTTAATTTCAAGGAGTAAAATATTTCTCATCAGGATTCATCAACATCTGTCAACTGTGTTTAAATAAAATATAGTCTTACTGTTGTAATAAATACCATCATCATCTACAATATGTTTTATATCAAGTAATATGCAATGTGTTTGTGGCATATGGTGTTCAGTGTGTCTGTTTAAACTGTTCCCTGTCCTTCAGTGTCTTGTCAGAGATGTGCAGGTCTGTGTGGCGACTCTGTCCCCATGTGCAATAATAAATACAGATTTCTGACTGGACATCAAACTGAAGGATCCTGATCACGTGTTATTTATTGACATTACATCAGTCAACATGTAAAAAAAAATGGTCATTTTACTATTTTCCATAAGTCAACTTTGTACTCTGAAATGACTCAGAACCACTGATTGCATTTAAACCACATACAGTACATATTTATGAAATAGATTTAATATACTTTGACATACACATATATATATATATATATATACTTTTTATTGTACTGTACCTCAGTAACACATAATACAGAAGTGTATACTTCTTCACTGGCAAGGTGAATAATGTTTTTGTTTTGCTTCTGCTGTGATGAATTCACTGGCAGCTTCTCGTAGTCTCTCCCTCATGTGGAGCCCTGATTGGCTGGCTGGCCAGGACCCCCGGTAAGCCCAGTCCATAGCACCACATCTGTCCTTACACACTAAAACACTGGGCAGCTTCACTACCAGTCTGAGATAGCTCTTTACTGGTTTGCAGTCTAATAGCTTCATAGCTAGATAGTAAACTATCTTCTGTCATCTGAGTGTGTCTCTCTCTCTTCAGGTACCATTTTCATGTGTTTTGGAAGAACAGATCAGTGTTGCAATGCCTGTTGCTTTGAAACAGTGACTTTTTAGACGATAGAGGTATTCTACACAGCACCTGTAGACTGCAGTGTCACCATTCAGAAGCGATTAGTGGACGTGCTGTCATCTGAGACACGTCACATCTCTGAAGCTCTGATGCCAAATCTATCTGGACCATGGAGTGGTCAATGGACAAACTTTGCTCAATACTTAATTGAGTCCTCTATGATGATCTGTCCTTCGAAGTGAAGACAGACTTTGTAACAGTCGTTCTCGCCTCCTTGTTAAGAGTTCACACCCACGACTGTGTTCATGTGAGGCTGAGCTAGCCTCACTTCAGTTTCCCCGGGCCGCTCACGTCCACGGACATGCAGCGGCACTGTTTGACACGCTGCACCTTGCGGTGGCGGAAGGGGGGCTGCAAGCTGGGACAGTCCAGCTGAACGGTGAGCTGGGTGACCCGGTGCGGTCTGCAGAAGGAGCACGACTGGAAGGGCTCTTGGGCCTTGTTGTGGGCCCTCCGGCCGGAGCCTGGGCCTCGATTTGAGCCGTGGCCCGAGGTAGGGCCCATGTGGCGGGGGATGTAGAAGGAGTTGCACTGGCCGTAGCAGAAGCGGTTGACCACAGTCCGGCTCTGGCAGCCGTCCTCGCTCACCGTCTGCCGGAGAGGCTGCGTCTTGCACCAATCGCGTCGGAGAGTCCGTCTCTCCGTGACAACGAGGGCCTCGTGGCTGGACGACAGCACCTCGGGTTTGTGGGTCAGCAGCTTCTGTCGGTCCGACAGGTTGGCTTTGGTCTTGTAAGGGGAGGGGATTGAACCCTGGGGGCGGGGCTTCCTGGTCTCCGTGGCGACGCAGAGCACCCCAGCCAACAGGACTGGGAAAGTGAGTTTCCAGAACATTCTGGGAAGAAAGGAAAATTTGAAGAAAATTAACCACTGCTTGCAACTAAACAACAAGGTTGCATGGCTCTGCAGATAGGCTAATTATACTGTATATTCAATGTAAGTTTACTGTAGTTATCTATACTGAGGCTACTCTAGTGTGTGACACGTGTAACAACATGTGTGTGTGTGCGTGCGTGTGTGTGTACTTGTGTGTCTGTGTTAGAGATAGAAAGTGTTAACCTGTGGAGCCGCCTCCCTGAGCCTAGTCTCGTAAGCATCACAGAGGAAACAAATCTATCGACGGTGACGCCATTTGTCAGCGTCTCCATGGCGTTGCCTCTGTTTGCTTTCTTCTCAGCTACACAACTCCTCCGAAAATAAACAAGAGCCGCCATCAAAGGACACACTTAAAGACCCATAACGAGAAGAGGAAGTTGATTTTATTGGTCTCGTCGCCGGGTAAAATAATTAGGGCTTTGCTTACTCCAGTCATGAACTATGCCTCAGATACGTAAACATGTGTTAGAGAGCCCATATGAAGGCTATTAGAGATGGCTCGGAGGACTGTGTGCTGTGGGTCTCAGAGAGCCGGTTCCTCCCTGACGAAGTCCTGTGAACTGAACCTGACCTAGGACTCCATTCATTCATTTATGGGGGATGGGTTTAGCTTAGTGGTTAGAGCGTTTGACTGCAGACCGTGAGGTCGCAGGTTCAAACCTGTAGCAAAGATGACATCATCCACACAAGATGCACAGGTACACACACACACACACACTATACTAGCTGCACTCACACACGTGTTACTATGCACAGGCATAGACTTATTGTTGGACTGCAAACAGCTGAAATGCATTTGGTGATAGCAATCCCTGACTTCAAACTCACATGTAGCATCTCGGTCTACGTCTCAAACCCGATGATTGTCAGGGTTTATGGAAATATGTTTTCAACCATCTCTCATGTATCATTTCAACAAATGTTCTTAAAGTCTAACTGCAGGACTACAAATCTGACTGCAAATTAAAACAGCCTGAAGACTCCTTTCCTCTTCTGTGCCCCAAGTTCTCTTTGCTGTGCAGATGTGTACATATTCTCCCCATTTCCTGGACCAGCACACAATTTGATGTCGGACAACTGACTTTATCATAATCCACTTTGTCTCCTTGTATCTGTTAAGTTTCTGTTCTTGATCCTGAGGGTCACAGAGGCTAGGCCCTGGACAGCACAAGTGCTCAGTGTTGCTTTTGATGAAAGCGTTGCATTGCTCGCAGGAATCTCCAGCTCTGCAGCTTTGACAGGAGGGGCATGACAAACACACACGTGCACGCACGCGCACAAACGCACAAGTGCCTTCACA
Source organism: Thaleichthys pacificus (assembly GCA_023658055.1). Classification (NCBI taxonomy): domain Eukaryota; kingdom Metazoa; phylum Chordata; class Actinopteri; order Osmeriformes; family Osmeridae; genus Thaleichthys; species Thaleichthys pacificus. The sequence goes on from CM042857.1 coordinate 3,318,791, forward strand.
CACACACACACACACACATATGCGTGCACACAAAACCTCTCAATACCAGACCTCCTCATCGCTGTGGTTTCCTCCCCACTGTAGATCTTCACGAGTCATGACCCCACTCCATCTCCCAAACCATCTACTCCCCAACAACAGTAAGTGAGGATAATTTGTCTCTGGTGACGTCTAAACCCATGTGACCGCGGAGGGGAGTGGATGAACTCTTTTCCCCAGGCTGGAGAGCTGCTTCACCGGCTCACGTTGTCTGTGTACCCACCCCCGTCATCCCCATCCCTCCCCCCCCTCCCCCCCCCTCCCCCCCCCTCCCCCTCTCTCTGCCTTTTGTTGAGAGGACGTCCTTCCAGGTTCGAGTGAGTTACAAGACCCCTGGGGTTCTAGAGGACGTACTGACTGTGTACACAGCAGATGACGGATGGCTTATACAGTCCCTGCCTCGCTCCCTCTCTGCTTCCAAACTCAGCCTAAGTACGATACCGACGACCCTGCCAGCTATCCCCATCAATCACCCGGCAAGACAAATGGTGGTTTGGGTTGGGTGGTGGTTGGGAGGCCTGGGGAGGCTGGAGGGTGGGGGGTGGAGGAGGGGGGGTTAGGGTAATGATAGTGTACAGAGAGCCTAGTTGGAAAACAAAACAAACTCTTTAGCCTGACTTCAGTGCTCGCCTGCTACCCCCCACCTCCCCCCGGGTATACACCCCCACGCAACTTCTCTTTCTCACCAATCACGGCAGAGTTGTGGAGACAGAGGGAGACTGTGGTTTGAATATTAATGCTGGGACCCAGCTTCAGCTGGACCACAAGATCTATTTGTCTGCTAGCAGGCCAATCGTCCACAAACAGTGGGATATGTTTTATCAGGCCTTAACCACAAAAACTAGAGACTAAACTACACTGTGTTGGGGCTCCTCTCCCTTTCAATCAGGACATGACGGATCCACGAATACGAGCTGTTGAGAACAGCCGCTGTTGTATCTGAGCCCCTGCTGAACTATACGCCCTCTTCTCTTGAAATAATCTCCTCCTGTAACATCTTTGGGCTTTTCATTTCTCAAGAGTTATAGCTTGTGGGCTCTCTGTTTGTCCAACGGAACCTGTGTCAACAGAACTCTAGAAGTGTAATGGTCCTCAAGTCAATCCCAGAGAACCTGGATGTTTGCAGTCATTTTGTCAACTTCAAATCGAAACTTTCCACTTAAAAATAATACAATATATTTGGACCAGTTTAAGGGCAGTCTTACTAGAACAAGAAAAGGCCAGAAGTAAAATATCCCAAGATGTCAAACAATTAGAAAAATTTATATGAGACAGGAAGTCACAAAGGCTGACAAACGAGGCAAATTACTGCTCCCCGTTTCAATTCAACACCCCAAAGCTCACAAAAAAAAGACTCAACTCCATGTTTTTACTAGAGCCCAATTACACAGAGAGCAACCATGTCATTATCTCCCATTTGTGGCTTGTTTTCCCCCCCGACTGGCCCCAAATGACTCATTAACAGTCAAAACCTCCATTTTAAATCCAGTTTTTTGTGTGTGAATGTGTAAGAAAATGCCAACATGCCACGAGGGAGCCTGTGGCTGTTTGGACATCCATTTGTCACCACAATCCATCCTTATAATTACTACCAGCTGAGAGATGCCCTGCTAGCCCAAAGCAAGGAGAGAGAGCCTCTTCCCAGCAATGGAGATTTGGTCTCAAAATGAAAGCTTTACTTCTTATAGGGGAAAATGTTAAACAATACAGTGCAATCTTATCCAGACCAGGCACACACTTGTGGACTACACAGGCATGGATGTCATTCACACTTATCTCAATAATATGGCAGTTGTGGTCCATACTTTTAAGGTCTTCTATCAGTTCACATATTCATTCCTCTCTGGGTTTTCAAGAAAAGGAATCACAACCTCAGAGACTCACGCGATGCAATCTCAGTCTACCAAACCGTGTGTGATTCTGCATGCCCATGTCACAGGTTCAAATCCCCCAGGGACCACAATCACTCATACTAAAAATGAATGCAGAATGTGTAGATGTCTACTAGCATTTACAGTAAAAGACCCAAGTTTAATAAACCACAATGTGTCTTGATGTCCTGATGAATAAGAACAAAAACACAGTTGGCCAGTGTACCTTTGGCCAGTGTCCTGTCCCGGGACAGCAGAGAGTTCAGGTGGTGGTCAGGGGTAGCTGTCCATCCTGACTAGTCCTGGAGACGACTGCATCCTGGAGATGGTTTCCATGGGAACAGCAGCAGGCGTCTGCAGAGTTGAGAGTCCGAGTTCCACCCAAAGTGTTTTCTGAAGTCTCTGACTTTGAGCAAAGCTTATATTGATCTCTTTACTCTCTCTTTGTCTCTCACTACCTCGCTCTCTCTCGTTTTCTCCCTCTCTCTCTCTCTCTCTCTCTCTGGTTCAGCGGAGGGCTGTGTTTCTGCATCCCAGTGTTAATGGCTTGTGGCTCCGACTCTCCAATCCTTGTTGTTCCAGCAAGTATAGGAGTCAACTCTGTTACCTCATCACATTCTATTGGCTCTGATCAACGCACGCCTCTCCACTTCTCTCTAACTCTCTACCCTTCCTCTCTCTCTCTCTCTCTCTCTCTCTCTCTCTCTCTCTCTCTCTCTCTCTCTCTCTCTCACTCTCTCTCTCTCTGTCTCTCTCTCTCTCTCTCTCTCTCTCTCTGTCTCTCTCTCTCTCTCTCTGTCTCTCTCTTTCTCTTTGACGTTCACTTATCTCCCCTCCTCCACTTACTCACAATTGTCTGTCCTCTCTTGGAATCCCCTGGTACATTGTTTCTCTCTCCTGTCCTGTCTGTTCCTCTCTCTCTCTCTCTCTCTCTCTCTCTCTCTCTCTCTCTCTCTCTCTCTCTCTCTCTCTCTCTCTCTCTCTCTCTCTCTCTCTCTCTCTCACTCTCTCTCTCTCCTCTCTCTCTCTCTCTCTCTCTCTCTCTCTCTCTCTCTCTCTCTCTCTCTCTCTCTCTCTCTCTCTCCTCTCTCTCACTCTCCTCTCTCTCCCACTCTCTCACTCTCTCTCTCTCTCTCTCTCTCTCTCTCTCTCTCTCTCTCTCTGCCAGGCTCCTGCTCTCCTACTCTGTAATTCCCTCTAGCCTCCTCACTCCCACCCTCCATGTGATTCTGCCTCCCTCGCTTGTGCTGCCCCCTTCCCCTCCATCTCAGCTCTGTTGTTCTTTCGCTCTATCTCTCTCTCCTGCTCCCCTCCATATCAACCTGATGTCTCTCTCACTCCCATTCTCCTCTCTCTCCTTTCCCCCTCCAACTTATCTCTGTCTCTCCTTTCCCCCTCCATCTCAGCCCTGTCTCTCTCTCTCCATCTCAGTCCTGTCTCTCTCTCCATCTCAGCCCTGTCTCTCTCTCTCCATCTCCACCCTGTCTCTCTCTCTCCATCTCCACTCTGTCTCTCTCTCTCCATCTCCACCCTGTCTCTCTCTCTCCATCTCCACCCTGTCTCTCTCTCTCCATCTCCACTCTCTCTCTCTCCATCTCCACCCTGTCTCTCTCTCTCCATCTCCACTCTGTCTCTCTCTCTCCATCTCAGTCCTGTCTCTCTCTCCATCTCAGCCTTGTCTCTCTCTCTCTCTCCATCTCAGTCCTGTCTCTCTTTCTCCATCTCAGCCCTGTCTCTCTCTCTCCATCTCAGCCCTGTCTCTCTCCATCTCAGCCCTGTCTCTCTCTCTCCATCTCAGCCCTGTCTCTCTCTCTCCATCTCAGCCCTGTCTCTCTCTCTCCATCTCAGTCCTGTCTCTTTCTCCATCTCAGCCCTGTCTCTCTCTCTCCATCTCAGCCCTGTCTCTCTCCATCTCAGCCCTGTCTCTCTCTCTCTCCATCTCAGCCCTGTCTCTCTCTCTCCTATTCCCTTGTTTCTCACTGTCTCTTCCTGACCACAACACACAGTATCCCCATCCCAAGTATATGGACATGGTAAAGCAGGGATCCATTAATCATTGTTTGACAGGATGCTTTGAAAAGTGCCATTCACATTGTTCAGTTTTTCCATAAAGACAGTCTGTGTGTCTGTGGTTCCCAAAGGGCTGGCCAATGGGACAGACACAGTCTTGGAAACACAGTCTAACATATAGCATCAAAGATGGAACACGTCAACAGATCCTAACCTCAGACACTGTCTGAGCTACACCAGTGAACGATGGCACCTCACTGTTGCACCACAAAAAAAGTCATCTTGAAAACAGAGTAACTGTATTGGTCTGCAGACACAGAAAGGGGATATAACATTGAAACTGGTCTTATATTGGATTTCTAAAGTGAGGGACTTAGATTAGGGAAGTTGGCAGCTCTGTGAGTTATAGCACCATCTAGTGGCAAGGACTACAGTTGCCTCTACCGATGTGCAACAGTGGTAAAGAGCCCTGATCCACAATAGTGGAAAAAAAATATAATTTATCATCTGAACACTCATGGCAAAGTGAGATTAGGAATAAATGCACACACCAACTAGCAAAACAGATCAAGGGCCAACTTTAATACATTTTAATTAAAAGTGTATTTAAATATGGTATAAAAATAAATGCTGGAGAGTAACACAGAAGTATGTTGTACATAAAACAGAAGACAGCATTTTAGACATTTCCAGTGTGACTGAAATTAAAAGTGCAATAAAAACAGTATGTGCTAATTATTGTAGTGCAATAAAATCAATGTGATGCAAAATATATATAATAATAGCATATATACTGTATATAATATGCATTCTACACAACACCTCCGGAATAGCATGACAAATAATCTGTGATTTCAGATCGTGTATCATTGATGACATTGTAATTTTACATCGGATTCAATTTTACTCTTTATTTTTTACATTTCTGACATCATAAGAATTAGCCGGAAAGAATAAAAGAGAGACAGTGAGAGTTTTGGAGAAAGAATGGATTGAGAGCAAGAGAGAGAGATAGAGAATTTGAGGCCCAGCGAATTACGGTGGAAAGATCTGGACCAATGATACTGTCTGCCTTTCGTCTTTACTAGTCCCACCAGTGTCTCTCCACAGACAGGAAACACATCAGGTAACAGGAAGAAGGGGTCCCCCTCCTTGGACATGCAACACCTGGTGTACAGTCCAGCTCATTGTCTGATCAGGAAGGAGACAGCGTGCAGCGATGACATAGAGATGATATGGTGTCCCTCCCCTATCCAAGGGAGACGTGTTCTTAGCATGATGGCACAAGACTGGTCATCTTCTTCGATGTGAGGGATTTCCCCTGCGAGACAGGGAGGAGACGAAGGGGATTCAGCGTGGCTGACAAACGTGAAGACAGACAGGTTGGTCTGTGGTGTGGGTGATGTCACAGTGTTGGCAGAGAGATGTGAGGTCAGCCTGCCTGGGTTTAGTGTGACGCGATTCTTGTGGCTCGTCCACAGTAACTACACGGCAATTCTCCAGGCCTCCAGTGTAAACATCGATAGCAAGTGTGTACAGTATTTACACTAGCGTGTTTCAATTCTATTCTCTATTGTCTATTGGTCTCTTCATAGATTATATTCCTTTGAAGACAAGCGTTAGATTTCCATGCAGGGCTCGAAGAGGGGTCAGGAGAAGACAGAGAAAATACAAGACAGTGCAGAAGGGGAACAACATGCCACAGAAGCACATTTGGCAGCATTACCTGGAAGCAAAATCCTTCAAAATAAGTTCTTACTTTTCTGTGGGGACAAGGAGAGAACACAAAGTGAGGGAGGACATTTTGGCCAGATGGCTTCAGAAGGCCAAAATGTTAAGACATGCCGAACACAAACAGGTTTTGACATTGACAAAGACATTATCAACTGGTGACCCTCAACTAACCCTATCTGGAAATGTATAGCACAAGGGATCTTACCGACATTATAAAAATAAAAAAATGCAATCATAAAAATTTAGCAATCACATAAAATATTTTGTATGTTATTTAGTTATTAGATCATTCTGTCACACAAACAGAAGATGAATATGATCCATGAAAAAGAGAGTATATAGTATGTGTATTTGGTCCAGAGCTAGGCCTACGAGATCAGACAAAGGGGTCACGTTTCACCGAGGTCCTGTCGGAGATGTAGCAGGGAGAGAAGTGTTGGAGAGGTAGGACAGGGAGAGAAGTGAGGTAGAGGTAGGACAGGGAAGGCCAAACAGCAGAAAGCCAGACGATCCGGCCACACAGAGGAGAGATAAAGCTTGTGAACGGGCTTTATCTGTTTGGCTGCTTGGGTCCACCCAGAGCCGGACGTTCCACTTACCACATTTCGAGTGAATTTCTCAAACGAGGTCCTGCGGTCTTGAATGCCTTGATACTTAGTTAGGTGAAAGGAAAAGGAAAAGACAAACAAAAGAAAGGAGCCGGGAAAGAAAGAAAGAGCTAAAACCAAAAGTGAAGTGAGGCAATGGTGACTGTAGAAGGGGCTGATCTTGTGAGGCCGGTGAGAACAGTGAGATAAGAATCAAATAAACTGTAACTGAGGAATGATGTGCTTCGAACGAAAACGATGAAAATGTACTCAACACAAATAAATAATAACCATTGTTTTGAAACTAAACAATGATGAGAGCTATAACGTGAGTATGTGTATTGCACGACAGTCCCTAAGAACTCAAAAGTGGGGTATTAAAATGCATGTGAAACTACACCTTCAGTAACTCCACCATAACTGTCAGCTGAAACCATATTCATCTTTTCTTCCAGGCGCAAGTCAGACACCCAAACACATCAAACTCCAACCCAGCATCCTTCCTCTCCTCACAATGTAAAAGATGTACAAGGGGTAGTAGGAACCCAAAGAAAATCCATGTTTCCCAGAGGGAAGAGAATGTGTGGTGCACAAGAGAGACCCCTGTACCTTCTTCTTGGCCTGCAGCAGTTCCTGGTAGGCACTGGAACGGATGAAGCGACTGTACGAGTCACTCTTCATCAGCTTGTATATGTGCTCCTGTTCGACACACAAACAAACGAGTGAGACAAACTGAAGATGAGAGACTTGAAGGAGAAACAGAGTATACAACAGAATATACAACACCTTCTACCCACATAGATAAATATTCCCGTATCTACACAGTTGGTCTCGTTGCTGAAATATATCTAGGTAGTGTGAAAGTTCCAGTTGGACTAAATCCAGGTCAATATAATGTAGTTTCACTATGCAGGCAGGGATGGCACAAGAAATCACAGGACAGATAATGTTCAAGTATTCTGTTAACCACTGAAAGTGTTACTAGTACTTAAGTGTTCTTTAAAGTTAGCTATTTCAAGATTACACAACTGAGGAGTTGAACTGTGTACCTGCGCATCTTCAAAGGCGTAGCGTCCAGGGTCCTTGACATTCTGGGTTGTCTTGTCGTAGCTCTTGGAGTCCACGTTGATGGCACTGGGTGCGCCCGAAGCCAGGAACTCATCCCAGATCTCCTGCACGCGCGTGGGCACCTCTCTGATTGGTCGCTTCTTCAGCTCCTGGACGGCCAACCAGAACCTGGCACCGCCCACAGAGAGAGGAAGGAGAATGGAACACTTCAGTTCCTGAACAATCCACCTCGAAACCCTAAAGTTTCGCCTGAGTTAGTATTTCTGTTTCTTTTATCTATCTACTTACAAATTATGAACAACTTTCGAACAGGACAAATCAAGACTGATTTTCAATGTTTTGCTCTAATTGCTATTGTCATTATCTAATTAGAAGGACCTTAATATAGATGATTACGTTCGACATTTCAACCGTGACATTAAATCAAGTCGATTATAATGACTCTCAGTCCCAGTTTGTAATTGACCTGAACATTAGCTCTGGGCTACGCATTACAAACAATTACCAGCAGGGGGAGCACAGAGTCACGTTCATCAAATGTTAATGGTTCTGTGTTTGTAAAAATGTGTGTGTGTGTGTGTGTGTGTACCTCAGGTTCTCTGAACTAAACTCAGATTCCAGGAACTTAAGAAACTGCTCCCGGCCGACAGGGTCTTTGAGCACCTCGTCGATGCCAAACGCCCATCTCTTCACTCTCTGCTGACCCGGTTCCTTACTGGGGCACACAAACACACCCAGACTCAATGACTCACTAAGCATAAAGGATTTAAACTGTTTAATCTCACAATGACAGGTACCCCTAAAGAGAAATTATAATTCAGATAATTACATTGAATTACTATTATTATTATTATCATCATCAATAATAATGATAACACATTAGCACTGTAGTTTTTTAATGATCCAAGTGTATAGTGCCTTCCTACAAAATAAGATATGTTCTTGTTCTCATTTGCTATGCCCCCTGCCTCTACCTGCCTCTATCTCTTGCTATGTCTAGTGTCGACACACTTGACACAGATGTGCCATCTGAAAAAAGCTCCCAAAGCAGTTACGTCTAGACCTGACATTTACTGCGAGTTCTGTCACTGTGTTATGTCACCATGGGTAGAAGAGGTGTACATGGGGGGGGGGGGGGGGGGGCGAGGAGGGGGGGGGGAGGCGAGGAGGAGGGGGGGCGATGGCGATGACAGACAGCGCCCAAGGGAGGGCATTGAATGTGTGTGTGAGCGTTGACAGAGGGTTAAAGTGCATGTGTCAGAGTGGATACAAGGTGGTAAAAGACCATCACATCAGGCAGAACTCATGTTCTCCAGACCCCCGTGAACACAAGCGGGTCCCAGTCTTCCTACAGTCCAAAGTGTTTGGACTCAAGGAGGTAGCCTGACCTGAACAAAACCAGACCTAAATGCTACTGCTCTGTGTCCAGAACCAGACCTAAATGCTACTGCTCTGTGTCCAGAACCAGACCTAAATGCTACTGTTCTGTGTCCAGAACCAGACCTAAATGCCAGAACTGTATTTTTAAAGCTTTTTGCCTTTAAAATAAACTCACTCACTTTTACGTGTCGAACGTAAACACACAGCTGCCTCTCTTATTGAAACAACAGCAGGCTGTTTCAATGTACTATCTCTTTATGAAACTGCAATAACATTAACTGTTCTCAGTTTACACACAGAATAGAGTTTATGGTTAATGTGAACTCCATCTTTGGATAATTGTCCAATTCTGGCACGGTGATGAGAGCAGCAGGGGGTTTGTCTTCAGCTCTGCAGCGATGTTAAGAGTTGTAACTGAGTTTAATGTTAGGTGATGTTAGAGCTGTATCTCAGCTGCAGTAATTGTCCTCTGAAACTGCACTTGCCCTGCCCCCAAGACAACCTCCCTCCCTCTCTCTCTCTCTCTCTCTCTCATCTCTCTCTCTCTCTCTCTCTCTCTCTCTCTCTCTCTCTCTATCTCTCTCTCTCTCTCTCTCATAATCTCTCTCTAACTATTAATCCTTACCTCACCCTCATGCATACACACAGGTACACACACACACACACCTGGCCTCCAGCTCCCAGATGCCCGTGTCGTCTGAGATCCAGGGGTTGGAGGGGTCTGGAGGTGTGAGGAAGAAGTCGTATTCCACATATTGCTCCGTGTAGGCTAAAAGACTGGGGAGCACAGACCAGTCTTAGAACCACCTCTAGAACAGTACAACATTTAGAACACTACAAAGTCCAGAACAGTGAGGGTTAACACACCTAGATTTGTCTAGAACAGGTGTCAAAATAAATTTGACACAGGAATACAATTGACTCCACAATAAAAAGGAAACATTTGATGAAAGGTCCATTGGATGAAAGACTTTCTGCAGCAGAAAAAAACTAGCTACTCTTTTATTTATTAATTTATTTACTTTTATTGCGTTATATGACCTTGGATATTCAGAATGAACCCACAGCGGTATAAAATAAACGCATAGCTCTCTGACAGCAGACATTAATAGCTGTTGTAAACAATGTAGAATGACTCTACAAACGAGGGAAGGTCATGCATACCAAACTACGGCACAACCTCACACAAATGACAAACTGTCTCTTTGCTCCAGTGTGTTCTGGCAACCTTGGTACTGATCCACTCAGTGTTCTTTGGGCCAAACACTTCTCAAGGTTGCTTTAGTTCTTAATTACATGCTACATTAGGCGTTTAAAGGTTCAACAACGGATCGATAGAGAACTGGAACGAGGATACAGAAAAGATCACTCACCTCTCGGCCACTTTAGACATCTTCAGTCGATGCCTGTCTAATTGCACTTGCCAAAATGTGATCTGAAAATAATGGTAAGCGGACGACTTTTACTACAGTACTAACTCTGGGGAAATTGCTGACAGTGTTTCTATGAAGTATCTCAAGTGACGGTATGCACTCCTGGAGAGTCTAGACCCACGCTTTAGTCAAGGAATGTACTTTACAAAGTACGAATCTTCAACTCTTCCTTGTCTCCCAGTCTAGTATACATTCCAGATGTAATGGGAATTACAGTAAGCAAGCATGCTTGGCTCTACAGGACCTTTACGGTAATAAGGAGACCCAGGCGCCAGGCCGCCCCCTACGGCACCCACCTGTTCCTGCAGCTCTTCCTCGGTGGGCAGCTTGGCCTCTGGGGTGGGGGCGTGGGTGGGGCTGTGGGTGCGGACGTCATTCTGCAGTCCGTATACAGACTAGAGGAGAAGAAGAGATCAAACTATATCCAGAATCCAGCCAGCAGTGCCGGTCCAGCCGCCTAGGGCGCCATGAAGAGGGGGGCGGCAATTTCCCAAGTGCATTAATTAACCCTCCCGCACTACCAGCAGAGGGCGCCAACCGCGCCAACATGTCCGTGTTGTGGTTGGGAGTGGCGGTCGCCCCTGATTTGATAAATCTTGCCTAGGGCGCCAAATGTGCTAGGACTGCTACTGCCAGCCAGAGAGCTGACTGATTGGCTACTGTGTGTTGACAGACCCTGAGGTCTGGGCGTTCCTACTGAACACTGTATATCAAATCACATTTTATTTGAATTGCCCTTTTTTAAAGCAATACCACAGACGGCTCTATGTATGCCCATAGAACTGCTCCTGAACCAAGCCAAACCCTCAACGAGTATGTGTGTGGTAGTATGTGTGTGGTAGTATGTGTGTGGTAGTATGTGTGGTGTAGCTTCTACATAGAGGAAGTGTGGAAGGGGTGTTGACAGGAGTACCTTTCTGGTCTTGTGAGGGTTTCTCATCCTGGAGGACTTCTTTATGTCCACCTCTGTTGTGTTCACACACCCCGGCTGTGAGGAAAACACACACACACACACAGTGTAAACAACAACAATCCCACTTCCTAGTTCTCAACAGCCAACCAGAAGCTCTCTGATTCATCCTGCTGGCATTTTGTCCAAAGTCCTAGAAGTCCTTGTGGATTATTACCTACTGAGTCCACGTTTGTTTACGATAAATGTGAAAGATCAAATAAATAATAGGAAGATGATGATGTTGTGCGGAATGGGAGGTTGTGTGTATATTCCCTGCTTGTTAGAATAAGATGTTCCTTCCAGGGGCACATGGCTAAGCAGCATGACAACCTCACTGTGAAATCTGAATTAGAATTGATTATGCTGCTCAGAGGCATGCATAAATTGAACTTGTTTTTTTCCAATTAGGCATAGAGCTTGGGTCTTGCTGGTGTGCAAGCTTGTAATTCTCCAACGGAAACTAATACTAAAGAAGAGTGTCTCACCGGCTCTGGATGAAAACGACAGAACACAGACGGTGTTCTGTCAGGGACTGATATTGAGACCGTGACTGAATGTTCGCATGGCCATTGATTGTTTTGTTTTTCAAATATAAACTGTTAATGTTCAGAGGATAGTCGAGGTCAAACAATTTCCACTCAATGGGTAATAAAAATGGCTTAACTTGAAATAACTGACAAATGCGCAACTGTTGTTCCTGATGTTCAGTACATGACACAAGCGTTTGGAGGTGCAACTGGCTCACCACTGGTCTATGTACATCCCAGAATGCTC